>CM075883.1:14053526-14477373 GCA_038021265.1 Cyprinella venusta | reverse complement strand
ACACTGTCGTTTTTGGCCGAAATTTTGACCCCCTCCGATCTTCTTGAAACTCTGGATTCTGACAGAGGGCCACGAGACTTCGACCAGCGCGCAAAAATGGAGGCTCTAGACCCTTCCAGAGCCGAGATATTGGATGTCAAAGTTTTGACCTGAAAAAAAAAACATAAGGGGTAACACTGTCGTTTTTGTCCGAAATTTTGACCCCCTCCGATCTTCTTGAAACTCTGGATTCTGACAGAGGGCCACGAGACTTCGACCAGCGCGCAAAAATGGAGGCTCTAGACCCTTCCAGAGCCGAGATATCGGATGTCAAAGTTTTGACCCAAAAAAAAAACATAAGGGGTAACACTGTCGTTTTTGGCCGAAATTTTGACCCCCTCCGATCTTCTTGAAACTCTGGATTCTGACAGAGGGCCACGAGACTTCGACCAGCGCGCAAAAATGGAGGCTCTAGACCCTTCCAGAGCCGAGATATCGGATGTCAAAGTTTTGACCTGAAAAAAAAACATAAGGGGTAACACTGTCGTTTTTGGCCGAAATTTTGACCCCCTCCGATCTTCTTGAAACTCTGGATTCTGACAGAGGGCCACGAGACTTCGACCAGCGCGCAAAAATGGAGGCTCTAGACCCTTCCAGAGCCGAGATATCGGATGTCAAAGTTTTGACCTGAAAAAAAAACATAAGGGGTAACACTGTCGTTTTTGGCCGAAATTTTGACCCCCTCCGATCTTCTTGAAACTCTGGATTCTGACAGAGGGCCACGAGACTTCGACCAGCGCGCAAAAATGGAGGCTCTAGACCCTTCCAGAGCCGAGATATCGGATGTCAAAGTTTTGACCCGAAAAAAAAAACATAAGGGGTAACACTGTAGTTTTTGGCCGAAATTTTGACCCCCTCCGATCTTCTTGAAACTCTGGATTCTGACAGAGGGCCACGAGACTTCGACCAGCGCGCAAAAATGGAGGCTCTAGACCCTTCCAGAGCCGAGATATCGGATGTCAAAGTTTTGACCTGAAAAAAAAAAACATAAGGGGTAACACTGTCGTTTTTGGCCGAAATTTTGACCCCCTCCGATCTTCTTGAAACTCTGGATTCTGACAGAGGGCCACGAGACTTCAACCAGCGCGCAAAAATGGAGGCTCTAGACCCTTCCAGAGCCGAGATATCGGATGTCAAAGTTTTGACCCGAAAAAAAAACATAAGGGGTAACACTGTCGTTTTTGGCCGAAATTTTGACCCCCTCCGATCTTCTTGAAACTCTGGATTCTGACAGAGGGCCACGAGACTTCGACCAGCGCGCAAAAATGGAGGCTCTAGACCCTTCCAGAGCCGAGATATCGGATGTCAAAGTTTTGACCTGAAAAAAAAACATAAGGGGTAACACTGTCGTTTTTGGCCGAAATTTTGACCCCCTCCGATCTTCTTGAAACTCTGGATTCTGACAGAGGGCCACGAGACTTCGACCAGCGCGCAAAAATGGAGGCTCTAGACCCTTCCAGAGCCGAGATATCGGATGTCAAAGTTTTGACCTGAAAAAAAAACATAAGGGGTAACACTGTCGTTTTTGGCCGAAATTTTGACCCCCTCCGATCTTCTTGAAACTCTGGATTCTGACAGAGGGCCACGAGACTTCGACCAGCGCGCAAAAATGGAGGCTCTAGACCCTTCCAGAGCCGAGATATCGGATGTCAAAGTTTTGACCTGAAAAAAAAAACATAAGGGGTAACACTGTCGTTTTTGGCCGAAATTTTGACCCCCTCCGATCTTCTTGAAACTCTGGATTCTGACAGAGGGCCACGAGACTTCGACCAGCGCGCAAAAATGGAGGCTCTAGACCCTTCCAGAGCCGAGATATCGGATGTCAAAGTTTTGACCCGAAAAAAAAACATAAGGGGTAACACTGTCGTTTTTGGCCGAAATTTTGACCCCCTCCGATCTTCTTGAAACTCTGGATTCTGACAGAGGGCCACGAGACTTCGACCAGCGCGCAAAAATGGAGGCTCTAGACCCTTCCAGAGCCGAGATATCGGATGTCAAAGTTTTGACCTGAAAAAAAAAACATAAGGGGTAACACTGTCGTTTTTGGCCGAAATTTTGACCCCCTCCGATCTTCTTGAAACTCTGGATTCTGACAGAGGCCACGAGACTTCAACCAGCGCGCAAAAATGGAGGCTCTAGACCCTTCCAGAGCCGAGATATCGGATGTCAAAGTTTTGACCCGAAAAAAAAACATAAGGGGTAACACTGTCGTTTTTGGCCGAAATTTTGACCCCCTCCGATCTTCTTGAAACTCTGGATTCTGACAGAGGGCCACGAGACTTCGACCAGCGCGCAAAAATGGAGGCTCTAGACCCTTCCAGAGCCGAGATATCGGATGTCAAAGTTTTGACCTGAAAAAAAAAACATAAGGGGTAACACTGTCGTTTTTGGCCGAAATTTTGACCCCCTCCGATCTTCTTGAAACTCTGGATTCTGACAGAGGGCCACGAGACTTCGACCAGCGCGCAAAAATGGAGGCTCTAGACCCTTCCAGAGCCGAGATATCGGATGTCAAAGTTTTGACCTGAAAAAAAAAACATAAGGGGTAACACTGTCGTTTTTGGCCGAAATTTTGACCCCCTCCGATCTTCTTGAAACTCTGGATTCTGACAGAGGGCCACGAGACTTCGACCAGCGCGCAAAAATGGAGGCTCTAGACCCTTCCAGAGCCGAGATATCGGATGTCAAAGTTTTGACCTGAAAAAAAAACATAAGGGGTAACACTGTCGTTTTTGGCCGAAATTTTGACCCCCTCCGATCTTCTTGAAACTCTGGATTCTGACAGAGGGCCACGAGACTTCGACCAGCGCGCAAAAATGGAGGCTCTAGACCCTTCCAGAGCCGAGATATCGGATGTCAAAGTTTTGACCTGAAAAAAAAACATAAGGGGTAACACTGTCGTTTTGGCCGAAATTTTGACCCCCTCCGATCTTCTTGAAACTCTGGATTCTGACAGAGGGCCACGAGACTTCGACCAGCGCGCAAAAATGGAGGCTCTAGACCCTTCCAGAGCCGAGATATCGGATGTCAAAGTTTTGACCTGAAAAAAAAAAACATAAGGGGTAACACTGTCGTTTTTGGCCGAAATTTTGACCCCCTCCGATCTTCTTGAAACTCTGGATTCTGACAGAGGGCCACGAGACTTCGACCAGCGCGCAAAAATGGAGGCTCTAGACCCTTCCAGAGCCGAGATATCGGATGTCAAAGTTTTGACCTGAAAAAAAAACATAAGGGGTAACACTGTCGTTTTTGGCCGAAATTTTGACCCCCTCCGATCTTCTTGAAACTCTGGATTCTGACAGAGGGCCACGAGACTTCGACCAGCGCGCAAAAATGGAGGCTCTAGACCCTTCCAGAGCCGAGATATCGGATGTCAAAGTTTTGACCCGAAAAAAAAACATAAGGGGTAACACTGTCGTTTTTGGCCGAAATTTTGACCCCCTCCGATCTTCTTGAAACTCTGGATTCTGACAGAGGGCCACGAGACTTCGACCAGCGCGCAAAAATGGAGGCTCTAGACCCTTCCAGAGCCGAGATATCGGATGTCAAAGTTTTGACCTGAAAAAAAAAACATAAGGGGTAACACTGTCGTTTTTGGCCGAAATTTTGACCCCCTCCGATCTTCTTGAAACTCTGGATTCTGACAGAGGGCCACGAGACTTCGACCAGCGCGCAAAAATGGAGGCTCTAGACCCTTCCAGAGCCGAGATATCGGATGTCAAAGTTTTGACCCGAAAAAAAAAACATAAGGGGTAACACTGTCGTTTTTGGCCGAAATTTTGACCCCCTCCGATCTTCTTGAAACTCTGGATTCTGACAGAGGGCCACGAGACTTCGACCAGCGCGCAAAAATGGAGGCTCTAGACCCTTCCAGAGCCGAGATATCGGATGTCAAAGTTTTGACCTGAAAAAAAAACATAAGGGGTAACACTGTCGTTTTTGGCCGAAATTTTGACCCCCTCCGATCTTCTTGAAACTCTGGATTCTGACAGAGGGCCACGAGACTTCAACCAGCGCGCAAAAATGGAGGCTCTAGACCCTTCCAGAGCCGAGATATCGGATGTCAAAGTTTTGACCCGAAAAAAAAACATAAGGGGTAACACTGTCGTTTTTGGCCGAAATTTTGACCCCCCTCCGATCTTCTTGAAACTCTGGATTCTGACAGAGGGCCACGAGACTTCGACCAGCGCGCAAAAATGGAGGCTCTAGACCCTTCCAGAGCCGAGATATCGGATGTCAAAGTTTTGACCTGAAAAAAAAAACATAAGGGGTAACACTGTCGTTTTTGGCCGAAATTTTGACCCCCTCCGATCTTCTTGAAACTCTGGATTCTGACAGAGGGCCACGAGACTTCGACCAGCGCGCAAAAATGGAGGCTCTAGACCCTTCCAGAGCCGAGATATCGGATGTCAAAGTTTTGACCTGAAAAAAAAAACATAAGGGGTAACACTGTCGTTTTTGGCCGAAATTTTGACCCCCTCCGATCTTCTTGAAACTCTGGATTCTGACAGAGGGCCACGAGACTTCGACCAGCGCGCAAAAATGGAGGCTCTAGACCCTTCCAGAGCCGAGATATCGGATGTCAAAGTTTTGACCTGAAAAAAAAACATAAGGGGTAACACTGTCGTTTTTGGCCGAAATTTTGACCCCCTCCGATCTTCTTGAAACTCTGGATTCTGACAGAGGGCCACGAGACTTCGACCAGCGCGCAAAAATGGAGGCTCTAGACCCTTCCAGAGCCGAGATATCGGATGTCAAAGTTTTGACCTGAAAAAAAAAACATAAGGGGTAACACTGTCGTTTTTGGCCGAAATTTTGACCCCCTCCGATCTTCTTGAAACTCTGGATTCTGACAGAGGGCCACGAGACTTCGACCAGCGCGCAAAAATGGAGGCTCTAGACCCTTCCAGAGCCGAGATATCGGATGTCAAAGTTTTGACCTGAAAAAAAAAACATAAGGGGTAACACTGTCGTTTTTGGCCGAAATTTTGACCCCCTCCGATCTTCTTGAAACTCTGGATTCTGACAGAGGGCCACGAGACTTCGACCAGCGCGCAAAAATGGAGGCTCTAGACCCTTCCAGAGCCGAGATATCGGATGTCAAAGTTTTGACCCGAAAAAAAAACATAAGGGGTAACACAGTCGTTTTTGGCCGAAATTTTGACCCCCTCCGATCTTCTTGAAACTCTGGATTCTGACAGAGGGCCACGAGACTTCGACCAGCGCGCAAAAATGGAGGCTCTAGACCCTTCCAGAGCCGAGATATCGGATGTCAAAGTTTTGACCTGAAAAAAAAAACATAAGGGGTAAAACTGTCGTTTTTGGCCGAAATTTTGACCCCCTCCGATCTTCTTGAAACTCTGGATTCTGACAGAGGGCCACGAGACTTCAACCAGCGCGCAAAAATGGAGGCTCTAGACCCTTCCAGAGCCGAGATATCGGATGTCAAAGTTTTGACCCGAAAAAAAAACATAAGGGGTAACACTGTCGTTTTTGGCCGAAATTTTGACCCCCTCCGATCTTCTTGAAACTCTGGATTCTGACAGAGGGCCACGAGACTTCGACCAGCGCGCAAAAATGGAGGCTCTAGACCCTTCCAGAGCCGAGATATCGGATGTCAAAGTTTTGACCTGAAAAAAAAACATAAGGGGTAACACTGTCGTTTTTGGCCGAAATTTTGACCCCCTCCGATCTTCTTGAAACTCTGGATTCTGACAGAGGGCCACGAGACTTCGACCAGCGCGCAAAAATGGAGGCTCTAGACCCTTCCAGAGCCGAGATATCGGATGTCAAAGTTTTGACCTGAAAAAAAAACATAAGGGGTAACACTGTCGTTTTCGGCCGAAATTTTGACCCCCTCCGATTTTCTTGAAACTCTGGATTCTGACAGAGGGCCACGAGACTTCGACCAGCGCGCAAAAATGGAGGCTCTAGACCCTTCCAGAGCCGAGATATCGGATGTCAAAGTTTTGACCTGAAAAAAAAAACATAAGGGGTAACACTGTCGTTTTTGGCCGAAATTTTGACCCCCTCCGATCTTCTTGAAACTCTGGATTCTGACAGAGGGCCACGAGACTTCAACCAGCGCGCAAAAATGGAGGCTCTAGACCCTTCCAGAGCCGAGATATCGGATGTCAAAGTTTTGACCTGAAAAAAAAAACATAAGGGGTAACACTGTCGTTTTTGGCCGAAATTTTGACCCCCTCCGATCTTCTTGAAACTCTGGATTCTGACAGAGGGCCACGAGACTTCGACCAGCGCGCAAAAATGGAGGCTCTAGACCCTTCCAGAGCCGAGATATCGGATGTCAAAGTTTTGACCTGAAAAAAAAAACATAAGGGGTAACACTGTCGTTTTTGGCCGAAATTTTGACCCCCTCCGATCTTCTTGAAACTCTGGATTCTGACAGAGGGCCACGAGACTTCGACCAGCGCGCAAAAATGGAGGCTCTAGACCCTTCCAGAGCCGAGATATCGGATGTCAAAGTTTTGACCTGAAAAAAAAACATAAGGGGTAACACTGTCGTTTTTGGCCGAAATTTTGACCCCCTCCGATCTTCTTGAAACTCTGGATTCTGACAGAGGGCCACGAGACTTCGACCAGCGCGCAAAAATGGAGGCTCTAGACCCTTCCAGAGCCGAGATATTGGATGTCAAAGTTTTGACCTGAAAAAAAAAACATAAGGGGTAACATTGTCGTTTTTGGCCGAAATTTTGACCCCCTCCGATCTTCTTGAAACTCTGGATTCTGACAGAGGGCCACGAGACTTCGACCAGCGCGCAAAAATGGAGGCTCTAGACCCTTCCAGAGCCGAGATATCGGATGTCAAAGTTTTGACCCGAAAAAAAAACATAAGGGGTAACACTGTCGTTTTTGGCCGAAATTTTGACCCCCTCCGATCTTCTTGAAACTCTGGATTCTGACAGAGAGCCACGAGACTTCGACCAGCGCGCAAAAATGGAGGCTCTAGACCCTTCCAGAGCCGAGATATCGGATGTCAAAGTTTTGACCTGAAAAAAAAAACATAAGGGGTAACACTGTCGTTTTTGGCCGAAATTTTGACCCCCTCCGATCTTCTTGAAACTCTGGATTCTGACAGAGGGCCACGAGACTTCAACCAGCGCGCAAAAATGGAGGCTCTAGACCCTTCCAGAGCCGAGATATCGGATGTCAAAGTTGACCCGAAAAAAAAACATAAGGGGTAACACTGTCGTTTTTGGCCGAAATTTTGACCCCCTCCGATCTTCTTGAAACTCTGGATTCTGACAGAGGGCCACGAGACTTCGACCAGCGCGCAAAAATGGAGGCTCTAGACCCTTCCAGAGCCGAGATATCGGATGTCAAAGTTTTGACCTGAAAAAAAACCATAAGGGGTAACACTGTCGTTTTTGGCCGAAATTTTGACCCCCTCCGATCTTCTTGAAACTCTGGATTCTGACAGAGGGCCACGAGACTTCGACCAGCGCGCAAAAATGGAGGCTCTAGACCCTTCCAGAGCCTAGATATCGGATGTCAAAGTTTTGACCTGAAAAAAAAAACATAAGGGGTAACACTGCCGTTTTTGGCCGAAATTTTGACCCCCTCCGATCTTCTTGAAACTCTGGATTCTGACAGAGGGCCACGAGACTTCGACCAGCGCGCAAAAATGGAGGCTCTAGACCCTTCCAGAGCCGAGATATTGGATGTCAAAGTTTTGACCTGAAAAAAAAAACATAAGGGGTAACACTGTCGTTTTTGGCCGAAATTTTGACCCCCTCCGATCTTCTTGAAACTCTGGATTCTGACAGAGGGCCACGAGACTTCGACCAGCGCGCAAAAATGGAGGCTCTAGACCCTTCCAGAGCCGAGATATTGAAGGTCAAAATTTGGACCTGAAAAAAAACCATAAGGGGTAACACTGTCATTTTTTTTTTTTTTGGCCAAAATTTTGACCCCCTCCGATCTTCTTGAAACTCTGGATTCTGACAGAGGGCCACGAGACTTCGACCAGCGCGCAAAAATGGAGGCTCTAGACCCTTCCAGAGCCGAGATATCGAAGGTCAAAATTTGGACCTGAAAAAAAACCATAAGGGGTAACACTGTCATTTTTTTTTTGGCCGAAATTTTGACCCCCTCCGATCTTCTTGAAACTCTGGATTCTGACAGAGGGCCACGAGACTTCGACCAGCGCGCAAAAATGGAGGCTCTAGACCCTTCCAGAGCCGAGATATCGAAGGTCAAAATTTGGACCTGAAAAAAAAACATAAGGGGTAACACTGTCATTTTTTTTTGGCCGAAATTTTGACCCCCTCTGATCTTCTTGAAACTCTGGATTCTGACAGAGGGCCACGAGACATCGACCAGCGCGCAAAAATGGAGGCTCTAGACCCTTCCAGAGCCGAGATATCGAAGGTCAAAATTTGGACCTGAAAAAAAAACATAAGGGGTAACACTGTCATTTTTTTTTTGGCCAAAATTTTGACCCCCTCCGATCTTCTTGAAACTCTGGGTTCTGACAGAGGGCCACGAGACATCGACCAGCGCACAAAAATGGAGGCTCTAGACCCTTCCAGAGCCGAGATATCGAAGATCAAAATTTGGACCTGAAAAAAAAACATAAGGGGTAACACTGTCATTTTTTTTTTTTTGGCCGAAATTTTGACCCCCTCCGATCTTCTTGAAACTCTGGATTCTGACAGAGGGCCACGAGACTTCGACCAGCGCGCAAAAATGGAGGCTCTAGACCCTTCCAGAGCCGAGATATCGAAGGTCAAAATTTGGACCTGAAAAAAAAAACATAAGGGGTAACACTGTCATTTTTTTTTTTTGGCCGAAATTTTGACCCCCTCCGAACCCTTCCAGAGCTGAGATATTAAGATATTTATAATGGCATAAATCCCTCCACCAGAATCCAGAGTTTCAAGAGGATTGGAGAAACTTATTTTTTCGCACCAAAAAAAAAAACCCGACATGGGAACTGTCGTTTTTTTTTTTTCCGGGTCGAAATTTTGAGTTGCTCTGATCTTCTTAAAACTCTGGATTCTGATAGAGGGCCATGATACTTAGACCTGAGTGCAAAAATGGAGGATTTAGACCCTTCCAGAGCTGAGATATGGACATGCCACGTAGCATTTATGCCATTATAAATATCTTAATATCTCAGCTCTGGAAGGGTCTAGAGCCTCCATCTTTGCACTCAGGTCTACGTCTCATTGCCCTGTATCAGAAACCTGAGTTTTAATCATACACTTCCACAGCTGAAAATAAATATGCCAAAGCAACTGCCATTTGTCACTGTAAAGTTTATCTCTGTAATTTCTAAAGCATCAGTCTTTTTTCCATGTTATTGTCTGAATTATATATTTGGTCTTTTAAAGGTGAACATCGCTGGGACTTTTAATGTAATCAGACTAGCTGCAGGGGAAATGGGAAAAAATGAGCCTGATGCAGATGGACACAGAGGCTGCATCATCAACACAGCCAGTGTTGCTGCTTATGATGGGCAGGTATAACAGCCATATGCTAACATCCAGACGTTTGGGCTCTGTAAGATTTTTATTTTTTTTAAATTAATAAATACTTTTATTCAGCAAGGACAGTAAATACATTTATATTGGAACAGACAATTTCTATTTAAAATAAATGCTTCTATTCATCAAAGAATCCTAAAATCATGTATCAATGTTTCCACAAAAAATATAAGTAGCACAAAAGTTTTTAACACTAGTAATGTGCATATCAGACTGATCAGCATATTCGAATTTGAAGGATCATTGGAGACTGGAGTAATGATGCTATAAATTCAGCTTTGCATCACAGTGATAAATTACATTTTATTATATAATTTCAATTTTAAAATAAGTTTTCTATTTTAAAACATTTCCACTATTAAATTTTTTCCAGTATTTTTGATCACATAAATGTAGCTTTGGTGAGTATGACATCTTACTGAACCCTACTTTTGAACTTGTCAATCTTACAGATGTATAACATTGCAGCACTACATCTTTTGTATTGTGTTTTGTTGACTTTTAAAGGTGGGTCAGGCTGCATACTCTGCCTCTAAGGGTGGGATTGTGGGAATGACTCTTCCTGTTGCTCGAGACCTTGCACCAATGGGGATCCGCGTGGTCACCATCGCTCCAGGTCAGTATCCCCAAAACACATTTTGTCTGTAAACAGAACGATGTCCCCATGATGTTCCATCCGTTAGTCTTATATTTTTAACAATGTTAATTCATTATTATGCCTTTTTGTTAGCTTTTCCACTTGGCGTTTTTCCTCTTCTTTCCCTATAGGTCTGTTCGCAACACCACTTCTAGCAGGATTACCTGAGAAAGTGCAGAACTTCCTGGCCAGGCAGGTGCCCTTCCCGTCACGTCTGGGAGATCCGGCTGAGTTTGCGCACCTTGTGACTTCAATTGCAGAAAACCCCATGATCAACGGCGAAGTGATACGCTTGGACGGAGCCATTCGCATGCAACCTTAAAGGAAAA
The DNA here is from genome assembly GCA_038021265.1 of Cyprinella venusta. NCBI lineage: Eukaryota > Metazoa > Chordata > Actinopteri > Cypriniformes > Leuciscidae > Cyprinella > Cyprinella venusta. The sequence continues at coordinate 14,466,859 of CM075883.1, read as the reverse complement.
AAGAGAATAGAGTGGACAGACTCTTGAAAAACCCTAAACTTCCCTGTGGCTGAAGAAAATGATGCAGCATAAAGTCAGGATACTTTGTACCTGAGTGGAAGTGCTACCGTGTTTATTTTTTTCTTGGAAATCTTGTAGATTTTTGCACTCTTAACTCTGTCTGGTATTTATAGACCATTTTGCAAGATGTAAACACTGGTCCAGAAGCACTTCCTGTTTCAGTTTTTTAACACTACATAAAAGCTAGGACCAACAGAACATATAAAACTGAATCAAAAAGTTAAACAAACATCTTTAAGATGTTTTTTTTTACATGTGAAATAAAGAAAACAGTTACAAACTGAACCAGGAAGTGTTTCTGGACCAGTGTTGTTTACATCTTGTGAAATGGTCTATATACTGTCTGCACTTTTGTGCCATGGAGGGATTGTGGTCTAACTAATGATTCTATTCATACAATCATAAGGTTGTAGTCATGCAAACTGAATGTCTCTGTATCAACATAACCTTTTGCGTAAAATAAAATAAAACAACAACAAAGCACAACAGGAGGTTTTAATGAATGAATATTTGCTTTTTAAAAGCTCATGGATCAACTATAGTGAACCGAAAATAAAGATGGTCAATAAGGCACATTGGATTTGTCACCATACTGATATTATGGGACTCATCGTAATCAGTGGTTTTCAACCAGGTGACTTCAATTGTTCAAATTAATATATTATTCATGCAATTAAAATTATTAATAATTTAAAATAAATAGAACCCAATTACTAAAATAAAGATATATGTAAAATAGTATTCCCTCAATAACTTTGTGTCCCCAGTTTCTTTTCAAAAAACATATTTGTCATAATCATAGAAATACTGCAGAAAATATTTCACCTAATGAGAGGCTTTTGAAAATTGTGTTGGACAATGAAGGTTAAGAACCACTGCTCTATAATATGATACATATTCTGAATGGAGAATTATTTATTTCCATTTATGGATTAATACCTCCACTTTGAAAAAATAATAAATTACAATCACTGTCACAGTAGAATGAACATCTTGACCAATAGAGGGCAGAATTGAGCTTTTTGACTTAATCAGGACGAGGCCCATATGACTTTTCTTTTGCATATAATTTTCTATATTATGAGGGGGTCTCATTTATAAAGCTAAAATCCACGCCAACGTCCATATTTATAAAAATGGTCTTTGACGTGGAAAAGTGCTTAGCTTCACGTCAGGGTCTGAGCAGGGTCAAAGGTCTTTTTTGCAATAACATTAATATAACATCTGTAGTGCTATTTTTATTTGGCAAAAATATTCTAAATATATGTAGCCTGCATAACATTTATTAGATAAAAGGCTTTTTTGTGGATTTTTTTTCTTTTTCGTAAAACATTAATTAGTGACTTAAATATAGATATATTTAAACAGCATGTAAGACTAATCACCATCCAAAAAAAAAAAAAAAAAAAGTAAAACCAAAAAATATTGACAGCTGTGCACAAAAGTCCTGGTAAATCCTTTAGTGAACAGATTGACCATAATTAAAGTAAACCCAGATTAATGTTCGTAAATCTGCTTTACACACACAGCACAAAATTAAGTCCCACCCTACCGTTTCACTTGGATAATATGGAAGAAAGGCTATTGCAACTTCTGTTTCATGCCAACTTTAACAAATTAAACACTATTATGTATACCATCATTTCATTCATTTTATCTCCTAAGCGATTTATATATTTAATATAGTCTAAACTCACAACTGTCTGTGATGGAAGTATTAGACCTGATGCAAGGCTAGTGTTTTTGGTATATTGAATAGATGTCCTGCAGAGTTTAGCTCCAACCCTGATCAAACACACTTACTAGTGACTTTCTAGTGATCCTGAAGACCTTGATTAGCTTGCTCAGGTGTGTTTTATCAGGGTTGGAGCTAAACTCTGCAGGACATCTATTCAATATACCAAAAACACTAGCCTTGCATCAGGTCTAATACTTCCATCACAGCACGCCATTGATACAGCATTCACTACCACCAGTCTTTACCCTCCTAATCACTTCAATCTCTGAGAATTTATACACCTGGGTCCAACCATTTCTCAGCAATAATCACATGGGGAAAGTAATAAAGATCACGAACAGCTAATAAATATCAAGTAAAAATATTATGTGATCAAGTAACTCTATTTTCTTCACCACACAAATAATTAAATAATACAATAATTAAAGGAAGTACACATTAACATCACCAATTCCCCTTCCATTACCACCATACTACTTGGTATCTCCCACTTCCCATGATGCAACACAGCGCAGGTATAAAAAACATGAGAAAAGTTCATTCTAGTCTTCAACCCAAATCAAGATGGCCACCACCATGTATGCTGCTCCAGGTGACAATCAACAGTCTGTAACAAACTTTAAATGTCCTCAAGGTTGCTCGGGTGGCTAGTCTGAGACACAACAGTACAGTAGTGATAATCCATCTCTCACGTCGCTGGTACACTAAGGTAAATAAAGAGTCTTTTAAAAGCCAAGTATGTGTTCATGTGTTTTGTGGAAGGGCTAACAAGGGCTCACAAAGAACTGAGGGTAGCTCGAAGATGGTAGACGGTGTGATGAAACAGATGTTGGATCAAACATCAGATTGAGGGACGCCATACATAGAGAGTGGTTTGAATCATGTGGGATGGTTATTGAGTGTCACTGTGTTGTCTCACTTCACTCTGATGTGTTGCCCAGCGTCTGCTTCATCATTTCGTGCATCTATCAGGGGGCCGTGAGTTAGGACAGCTTTGATGGACACTTGCTGTCATCCCATAGATCTCTGCACTGCCAGGAAAATTACTTTCACTGTTAACTATGGAGCGCTGCCTTCCGCAGAGGACAAACATTGGGCACAAAATTGTGTGAAGACAAGGTTAAAGACAGAGGTGCTTGTTCCCAAAGCAACAAAGGTTTTGCCCAGAATCACCATAGAGGTTTCAAGAGCACACTAACTAGACTGATTCATCAATATGCATTATTAATGTGCTTGGGACAATTCAATCCCTCCAGACTATAAATACGAGGGCCTGGGTGTAATCAGAACACATGGCTGCTTTATTGTGAGCCTCTAGGGGGCAGACTGCACAAACACGCCACGACCTGATCGTGTTTAGAGACGTGCATCGACAGCATGTACATGCATCATTTGGATAACAAGCTGTCTCTATAAATCCCCAAAGACATTACTTCAAGTTGATTTTATCACTGTAGATCCCCATGAAATTTTGTCTAGCCTGCTGTGTGCTGCTCCTTGAAGTCCTCCAAAGAAAATATAAGGAATATAAGCTGGAAGTCTTTTGGAGATGGGGACAGATGCAGAAAAGAGGAGGAGAGCATGTGAGCTGGTTGTCATTTATCTGGGTCAGTCAGACTGACCTCTTTTCTTTACTAAAACATAAATATGTTAAAACAGACTGACATTACAGCGATATATCAGTAGCTTTTATTAGTGTTACTGGGTGAATCAAACATAAATGTTTAAGAAATTATCAAGAGCCATCAGGATTTTTTTTTTCTGTAGTGACAACACATCCAAATCATTTTCTCTTTTATTACCAGAATATTATTTAAATACACTCTAAAAAATGCAGGGTTGTTTCAAAATGGTTGGGTCAAAGATGGACAAACCCAAACGTTGGGTAATAATGTAAGTGAAAAAAATACAGTTGAAAGTGGAAGTTGAAGTTGGGTTAAAATTTTAAATGACATTTTTAACCCAACATTTGGGTTTGTCCACGTTTGACCCAACCATTTTGAAACAACACAGCATTTTTAAGAGTGTAATAATTCATTGTTTTTTTCACATTAATAAGAATACAATGCTGAGAATGAGACTTTTTCCTTTGTGGTAATGAGAATTTGGAGGTAGAGTGAACTCAGAAATCATCCTAAAAAAAAGTTTCCTTATTTTTTTTTAATGCTATATATTAACACTTTAGGGTCGGCGAGATTTTTTAAAGGGGCTAAATGTAAGATTTTCCATGTATTCATCAAAAACAGCTGTGAATTAATGTATGAAAAGCAACCTTCCTTGACTACTTGTCCTTCCTGATTTTTATGTGTAGGACTCGTTTTTGCCTGGAAAATCTAAATGTCGTCCCCTTGGAATTATAAGGTTCTATGTGTGTTCTGAGCAGTTTTGAGATATTGAGTTTCAAAGTTTTTGCATTACATATAGGAAAATTTATATGGGGAACAAGTTTGATTCAAACATGAAAATAACAGGGACCCTAAATTTATTCTAAACATACAATATCAAAATCCTCTCAAATTTGTAAATGGGGATTTTTGGAACGGGTCAAATGCAGATAGAACCTTCTAATTCTAAAAAAACACTTTTCGCTTGGAATTATAAGGTTCTATCTGCCAAAACATTATTTGAACATTTAAATAAAATAATAATAATAATGTTGTCACAATGTCTCAACATGTGTTAGAAAGGAAAATTTTATAATTTCTATGACATTTATTTAATATTTTTTAGCACTTCCATGTATTTAGGACATTTCAAATTAAGCTAGGTAGGTCTAAATATTTTCCCAAGTGCATAATCTTCATTTTTGATAACAATTTGGTGGGTAATTAAACACATTATTGCAGAAATTATAATTTTAATCTTTCTTTTGCTTAGACAGAAAGCAGCCACTGTAAAACATCCGAGCAGGACTTTATTCCAGCTAAAGTGGGCCAGGTAAAATGGCTTTCTCTCTAGACCTCAATATGGCTGAAATAACATGCAAACGTTCATTGTTGTAATTAAGACCCCATTAATGAAATTGTTATATTTGTTAAATTGTTCATATTTGACCTATAAGCCTTAATATGGTAAAATTAAGACATTTTAAGACTTTAAAAACTGCAAGAAAATCGACATGCTTCAGCAAATTAATTCATAAAGTTTAATAATCATTGACAAATTATTCACTGACTATATAATTGTCACAGTCTTTGTCTGCACCATTCTGTCTTTGTCATCTTCACTACACTTCCCAGCATCCTCTTGTCACACCTGAACTCACTCTCTCAATCATCCACCAGTTGGTCATCCTGATCATCTGTGTCACCTGTCGTCACCTTGTTAGTGTTCATTTGTATCTGTATTTAGTTCTCCCTGTTTCAGTCTGAGCTTGTCGGTTCGTGATTATGTTTCATGGACAGTGTGTGTAATCTTCTGCCAGTCTTCCTTGTGCCTGTTTGGAGTTTTTGAGTAAATGTTTTGTATTGGAGCTTTCCCTCAGCCTGTCTTCACTCCACACTACACCGTGACAGAAGAACCAACCAAACATGGATTTCCCTGCAGTAAGTCTAATGTGCCTTGAGCTGGGAAACAGCTCTCTTGAGGAACACCTGGAGGTTTTCCTGGAGTTGGTACCTCAAACCAGTTTCCCAGATGATTGCTTCTGCACGTTTCTATGTGTGGGACTTAACAACACCACTCTAACGCAGTTGTCTGGGGAACCACCTCAAGGAAGGTTTGCACAATTTTTGGAGTGGGTGCTGGTATCCTGCGGATCATCTTTCACTGTTGATGATGTCACCAGCCCCACTCCAACGCCCGAGACCGTCCAGCCCGAGACTGTCCGCCTGACGGGTCTTCACCGCCTGAAGGGTCTTCACCGCCTGAAGGGTCTTCACCGCCTGACGGGTCTTCACTGCCGTGGCTGCCTGACGGGTCTTCACCACTTGACGGGTCTTCACCACTTGACGGGTCTTCACCGCTTGGTCTTTACCGCCTTAAGGGTCCTCACCGCCTGACGGGTCCTCACCGCCTGAAGGGTCCTCACCGCCTGAAGGGTCCTCAATGCCTGATGGGTCTTCACCGCCTGAAGGGTCTTCACCGCCTGACGGGTCTTCACCGCCCTGGCCGCCTGAAGGATCTTCACCACCTTAAGGGTCCTCAACGCCATGACCGCCTGACGGGTCTTCACCGCCCTGGCCGCCTGAAGGGTCTTCACCACCTTAAGGGTCTTCACCGCCATGACCGCCTGACGGGTCTTCACCGCCTGACGGGTCTTCACCGTCTCAAGGGTCTTCACCGCCTGAAGGGTCCTCACTGCCTGACGGGTCTTCACCGCCTGAAGGGTCTACACCGCCTGACGGGCCTTCACCGCCTTAAGGGTCCTCACCGCCATGACCGCCTGAAGGGTCTTCATCGCCTGAAGGGTCTTCACTGCCTGACGGGTCTTGACCACCTGAAGGGTCTTCGCCACCTGGCAACACTCTCAGCCTGCTCCGCCACGTCCTGCTCCGCTCTGGTCACGCCTTTGTGAAGGGGGGCGTTTTGTCACACTTCCCAGCATCCTCTTGTCTCCACACCTGAACTCACTCCCTCAATCATCCACCTGTTAATCGTCCTGATCATCTGTGTCACCTTGTTAGTGTTCATTTTGTATCTGTATTTAGTTCTCTCTGTTTCAGTGTGTGCTGGTTGGTTCTTGATTATGTTTCATGGACAGTGTGTGTAATCTTCTGCCAGTCTTCCTTGTACCTCTTTGGAGTTTTTGAGTAAATGTGTTTTATTGGAGCTTTGTGTCAGCCTGTCTTCATTCCACACTACACCGTGACAATCACAAAAAATGTTAAACTCCCTTTTTAATCACACACACACACTAACACACTTTCTCAAACATACGTGCACACATACACTTGCATGTTGAATGGTTTTCTAAAATATTTAATTTACTCAATTCAGATAACTATAATAATAAAAGTTATTAATAACCAATACACTAAATAGAAAATGACAAAATATAAAGTTAAGCCACTTTCTAAGACTACACATTTTAGTGAATATTTAATTTACTATAAATGTATAGCATTATGCCTTTATGGGGTTTCTTGTTTTCAAGGAAAAAGCCAGCGACCCGACAAAGTTGATTTTGATTGGTCCTTTTCTGTGCATTGGAAGTGCTGATTGACTCAGATAGAACCTTATAGAGCAGATATTGTAGAACCTTATAGAGCAGATATTGTAGAACCTTATAGAGCCAAGTTAGAGTTTGACTTTGTAGATAGAACCTTTTTATTTTTTCAATAAAAAGTCCCACACTGTACACAACTTCAAACACATCATATGACGTAAATAAGTTGTCACAGAATAAGAATATGTGAATAACTCAATTTTGACAAAAATGTCAGATAGAACCTTATAATTTCAGGGGGACAACTATCCATGAAACATAAATCAAGAACCGACAAGCTCAGACTGAAACAGAGAGAACTAAATACAGCTACAAAATGAACACTAACAAGGTGACGACAGATGATCAGGTGGATGATTGAGGGAGTGAGTTCAGGTTTGGAGACAAGAGGATGCTGGGAAGTGTAGTGAAGATGACGAAGACAGAATGGTGCAGACAAAGACGCGGCGAAGAACATCAATGGGGTGGGGGGTGGTCGCCCTGGAGGCTGACGAGGGCATGGCTGAATAAGAGCAGGAAGCCTCCAGGGCGGAGCTGGCTGAGGGCGTGACCAGAGCAGAGCAGGACGAGGGCGTCGCGGAGCAAGCGGAGGGCGGGACCAGGGTAGAGCAGGATGTGGACATGGCCGAGCAGGCTGAGGGCGTGACCAGAGCGGAGAAGGACCAGGGCGTGGCAGAGCAATTTGAGGGTGTGACCAGTGCAGAGCAGGATGTGGACATGGCAGAGCAGGCTGAGAGCGTTGCCAGGCGGTGAAGACCAGTCAGGGGTGAAGACCCGTCTGGCGGTGAAGACCCGTCTGGCGGTGAAGACCCTTCAGGGGTGAAGACCCGTCTGGCGGTGAAGACCATTCAGGTGGTGAAGACCCGTCTGGCGGTGAAGACCCGTCTGGCGGTGAAGACCCTTCAGGGGTGAAGACCCGTCTGGCGGTGAAGACCCTTCAGGTGGTGAAGACCCGTCAGAGGGTGAAGACCCATCAGGCGGCCACGGCCGTGAAGACACGTCAGGCGGTGAAGACGACACGTCAGGCGGTGAAGACGACACGTCAGGCGGTGAAGACGACACGTCAGGCGGTGAAGACGACACGTCAGGCGGTGAAGACGACACGTCAGGCGGTGAAGACGACACGTCAGGCGGTGAAGACGACACGTCAGGCGGTGAAGACGACACGTCAGGCGGTGAAGACCCTTCAGGTGGACAGTCTCGGGCTGGACGGTCTCGGGCGTTGGAATGGGGCTGGTGATGTCATCAACAGTGAAGGATGATCCGGAGGATACCAGCACCCACTCCAAAAATCAAGAGAGCTGTTTCCCAGCTCAAGGCACATTAGACTTACTGCAGGGAAATCCATGTTTGGTTGGTTCTTCTGTCACGGTGTAGTGTGGAATGAAGACAGGCTGACACAAAGCTCCAATACAAAACATTTACTCAAAAACTCCAAACAGGCACAAGGAAGACTGGCAGAAGATTACACACACTGTCCATGAAACATAATCAAGAACCGACAAGCTCAGACTGAAACAGGGAGAACTAAATACAGATACAAATGAACACTAACAAGGTGACGACAGGTGACACAGATGATCAGGATGACCAACTGGTGGATGATTTAGGGAGTGAGTTCAGGTGTGACAAGAGGATGCTGGGAAGTGTAGTGAAGATGAATGGTGCAGACAAAGACTGTGACATTTGTGAATAATTTTTCAATGATTATTAACTTTATGAATTAATTTGCTGAAGCATGTCGATTTTCTTGCAGTTTTTAAAGTCTTAAAATGTCTTAATTTTTACCATATTAAGGCTTATAGGTCAAATCTTTCATTAAAGAACAATTTCATTAATGGGGTCTTAATTACAACAATGAACGTTTGCATGTTATTTCAGCCATATTGAGGTCTAGAGAGAAAGCCATTTTACCTGGCCCACTTTAGCTGGAATAAAGTCCTGCTCAGATGTATTACAGTGGCTGCTTTCTGTCTAAGCAAAAGAAAGATTAAAATTATAATTTCTGCAATAATGTGTTTAATTACCCACCAAATTGGAATAAAAAATGAAGATTATGCACTGGGGAAAATATTTAAACCTACCTAGCTTAATTTGAAATGTCCTAAATACATGGAAGTGCTAAAAAATATTAAATAAATGTCATAGAAAGGATACAATTTTACTTTCTAACACATGTTGAGACATTGTGAAAACATTATTATTTTTTATTTATTTAAATGTTCAAATAATGTTTTGGCAGATAGAACCTTAATAATTAATAATTCCAAGCGAAAAGTGTTTTTTTAGAATTAGAAGGTTCTATCTGCATTTAACCCGTTCCAAAAATCCCCATTTACAAATTTGAGAAGATTTTGATATTGTATGTTTAGAATACATTTAGGGTCCCTGTTATTTTCATGTTTGAATCAAACTTGTTCCCCATATAAATGTTCCTATATGTAATGCAAAAACTTTGAAGCTCAATATCTCAAAACTGCTCAGAACGCAGATCCTTATAATTCCAAGCGGACGTAGTGTGTGTAATGTTCTGCCAGTCTTCCTTGTACCTGTTTGGAGTTTTTGAGTAAGAGACGATGTGACATTTAAACACGCTCTCGAGAGCCTCTCTTCCGCTCAATAACGCGTAAAACGAATGCTAATTCAATGTTCAGGATAATGCCCAAAAAGCTATTCTGTGCTATAATGTGTTATGAAAAGAAAATGGATTAAGTCAAACTATAGTCTCACATAGTCAAGTCTATAATATACTAATCGAAAAATGATTATAAAATTGATTATATAATTATAAAAAAAGTGAAATAGAAGAATTGTATTTGGCGAGTCATTAAAAACCATAGAAACCACATGAACAGAAACAGCTTTATGAATAGTGCGTTTGTAATTAAACAGCACAGCGACGTCCCACTGAAACGTTCAATCCTTAATCTCCAGCAAAAGCTGCAGTGAGAATGCTTAGGACAAAAGCATCCCTCCTCCAACCCCCCCAAAAAAACAAATCAAATTTGGAAAACTCAAGAAAAACACCCCAGAAATCTTCAAGGGACGACTGTGCCCACTGAAGAACCAATGAAAGGATAATTCCCAGTCATTAAATCTAAAGAGTCCCAATGATCTCAGATGTCTAGGACCATTGGCTGGTTTGAATATGAGCATTATCACTCAATCCCACATTTACAATACCTTTCACATCCGACAATACCGTAACCCTGCCTGACACCGCTCATTTACGTTTTATCCTTCATGAAAACAAATAGGTTTGTCTGAAACATTGGATATGGAGTCTTTCTGGGACCTATTAGAGGCATTGTGCTGGTTTATCTGTTGAGTGCAGGCTACAGTAGCAGTCTTTGTGCTGAGGGACGGTAATCCTGTATCTGTGTGTGTATTTGTGCCCACTTGAGGCTTTGAGACAGAAGAGTGAATCCACTAATGCTGCCGATGCTAGAGAAAACAAATCAACACAGCAGGCCTCCAACTAGCCAAGGCAGAAATATTCCCGCGACATTCAGTCTTTACAAGTGTATGCTCAAATAGAGCTATTATTCATGTCTGTAATGAATCATGTCATGCATGTTCTATACGGCCCTTTGTAAACTTGGATGTTGATTTGAATGCTTGTAGCTTGCAGGATAACAAAAGTATACGGGCCACATAAAGAATCGCCTCCGGTGACTTTAATACCACACGGTTATATATATGTAGGCGGCAATGGGATTCATTTTGTATTTACACATTTTATATCAGGTGTTCAGCACACCATAAAGAGCCAGTGTCCCCGAGAGTATATCGTTTTAAGGATAGCCTTTGAAATAGCCTGTAATCATAGCTTCGAGAGCATGATGAAGATACAGCACTTCTTTAGCAACACACACTGACTTCTGACCTCATCCCCCACTTCATTGTAGCATGACCATAAAGCTGATAGAGGTTATCCGATTTAATCACAACACAGTAACAGCCTCTCACGAGGGTCAGACACAGACATCCTCACAATACCACTGCTAGAAAAGCTTTGCATCTGAAGTATCTGTCTCCCAAACATGGCAGATTGATCTCTAAATGGAACGGCGCAATGGTGGGAGTCATTTCTTTACAGCCTACTTTCAGTCATGGGAATGCACTGGGAATCATAGAAACAGTGTTAATGGGTCACCGTGATTACAAAGCCGTTTCAAAACTATTTTAATTCTTTTCATTTTACTTCTTATGTTCTCATTTGACCTTATCTGATGCTCTAATCTCTATTAAAGTCACTATGAAATGGACTGTTGTAATGTTTATTTATTAAAGTACCTGTAAAGTCAAAATGAAGTACGTGTTGTGAGTTTGTCACAGCACAGAAAAATGTGTTATTAGCCACCCAGACAAAAAGCCGGCAAATACATAAAATAAGCTATCAAAATCTTGAAAATGAGCAGTGTTCTCTCCTCTCAAATTCTGGGGGTGTGTCCGCTGGCTGCGCTGATGATTTAAATAAAGACACCGATTTGTTTTGTACATGATAGCATCCAGGTAATAGCCTACGCATACCATGTCGAAGGCATAGCTAGCTAGCAAACTGTAGGCTGTAATAACTATTAGTACTGACAGTAACTCGTGATAGAGGGGCAAACCGATGCGAATGTGCTCTACTGTTAGGGGGAGGGGCCAGCCTCAGTGCATCATCTAGTAGGGGCGTGTCCAGGGGCTCCAGTGCATCATTGGAGACACCCCTCGCTGCAGCCTGTAGCACAATGACGTAGCTGGATGGTCCAATACGTAGTGGACACTGTAACGTAATATAATTTCCTTTAATAATTTAGATTGTTTCAAAGCAGCTTTACATAGATACGCATATAATTTAATGTAACAGAGATTATTTGGGCTTTATAGCAGTTCGCGAATAATGTTATTTTCCAGCTAAAGTTAGTTTTGATTGATTCACTTCTGTCGAAATGATAATTTGTAATTAAATTATGGGACGACACCATTGTCTCTAAACTAAACGCGGTCCTGTGATAAACGCTGATGGCACATGCACATTAAGAATTGATAGTTATTGTAGAGAGTAGAGAGTTGGTGAACAATCACACATTGATCTTCCAAGAATACATTTAAATATAAATGGTCACGAGTAGGCTATGGAAGCTCTTCAAAGCTTTCAGAATAAATATTTTTTTAAAAAATAATTGCGACTTTTTCCTTACAATGGCGAATATACATTTCGCATATACTGACTTTCTTTCTCAGAATTGTGAGATATAAAGTCAGAATTGCGTGAAATAAAGCCTCAATCGCATTTTATAAAGACAGAATTACGTGAAATAAAGTCGCAATTGTGTGCTATAAAGTCAGAATTCTGACCTTTTTTTTCCCCTCGCTGAATGTATAACATAATTGCAAGTTTATATCTCCCATTGCGAGTTATAAAGTCAAATTCTAAGGGAAAAAAATCTGGCTACTTATTTTTTAACCTCAGAATAGTTCAATATCTCATAATTCTGACCTAATAACACGTGATTGAGACTTTAATTCACGCAAATCTGACTTGATAACACACATTTGCAACTTTATTTCACGAAGTCTGACTTTATAACCTGTAATTGCGACTTTATATAAATTCTGAAATAAAAAGTCTGACTAGTAGTGAGATAAAAAGTCGCAATTACGTTTTTTATTTCTCACTCAGTGGTGAAAACAAGCTTTCAGACATGTCTCACTGAACAGCAAATTAAGAGGAACCACGTAGGCTTTTATTTCGTTTTTCCCCTAAATCTGACAAGATTTATTTTCCTGATGCTGTTATTATTTTAGCATTTTCCTTTGAATGTTTACTGGTATTTTAAGATGTTTACAGTTGTACCTTTAAAATTACGGAGACAATTAGACTACTTTGACATTTTTTGCTTCCACTCAACAGCAAAATTGCTTTAGGCCTATTTTAAAACGTTCTATATACACGCAATAAAACAAATACTTGCGGTGCACATGCTATTAATCTATCAAATGTAGGTTTAAAATCATGTGATTTAAAATGTAAAATAACTTTGCATGTAGCCTATGTTGAGTGTATCTCGGATAAGCATCCCATTTATGTAAATAATTACTTATTCATCAATAATTACTTGTAATTATTTTACAGTACTATACTACACAGGTTTGAACATCATATCAGTATAATATTGAGTTTACATATCACTTAAAACCAATGCATGCGAATTATAATCCAGAGATCGGCACTGCGCATGGGTATATGACGTCAACTAAACACACCTTCATCCACTACGTATACGCCTTATTCACGGCAGCGCCATCTTTGATTTTTAATGAGAATGAAAGCGAGGCTGTGAGGGATAGACTTGCATCTCTTCAATGGGCTGTACTGTTATTTAATGTGTTTTCGGATTGTTCTGCTCATGAAACACTGGAAAAATATCTTTCCAAGAAATTTTAGTTGACAAAAACCTCCCGAAATATAAACTGTGGAAAATTGCAAGTAATCTAGGAGCTTTATTCAACTTTTTACAGTGGATGCCATTGGAAACACGGAAAGTCTATCCCTCACAGCCTCACTTTCATACCTGTCATGGCGCTGCTCTGAATAAGGTCTATCGAACCATCCTGCTACGTCATTGTGCTACAGACTGCAGCGAGGACCTCTTTCATCACTGAGCCCCCGAATTAGCGCCGCCCAAAAAATCCAAAAAAATGACAATGGTGAAAAACTGTTTAACGGTCTAACTCTACAATTCAGTACTTCACAGTTCACAGTCTCTGTAATATGTTTTAGCAATATATTTGAAACATTTATAATGTGTTCAGAACCTCTTTTTAGAATTGTTTTTTACAGGGACTGTAAAGGAGCCGTATGTAAGGCTGTGGCCAAAACTGGTACTGCAATCACTTTCAAATTACTGTAGAGCGTGTTTATAATAAATGATTTATCTTTTATTTTCACGCAGTACTGTAATACTGTGTTTACTATAAAAATATTTATATGTGTACATTATGATTTTGTTTTAAAGCCCTCGCAATCTTTAAATCAAGAGGCTGGACAATAATCTGTCTCTTCCTGCAAGATCACAGTAATTAGCAAGTAACAGCTATACAACCATCTAATTCATTCCAACAGACAAGATCAATACCTGCCCTACATATTTCCTTGTTTGATAAACGATTTCAAGCAGATATTCCTCAAAAAAGGGAAGAAAAGCATTTTCATTTCTGTTTCATGCCAATTTTCAGAAAAGGGACAGGCAGCCACACTGTTGACAGGTCCACCGGGAGAGACAGATGCCAGCTACGGCCCCAATTCACTGGAGGGGTTGAGAGAAAATGAGGAGAGAGATATTAGGGAAAAAACAGAAAAATAATTATTAGACACTGTGAGGTATGTCTGTCTGCTCTATGAGGCGAGAGATAGAAGCATCAACTCAGAAGCATAGATTTGTCATGGAATATAAATTAAAGGATAAAAAACAAAGTTTGCAAACATTGTGGCTATCAAACCATTGCTTAGTTTAAATAAACAGGTAATATTGGCTCAGCCAATGGCATGAGGCTGGAGGTGGGACAATCTCTTCAACCAATAGCAAATGGGGTAATGTTTAAGACCACATCAGCAAAGATCAACTGGAGTCTCAACAAATTGCATCAGTTTATGGGCAAGACATGCAAGTATCACACTTAGTCTCATTATTTGATACACTAAGTATCCTTGCCGGCTTTTTAAGAAGGGTGTGTTAGACCAAATCAGCCAGTGTTAGCTTCATTTGGGATTAGTTGTGGGGGAAGTTCCACAGACCATTGTCGGGAGATTGAGTTTGCTGGATTATACAATAAATATAATTAATGGAAAAGGAGAATGGTCGGTGCAACACATAAATCTTCTTGGTAACAAATTTATTAGAGGTGCATAACAGTGACTTGACTAACGTTTCGATGTAAAACTACATCTTTATCAGAGTCCATATGGAGAAGCATCAATACAATTTGATACAGTTGTATTTAATTGTATTATAACTGTATTGAATTATATTGATATAGCTATATTGCATCAATACAATTCAATACAGTTGTATACAATACAATTCGATACAGCATGACATATCGAAGCCTGAAATCATGCGATTTGTCCATGCGCTCTGAATCACTCCTTTGAATCATTCGAAACAAAAGATTCACAAATGTTTCAAAGCTTTATGAAGCAGTGTTCATAAATAGGCCTACATACATGCAACTTCTGCTATGATAACATTTCTCTAGATTACGTCATTTGAAAGATGCTTTTATCTAAGTGACTTGCATAGCATTCATAATATGCTTAGTGCCTTTCACATATTCCCTGGGAATCAAACGCATGACCTTGATATTGCAGTATAATGTACTGTTTGAGCTAAGGGAACGTTGTATGAGCTATACAGGATACGTTGCATCATGCTTAAAGAAACTTGGAGCTCTCATTTATGTGCTAAATAAATACGACACCAACCTCTCCAATGCAAAAGTGGCATTTTCAGTCTGGCCGTCTCTAACGGCAAAATAATTACCATGTATATTTAATTTCCACGTGCTACTGGAATGTGAACCCTGAAAATCATCCTTTGTTAATGAGAACATATCAGCATAAAATGTCACTGTGTATCACTGGCTTGCGTGAAATGAAATGCATTTTTAATTTTAGTAACCGGTGAAGTTTTCTACCGTTTTGAGCCAAATTATCGAGCTCACAAATACTCATCCCCAGCTGTGAGTGAGCGCCATGGAGCGCAAACTGTCTTTATCCATTCAGTCTCACTCCAATTGCTTAGTATTTCAAAGGCATCATTACCACAGAACACAAACATGGTCATAGTCTGGGAGGTAGTCAGCGAGACTTCATTAGCAAAGCAGTTTTATGTAGTGAGCCCAAATGAGAGGCAAACTCAGCCTCTTTCCATTCCTACAGCAGGGTGCAGTTCTCTCCAACTTCCCCTCGAGAGCAAGAAACTCAGCAGCTATTAAACGCATTACGGCCAGCTCTTCTCTGGAATACCAAAACCTCCCTTTCCAAAGTTCAGGGTAAATTATGCATAGCCTAATATCAGGACTGAAAGAAAGTTTACATGGGCATTTTTTCAACCCTGTTTTCATGACTAATATCAAAGCCAGATATTAATCTGGGGATGGAATCACAGTTCTGCATACAGTATTTGTGAACTTAATGTTTAACGTGGCACTTGTTTTGGACCTGAATTGTCCTCAGAGATCAATTCAATTATCTATGCATCTGTCTGTCTATCACACCTTTTTCTCTCGAACAGCATTCACACATCTCTTCCACACATTCTCGACTGAAACAAAACTCATAATAATATCGGATGGCATTGATAATCACCTTAGAGACCAGCACGAAAAACCTGCAGCTGAATATAAAACACTTTTGCTCTAGTTTATAACACTTGTGTGTCCAATCAATTTTAATATATTGAAATCTATTCAAACAGAAGCTCAATTATGTAAAAGAGTCTGAGTCAGATGAATCTGATACAGGACCAGTAAGCCTCAAAACAGCCATAAGCATACTTAGGGCTAGCATGACTAACACGAACACACAGGTAGACTTTCCTGAAACAACGAAATAGACTGCTGAAGTAAAAATACAGCGAGTTGTTATTTACAGTACACAATTGGCTGATTTACTTATGGTAAAATCGCTCTTAATGATCTTGTTGTGAGAGATTCATCCATGCATTTTAGTTTTTTTTGACTTTGTGATATTTAATCAAAATGTCATAATTCGATCTTCCATTAAAATGGCAGATTTTTTCCTGGCGACACATGCTGAACATCTCCAATCATTGCTTAAACCTGCCCCTTTCTTACAAAACTAATACATTAATAATATATTCTTTATTCTTTATTATCGGCCGATATTAGGCATTTTCTAAAATATCGGTATCGGCAGTTATAATGGCCGATAAACGAATATTTCAAAAATAAAATAAAAATGGACGAATCACGTTTCATCCATGTCATGAGTGTTGGAGTTGTATAGTTTGTCGAACAAAGGGGAATTTTACCCCGTTCCTGTTGGCAACGCGATCCTGCAACCTGTTGATCCAGCCAGAGTCGGGCAGAGAGAACCAGTTATGTATTATCATATTTTTTTAGTTAAAACTCATAATTAACTACAAATAAGTAATGTTAGGGAAATCTTTTAATAATTTGTTGCGCGTTTCTGAAAAAAAAATAATAATATCGGCCGATATATCGGATTTTAAAACCAACAAATATTTATATCGGTATAGGCCTTCAAAATCCTTTATCGGTCGAGCTCTATTCTTTAGTCTTTGCCTACATTTTTTCTTTTTCCATTTCATTTAGATGTACGTCACAATATTGAATCCCTCGCTATTCTGTTACATTTCAACTTAAGCCGATGCACACTGTATTTGACCATCTGAGACAAATTTGGAGAATCCTAAACGATTCCCCAGATAAGGCTAAAATCTGTAGTCTTTGTCCGCTAGTTCGACATGTTCTCTGACAGCCGATTAATGACCATCGTGATACAAATTGATCTCTGACAAAATTCTGTCAGTGTCAGAAGTTTCGAGGCACAGTCCTGCAGTGTGACTTGTCCTACGACAACCGTCAAATCAGAAACCAATAGGAGTGCAAGAAAATACTTTTTCAGTCTTTCTACTTCAACTTTCATGTGTTACTCTGCAATCTCACTTTCTGAGTATCGGGTTAGAATAGTTGCATTATTCCAAATAAATAGATTGAGATTCACAAACAAATGTAAAGACTAAAGAGATTCAAAAATAAATGTAAGAGTTTGACAAAAATGTATAAAACTCACAAATAAATAAAATGAGATTTGTAAATTAAAATATATATATATATTTACAAATGTGTTTTATGTCACAAACACAAGTCTGCCTGGCATTTATGAACTGCTTTCTGTGCATTTGTAAATCCCCTCAAGCATCTGTAGATTTTGAAACACTTCTAGCATCAATGTGCAGACAAATCCACAAATAAGTGGACTCCACCCACCGTTTACTCAAGCCAATCAGATAAAAGCCACATTGAGCTGACCAATCGAAGCACGTTTTCACTACAACCAATCACGGTAGGGCTTTACACTCAGGCGGGAACTGAATCTGATTAATTTTGCACCCTTGAAAGGAGCTGTAATCTATGCGCTTCATTCCAATTGATCTTGTGTGGTTAAAAAACTTTTTTCACAAAAAAGGTTGTTGGAATTTAAGGCTTTCTAATAATTCCATCAGGATAAATACAGGATTACGCACAAATTGTGATCATCACATATTCCGAGCGTCATGATCTGTAACACCCTCTCTACACCGGCAAGCAGTGCGTCAAAAGCAAATAGTGCCCCATTACCTTCCCTGCTGCCTTGATCCTTGATTCTTTAGGGTCTAAATGAAAACTTTGTAATACACTTAAATTAAAAATTCTCATTAGTATTGTGAGAAAACACTCATTTTTCCTGGTCAAAAACAGCTGTTTTCAGCACGCCGTTTCAGGGCATATACCTCTAAATGATAATGAGATCCGCCCCTCAACACAATGCATGTGGAGTGTTGCCTTGATAACAGTTTAGGGTATATTTTGGAGAGAGAATGACCCCTTTTGTCACTTTGATAGCGAATAACTTTACATCTGTGGCATTTATCCATTGAGTTTATCCACTTATCCATTGTTTATTTCTAAAGAAATTATGTTGTTATTTCATTGTTTATTTCTAAAGAAATTATAGTTATGGCCCCATAGAAGCAGTTTTTGTAAAAATAGTTAATGATTGCGTTCGAGGCAATCGGGGGGACGTGGACGCATAAAGTCAAGGGAGAAGCCCAAAGAGACTCATAAAGTTGCCCCTGCTGCTAGCTCATGGACAGCTCCTACCAACACTCTCAGTCTCTGCAAGATTCGGATGCACAGAAAGCAATTTGCAAATAAATGCCAGGCAGAGTGGTGTTTGTGACATAAAACACATTTGTAACTTATATATTTTTATTTGCAAATCTCATTTTATGTTTGTGAAATTCTTTACATTTATTTGTGGATCTTAATCTATTTGGAGTAGTGCCACAATTCCAACCCCATTTCTGAGTGAAAATCCTTTCAAAGTAAATCAAGGTAAGTTGATAACACTACAGTAAGTGTTCAATTACAGCACAAATTACATTATTGATAGTCCAGTAAAAAAAAAAAAAAAAGTTTGTCCATTTGTACATTTCTAATACAACAAGTAGTACAACCTTTAAATTTTTTTTGTTCAGGGTACCGCTTTCGGATCTTGTCTACCACAATAAAAACAAAACAATATAATTCAGGGGAAAATTGCGACAGAGATCTCTAAATTTTAATATGCCTTTGCTCTCAAATCATGGTTGCAAAAAGGTGTTCTTCTACATGAAACCTATTTCAGAAAGTATAACTATTCAGTCAATTACACAAAACTGTACAGCCAGTTCAGTGGAAACCGGATGATTGTTACACATTTCAAGTGTTCTTCAGTGAATGAATCATTTTGAGGAGAGGGAAGAGATTAGCTCTCCTATCTTCTTTGTCAAATTGGCTCTTTTTGTTGGAAATCATGCACAATCTGAAATTACCTCATTTATCATTCAATGTTGCATTGTTTCTAATGGGATCATACTGTAGGTAGCCTTAAATAGGGCAAAGTTTGTATGGCAAACTTCCTCGCAGTACAGCGTGACGTGAATGATTTAGATGGCATTTTGGGTCCTTTCACCTTCATTATGCAATGTATGGACTTCATGCATGCTCCCTTTAGGAGAATAACTCACCTGACCGACAGCGCATGCCATTCAGGTTGTGTCAGCAATGGTTATGAGATGATGGGGCTGTGTGATCCTGTATTCAAGAGCATGAATAGAACATTAGAGCATGTTACATGACTGTTCTGAATACATAACACTGAATGAAGACAGACAGAGGCATCTAGAGAGCCATCTCCCCCCTCACTGAGCACTGGACTATGAAATGAATGCCTGTCCTCTCGCTCTTTGAAAGGCAGGTTCACTGGAAACTGGACAAAAGTGAATTTAATGGCATCTGAATGATGAAGAACATGCCCTTGATTTGTAAAGCAGTGTCGAAAAAGGAACTCGGATGCAGTTATCAGATAATGAACCCAGGTTGGTGGGTGAAGCAGGTCCATATTTGTGGCTAATGTCTTGGCCAAGGTCCTAATCGAGTGCTGAACAATCTGGCCGGTGGAATGATCCACTCAACTTGAAGGGATAATTAAAGATAAAGGGCTCCCATCGTTCAATTCAACACTAATGTAATTGTGAAGGTCTAAAACAAAGAACAGTTCAGAGAGGTCATTACCTGTTGTTAATATTCTTTGAAAACTCCTGCGGTGAAGCGGCTCCATCTTAACTTCACTCGTGGAGCGCTCGATCCATGTCAAAATACTGCCGTTTCCTGTGAATGGAACAGAAAATCAAATAAATGTTCATAGACAAGTACACCTCCAATGTGCTTCATACTCTTTTGATTGTCCTTCAAGGCAAAAAAATACTTTTAGAGTCTAAAAATAATTTGAAAATGGTGTTGACTTCAAAGGTTGCTGGTTTGGTTCAGAGTAGATGACCCAATAATTGTAAAGCTACTGAAATTGTGCGTTTTAGCAAGATAGGCCTACTACATTTACACAGGAACTTTGTATTACAGATTTTTAAAACTGCTTACACACAATTTCTGAAACTATGGCTCCATTTCTCAAAACAAAAGCAAACACTTAATTCCAAACTATTTTAGTTTTTCTGAATAGCTAAAACACATTTCTCAAAACTATCACCCACTTTCTTTAAATCTCCCATCTACATTCAGATAACATCTGCCTCAAAACCATTTTATCTGCGCCCAAAATCAAAAAACCCTTTGAGATCATACTGTAACAACTTCAACCTTTCATAAAAGCGTAAGATTATTATAACAAGGGTAGTGGTCTATTATTTCCTTTTACTCAAAAGTACCACACAAAAACAGCACAGTCACCAAAGAATAGCATGTTGAAATTATAAGGGCAATTTATACATTTGTCAGGCACCTGCAAACATAACAAATCTGTTGACTCTTTGTTTAAAACTCAAACAAACCAAAAAAACAAACAAAATATAAATAACAAATATACCCAACAGTCCTGACTCCTTTTCTGCTTTGGGGTAGGTAGGCAATCCAAAGTCTGGATGGAAAACAATGTCCCCAAAAAGAAAAGTCTAATAGAACATGTCTCTATTCCCAGAGATCATTTTGGACAATTTTCTCTGAGCTAGGTTAGCCAAAACCATGCCACCTCACCAAACAACCACCTTTCAAAATGGCCGCCCTCTCCCCTTTTGCACTTTTATCCTAGGCTCAACATAATAAGAGTCCTAAGATTCCAACAAAAGTTCCCCCCAACCAAAAACAAGCATAAACAAATGCTCAAAATCAAACATACAGGAAGATTAAAAATAATAATAATAATAATAATAAACTTTCCAGCATTGGCACCTATACAGACGGTATACAATACATATATATATATATATATATATATATATTTTTTTTTTTTTTTTACTTAATTGAGCAACGTGCAGGGCTTTACTATGGCAGTGTCACAATATACATGAGTCAATAATACAGATCATTCATTAGACACTACATCAAAAAAAATAAATAAATAAAAATTGAGAACACAAAGCATGCAGTTACAGAAAAAAAGTAAATTTTAACAAAGAAAACAAATTGGGCACTTTCGTATAGAAACCGGAGGTATGGTGAATAAATTCTATTGTATCCACTGCAAAGTATTGTTACTGATTGTCTGTATATTCAGCACTTGCATACTGTAAAAACACAGTTGTACAACTGCAAAAGTTAAAATGGTTAAAAAAAAACTTTAAACAAAAAGCACTCAAAAAAGTTGTAAAACTGCAAAGGTCAAAGAGAGATTCATTCTGGCTCAGTCTCATGTCTTTGTGTTTGTTCCGGCCTGAGGACTTTCACATCTCAGCCAATTTTGTCTTTTGCAGGCAAAGGGAAAAACTTACTGTGCCAAATCCAGCATTGACAACATTCTCACACACCGTTCTCATGCTCATCCCCTTCCTCCTCGTCCACCCACCTCTCCAACCTTTACACAAAACTCTTCCTCCTCTCCTTTTCGTATGTTGTTTGCATCAACATTCAGTGTGTCACCTGTGAACTGTACAGTTAGTTTGATCACATCATAGAAATCACTCAGTGTAAAAAAATTGAGTGGTTGGGAGAAACGATGACAACTGTGTTTTATTTGAGTTTAACTTTTGAAGTGTAATACACAAGACTTTGTCATAGCACTTACACGTATGTGCATAAATACACTGCATACAGTATGAATGCTCATAGTTTTAGCTTTATAATTACACTACTGGCTTGTTAGAGCAGAATTTGAATTTGTTACTATTGTGAATCTGCTTTGAAACAATCGGTATAGTATAAAGTGCTACAAAACTAAAGGTGACTTGACTTGTATGCATATATTATTTACAAAATAAACAGATGCAAGGGTCAAAAAGCTACTTGTTTCTCAAAAATAGTGTTTTGATTTCTAAGTGAACAAATTAGGGATATTCACATAATTGCAAGAAGTTAAAAATCATTTCTTTCTTTCTGAAAATATTGAGTTTTGATTTGATTGTTTTCACACATGATCGATGGGTATAGGTAATCAGGAAAGTATTGTGGCATTTGAATGGCAGTGTTGTCTAAATGTAACTAATAGCAGTTCGTTTTGAATGATGCGTCCAACGTATAACTGTTTAGCATTTTGCAAAACTTTGTTTTACAATTGCAAAAGCATAATGCGCTTATAGTTTTGCCCACTTGGTCTGAAGTTATGAGTGAACGATTTCACTGAGTTGGCATCAAGTACATCTTTAAGTGTGTAATCGTTTTTTTTTAAAAGACCACAATGTTTTGAACAGTAAAATTGATGTAATGCGTGCTGTGCTGCTGGGATCACAGACAACAATTTCCACACATCCCTCAGCGTCTATAAATGAACAGGACGTGCATTTACAGTCAATACACGAGCAAGATCGCAATAATGACTGTGAAGGTCATAGTTCAGGAATTGTTCAGTAAAACGGTTTGTTCCTTGAGGTGTTAAGTTGCTACCAGTGGGAATCTGCAGGAATGATGCTGGTAGTGCTGTTGGGAGCAACTTAAGAGCTCAAGCAACAAATATTTTGCTGATTTCAGCTCTATACGGACAGAGCTAAACAGATGGTGATATCACTTCCTGCTACATCCGAAAAGATACTTAAAGAAATCATGTTTACCTGTGAAATTGGTCAAGACGAGTTGAAATTATAGAAATAACTTAAGCACGACATGCGGCATTACTGGTCTGATTTTGCCTGTGCTATCATTGCATATTTTAAACGTTTATTTCTGATTTTGCCTGCTTAAAGACCACAGCTACATACTATGATTACTTCAAAATTATAATATAGAGCAATAAATAATGTTATTTATTATTACTTTATTGGTCTTAAGGTGTATGCACCACTATTTGAATGATAACAATGTCTTTTTAGATGTGCAACATGACTACGTTTTTCTCTATATGGATTGTTTGGACGAGATACATCATGTGATTTTTTTTATTCTGAATGATTTAGAATTTATTTAAAAATTCTTATCTATTTTTATTTCTTTTTGATGTTTTATTTTTATTCTGGAAATGCAGCATACACTGTGCCCAAGAAAAAATTCCCTAAGTGGGACAATAAAGTATAGTATTATTATATAATGTAATATATATAATAATATACTGTTATATCCTATATTTAGAATATTTGTATCTTTTTAACAGTTTTTTAAATGCATATGTCATAATGTAGCAGCAGACTTTGATCATTAATGATCAGTCTTTGATAGATATAGTTTAATAACTGCATGCAGAAATAGGGCTAAACATAATCTTCCCCAAAACAGAGTTTAATAGGTTGTTATGGTGAAAAGGTTTAGCTAATTATCCCCAGATTAATAATAGGCCATAATAAACAAGAGTTTGATGACAAAAAGGAAGCAGAAGAAGCTTTTTCAAATTGTTTTCCCAAAAAACTAAATGAATATGATCTATCCTAGTGGTTTAATGGGACCTTTCAGAGTACCTCTGTATGTAACAGCTCTCACTTTGAACGAAGTCTGAATTGCTCTCACTCATTACTCCAAACACACACTTGCACACCAAGAACAAAAGAGAGAAACGTCTCTCAAAAGACCTCTGCTGTACAGTTCCTCTGAAAAATTGCAGACTTATCAACTGAATGATGATGGCATGTATCTATCAACAGGGCAATACGGGGCAGGGGAACGACAGCCTCTCCGCGCTCTGCCTTCTGCAGCAATGTGCCGTAAATTTCGCAGGGCAATAATTATGAGTCTTTTCAGGGAGATAAAGGCAGGACCCTGTTTCCCAAAAGTAATAAACCTGACTCACGCACCCCTAGTTGAGGATGAAAAATGTTCCCCTGGCAACTGCGTTTGTCGTGCATGCTGGTTTTCCTCAACTGGCATGCTAGGCAAGCAATCTCCTTTCATCACAGGGAGAGAATGCAATTTCAGGGCTCATATCCACCAATTTTGTGTAACTCACATAAGGGAAGAAGGAATGTAAGCTGAAAAACATAATACAAGGTGGGGGGAAAACTGCACACTAAACACATCTCCTCTCATAGGACTGTAAATACTCAACTTTTTGGTTAAAATATGAGACACTCTAAATCGAAGACATTTCAGACTAAGAAAACAGAGAAATAAAAGAAATCCCTGATTCAAACGTCACATGATGACAAGCCTGGTCAGATTTATGTGGCAGGAAGCCATTGGGAGGCTTGATGTTCCAGATACAAGCCCTCCTAAAATAGACATCTTCTTCGGTCTAATCTTTGCCACTCTAGTTTCTGTTAGGAGAATGGCACTTCTCCCTCCAAAATGGAGTTTGGCAAATTGGTGTGTGTTAAAAGAGAGCGGAGCCATTTTACATCAGCGTGTCCCTGCAGGGATGTTTCCACTGACAGGCCCAGTGCGAGATCTGTCCATCACTGCGTGCCTCTGCTCCTTTCCCTGCTGATACACGAAATGTCCTTCGCCCCTCACTCTACAAGACACAATCACACCAATACATCTGTTTTAGAGTAAGAAAAAAGGGGACGGTTCAGGTTTGATCAGATGCAAACACCCTGATGTCATCTGTGTCCACCAAAAAAAAAAAAAAAACTCAACTCAAAAGAACAAAACCAAAAACCAATTCAACCATTAAACGCTTGTGTAAATAATCTTGCCGATGCGAGAAATAATTGTGCTGTCTGCTCTGCTTTGAGTCAGGAATGAAAGCCTCAGACATCAAGCAACGAACTCAGGCATTTCAAATGGTCTTGTGAAAGAAACAGACTGAAGCTTTATTCTGTAGCACAGTGACCTTGACATTTTCACTTTGAATGCGGTTTCGCCGCTGCCACAGAAGGAGATGTATCTGACTTAATCAGTTAACCGGGAGCTTATGCAGTGTTGAAAAGGTAAGCTGTTGACAAAACACTTACCACTGGCTTAACAGCAATGCAATAATACCTTAAACATACACTGAATAAAAGAACAAGAAAATTGTTATTTACCGCTCTTAAATAAAGTGTTATTTACCACTGTTAAATAAAGAAGTAAATTGATTTTTTTTTTGCACAAACAAAGCACTTGTGTTGCTTCATGAAACTGAGGTTAAACCAATGAAGACACATCATGGATTACTTTAATGATGTCTTTCCTACCATTCTGGACCTTGAATGTGGTATTTGAGTGGCTCCCAATGGAGGGACAGAAAGCTCTCATATTTCAACAAAAAAATATCTTTATTTGAATTCCGAAGATGAACTAAAGTCTTACTGTTTTGGAACGACAAGTTTTCATTTTTGGGTGAACGTACCTATAAAAGGTTTTTGCACACAAAAATTTAAATTATATAAAATGTAATAAATCAAACTAAATACACCATTTCATTGTATAGATGCAAGGTAGGTTTTCCTTTAGGACATTATTCAAGCTGCCCAGTGATGTGAAGAGCCGAATGCATGTTGTTTGAACTGAGACAACATGACATTAAAATATACACTATATAGACCTTATGCACCAGAGAAACGTGGCCGCCGTCATCTTTAGAATATTGTCTTTGAACTTCCGGTTCTGTATATTTCTATGGCATCGCTGTCGAGGAGTAATTAGCTGGTGAAGTGGATTTACTTAGAGTTAACAAAAGTTATCATGAGCATTGTAATGTTTATCATAAGCATTATAAAGCAGATGTCTTAACAAATGTCGAACGGGAATTTTTTTACGAGCAGTTCATTCATACCTATGCAAGATCGCTGTGGAAATACAGACCGGAAGTCAAAAGACAACGAGCGCAATGCTGAAAAGGGGCGGGGCTACATAAGGTCTACAGTAGTTCAAAATGTAAGTACTGTTTTTTTTTTTTCAAAAGAAATTAATACTTTTGAAGAAATGTATATTTCTGTTTCATATAAATTAATCAAGTTCTGAAATAAATGCATCATGGTTTCCACAAAAAAACCATGCTGTGTTTTCATCATTGATAATGAGAAATGTATCTTTAGCAGTAAATATTTCACAATATTGCTGTATTTTGATAAAATAAATGTTGCCTTGGTGAGCACAACAGCCTTCTTTTAAAAACTAAGAATTCTTACCAACCACAAACTTTTGAATGGTAGTGTGGGTTTAAGAAAGAAGACACCCACACACAGACAGACATTCACTTTTTCAGCTTGAATAAATCATTTTAAGTAGAAGGTATTATGGTGTTGGAATACAAATCACTAAATTGCACATAACATCAGTTATTACAGTGCAAATAAAACTGGTTAACAATGAAAAAGGGTAAGGCAATTGATTCATGTTAAATGTTGGGGGAAAAGTTAGTCAGAGTTTACTTTACTAGCCTGGTTAAAACCAGACCGGCAGTAAACATGCCACATTTAAAAAATAGCTTAATTCTTTCCCATTCTGACATTCAGTTTGGAGTTCAGGAGATTGTCTTGACCAGGACCACACCCCTAAATGCATCGAAACAACTGCCAAGTTGATTAGATAATTGCATTAATGAGAAATTGAACAGGTATGCCTAATAATCCTTTAAAGTGAGTGTATGAACTGATGCAGTCAAGTAAGCTTCATGCTTTCCTCGTAGCGAACGTGCACTTCTCTAAATTGTAGTCTACGGGTGCTGCACTGCTGGTTGACTGCTGCTCATTTCCCCCGCGAACATATCATGTAAACAACAACTCTTTAGAAAACGGAATTTCTTTGAGGATCCTCTTGATCTGCTTTCTCCATGTTTCTTTGACTAATCTGACTAAGTGTGTAAGTCCTACGCACGCTGCACGCGAGTTAACCATGTTCGACACATTTAACTGGGAGTGGCGCCCCCCACACTGTTTTTATCCATTGCAGGCACCGCTCACATCGTGTTTTCGGCTTTGGGAACGGAAAGAACAACTCCTCTTGGGGTACCTAGTGTCCGATTTACAAATGCTGTTGGCACACCACTTCACCATCTAGCTTGGAGTCTGTTTGACGGACATAGTAACGGTTGCTATGATGTGTGATTGGACAAAGGCCGTTTTGAGGGAGGGGCCGCGAAAGGTCAATTCTAATATCACTGATCATCAAAATGCACTTTCATGCAGAGGCTTAAAAAATCCCTTTGCGTGAATAGAAACTCTAGAGACTGCTTTTCAATCTCAGGAAAGCATCACTTCCAATCTTATGACATCATCAAAACATCAAAGTCAAACAGTGTTAGAGTGTCCCTGTCCAAAGTCGTTCAGTCCCTGTCCACCATCTTAAAATGTCACTTAGACCTCTTACAGGCTCAAATCACTTTGTGACTTTCACTTTCACAGGCCTCTCAAAACCCATTTAGATGAGAGTCTGAGTGAAAGGGCAAAGCTGTGACTCAACTTCTAACAACACAGAAGGGTGGAACAAACACTGATCTCAAACATTTCCTCATACAAAATGTCCGTATCACTGTAAACCCAGATTTTGTTTCTAATTAAACTTACGAATGATAATTACTTATTCTTTTTATGTAAAAACCTGCTATCATACTAAACAACATTAGTTGTTTGCACTATTTAGCTGAAAGATTCATTGCATACACTAATCGGGTTTAGCTAGAGATTACTTGGTAAGTTTAGTTTTATAAGGAAGGGGAGGGGGCTAATTCACGTGAAAAGACCCACATTTAACATGTGTTATACACCTTGCGGGATGAGCACAGGCCTCGGCAGCAGATGGTATTGAGAGTTAACTGAGGTTTAGATGTTGATGAATTATTTTTTTATTTATTTGGCTCTTGCCCTTGACATTTGAACATTAGTTTTTCTCTGGTAATTTCTCTGTGATTAAAAGGCAAAATTGTTATAGCAAAAAAAGCCAAGACTAAAGTGATCCAGTGATGACTGCATATTGATGGTGCCATCAATAAAGATTATAAGTCATTAGCACCTCATTTCATCTAGAGTTTAATCTCTTATTATCTGGGCCTTCCATGTGATTGACAAGAAAGTCCTATGATTTTTACAGCAGGAAATCCAACAGAATTGTTATAATTTGAACAATTGTAAAAACATTATTGTTCTGATTTACAGAGATGAACCCAAGGGCAGACAGGATGCTTAACACACACACACTTATAGGACAAAACTATGGAAAACCAAAGCCACGAGGGGGCAAAAACCTTGACAGGACTAGGAGAGACTAAACTTTTACGAAGACTTAACAGATTACTGATCTTAACAGATCACTGGGTCACAAGCACATGACCCTAACAAAAGACAATTTGCTTCTGTCATGATTCTGCCCCAAGACTAAAGAAAATCAAGGACATGAAGGCATAATCATGACAATTATGCAGAATTTTATTTTATGCCTGGTTCAGATTACACAATTTTTTTTGTCTTTTATGATAGTGACTGTGTTAGATTATGTGATTTTGACTCCTAAAATCTTGTCGTGTCTTGAACAACAGAAACATGTCAGACTACACGTTGCTTCCTGACCAGTCATCGCATGCCGTCTTTAACGGCGCATGATGTCATTGAGAAGGCGAAACTAGTAGCAAGTGACTTCCGGAAACGAACGTAAACAAACAATGGATGAAGCGGTGAGTGTTGTATTGACTGTCCTGTGTTCAGAAAAAAGTTAAAAAAAAAGAGAGAAAACCCGACAATGGACATATTCCTGGATTGCTTGAAGAGCAAATCCTCGAAAGAGAACTTGAGGTAAAATATTGTTTTCTTATATATTTTTACTTTTAGTTTTAACGTTAGCACCATCGTCTCTCTTTCGTTTCGTATTTTTTGAAAGTTGTGTACGGAAAAGCTTTTGTGCTCCTATTGGTCAACCTCATACATGTGACGGAACTGTCGTGGAAGACCGTTAAAAAATTAAACATGCTAGTCTTTTTGTCGTGATATCGTGAAACATCGCAGACGCGACGTAGGTTGTCGCCCACTATGGCACACTATACGAGATGATACGATCGAATCTTGTGTCCCGACGCCGTTGTCGTTTACAATTCCCCACAACACCCTACATCAATCGGATCGTGCCAAAATCGAGCTAAAATCATGTAATCTGAACCAGGCATTAAAATGCCATGTTATTTTGTCACACATAGACATGAAAAATCAGCATATGAATCTTAACAATAGTGACACTCAAATGAAAAGCTTCATGTTGCAATGTATGCTGGTTAACATTTTTAGAATGTGAACTAATGATTTTCAGTAAAGACTACTAATGTGAACTTCATTAGGCTACATTACTATATTAAAACTCAACATGTTTAGTTTCAGCTTGTGTAAAAACTAAAGTGGTATAAGACAACGGGTTTCCACGCGATTTGAGAGTAAAGGCAAAAAATTCGGGTTAAGGGTGTATCTACTCTCTATTAGTCTGCTCCTGAATGACATTATACAGGGAATTGTTCATAAACATACTGTATGCCCTCTACTGGTGATATTCCTGAGAAAATGGCTAATAGGGCATGTGATTTAAGGTTCATTAGAGTGGAGTGAAGACCAGAAGCTGGAGCAGATGCTCTCTCTGGAGATGTTCATCAGCATTCTGGAGTGAACCTCTACAGTCATATTCCATTCCATCTGCCTGCTTCTGTCTATCAGCTGCAAATGGAGCACCTAGGTCCATTAATTCTCAAACAACCGCTCTGCACTTCCAAATGCTTCCAAAGAAGGGCATCCATTGTGGATTGTCCATTAGAGCAAATTATCTGGGCCAGTCAAAAGTGACAGCAATTGAGGGACACAGTAGCAAGGATGAAGCAATGTGGTGTGACGTGATATGAGCTAGAAAACTCTTTTTGTAACATGACAGGATCAGATAGACTTTGCCTCTTGGGGCTCGTTCACATAGAACACGTTTTAGCTTTGAAAAATGCGAAAAAATGCTAGGTCTCAGGACTTGTTTTTAAAAGTGATTTTAATCGGAGCGTCACGTTTTTAGAACTCCGTGTCATGAGTGAGAGACTGCAAAAGACGCAAGAAATGAGCGCGTATTTGCATTGAAAACAATGGTTAAGTAGTGCGGTGGAATGGAAAATTCCGTTCTGTGTGACCATGATTGCATGATTAGACAAGAGGTGTAGAAGATGTGAGATTCTGCAATATTAATTTATATTTTATTACCAAGAATAAACAGGAATCAGTGTTTTTAGGACTGATTGATGAATAAAGTTTGAAAGAACAGCATTTTTAAATATATATGAAATGAGAAACATTTATAACATAATAAATGTCTTAAAGGGATACTCCCCTTTTTTTGGAAATAGGCTCTTTTTGCAACTCCCCCAGAGTTAAACAGTTGAGTTTTACCGTTTTCGAATCCATTCAGCCAATTTTCTGATATTTACAAGAATTTCAGTAACCAGACAGTTTCTGGTCTCATTGACTTCCATTGTAGGACAAAATATATACTATGGAAGTAAATGGGACCAGAAACTGTCTGGTTACTGTTATTCTTCTAAATATCAGAAAATCAGCTGAATGGATTCAAAAACGGTAAAACGCAACTGTTTAACTCTGAGGGAGTTGTAAAATGAGCCTATTTCCAAAAAAAGTGGAGTATCCCTTTAACTGGCACTTTTGATCAATTTAATGCATCCTTCCAGAATAAACGTATTACTTTCTATGAAAAAAAAATACTGAGCCCTGACTTTTGAAATATAGTGTATATTTTTTTGACATAAAGCAAAAAATGGAGGAAAAGTAGTTAAGAAAAATAGTCTCATTAAATTAAATGCTTGAGAGAATGTTATTAAGTAGTTTATAATAATCTTTATTGTTATCATTTCTTTAAAACAATTAACCAAACTATGAAATACTTTTGTCGACCAAATCAAAGTCCAACAGAAACATGCAGAAAAACCAGGAAATTATATCATAGAGAGGACCCTTGCAGACCCCTTTTACTGTGTGGCAAGGTCAATAATTCTCTTAGAATACCAGATAACTTTAGTTTAATCTGTTAGTTCAGATTGTAACGGGTTTTTTTTTTACAGTCTCTATATTTAATTCTGTCTTGAAAATCTTTTAAACCATGCAAAACCAAAAAGAATACAAGGAGGTCATTTCTAATAACTAGATTTTTTCTTTTTCTTTTTTTTAAAGACACTTCTATTTGTCATTGACCCGATTGTGTAGGATTCATTGTGCTCTATTTCTAATGTGCGACCACATTCCCATTGCCTGTGGGAACAACAGCAACGGACAAAGTGCAAATGCTTGGTTAAAGTACAGCATATGCTCACACTTGCTCTCTTTCCTCGATTGAGCCGCAACCAATTAGAGCTGATAGGCTTCTGCAGTTGAATACGCAGGAGCCGTCCACTCAGCAGCGGTGCTGAACGGACTGAGGGAGGCTGCTGCTGCTGCTGTCAATGGTACTGAGGATTATCTACATCCAGTACTGGCTAAAATGGCCATTGACAATCACTCCCTGGATGGGATGACCATTTTGTCATTCCCTCCAGCTCCTTCCATCTTCCTTACTCTTTTCATCAAGTCCCTCTCATCCTTTCTCAGACACCACTTGTCAGTGAGATGTGCTACGTGGTAAGATGAGTGTGTCCAAGTGTGTGTGTGAGGCCCACAGGGTATCTATCCCTCCATTGAGAGATCAGAGCAGGTGCCAGATGCCTGGAGCTCATAAAAAAGAACATCATATTTTTCAGCTCACCTACAGCTCCTCGGTGCCCACACATATCCGGTTAACTCACTTACTGCCGACAAAACCTGCTCACTGCACACCACACCACAGTTACAGGAGTCTTGTCTCACGTGTCACGTGGTGCGAGCACTTCTCAGGGCTGCTTTATGTTGTTCATAATGTTGTTTGACAGAGGTCTCGAGTTCATGAACACTGCATTCTTATGCCGCAGAAGGTATAGAATAAACCAGAGCGACTTGAGGACAAGTGACAATTTATCATTTGCCGTTGAGTTCAGCAGACTGGAGCAGAAGAAACGCAAGCCACGTTTCTCTCAGACAAGATATTAAAACGTGTTAAATTATTTAACCGTGGCCTCTTGACCTAAACACGCTCAGTCAGACACGACGTGCAGATATGAGATGTTTAATCAGACTTTTCATCACACCTGGCTGGCTTTGGTAACTGGCGTTTCAGAAACTCTTACACCATTTGAAATTCACCTGTCATCCACGACTTTCCCTAATGAATCTAAAAATGTGAATCCATTTAGAGGACTAGATTCAGATAGATGACGTTGACGAGGATGACGAGATCCAATGCAAATCCCTGGCAAACCATAAAAAAAAAAATTGTAATCTAATTGAGCATATTCACAGCAAGGACGTGTGGAGGAAAGAGCAAAGTGTTTTTTTTCTGCTGTCATTAATAATCTCTTCAGGGCAGGTAGGAGAAGTCACTGATGGGAGAACCGGCTGAGAGACAGACTGTGTTAGAAGTGAGATAGTGTATCTAGCAGGTTCACTGTGAAATGTAACTGTCAGCCATTAGAAAGAATCAGAGGAGAGAGATTTGTGCTCATGAGATAATGAGTTTCAATCTAATTCCATTGCATACAGAAATCTTCTCATTCGACTGACGTTTAATTCTCCCACTGGCGGCGGAGGTATTGACATACGCATTTCCTTTGATTTCCCTTTTGTTAAAATCCACATCAATCACACCCCAAAATGTGTAAATATTTCAAAGTTTCAATGCGCTCATTATGAAAAGCCTGCTTTATCAGCACTATAGCACATTTCTGTTTCTCTCTCTCTCTTTCTCTAACGCCACCAGTTCTCGAGTTTCCTCTGGGATTTGTCGTACATGCTCCCCTGGTTTTGCTGAAATGTCTTTATTTCAGTGTTACCCAAAGAATAACATCTTGATTCTGAATTCCCTTGGCAATATCCTGGTGCTTTGTCTCTCTAAACACACCTCATAGATTAAGGGTAACAAGGGAATCAGGAGAGATGCTGATGCTGTACTATTTCACCAGGTTTATCTTCCTAAAAATCACTGAAGTGCTGCTCAGTGGTACTGTTAATTAATTATGGTGAAAATGTTTAATATTGATCGAATGGGACATTTCATGTAATTTTACAATAAGATACTGAATTTACACTAAATTTCACCTGATTTGACATATTTTATAGTGTAAGTGAATACAGTGAAATTAGCTAAATGTGCACGCAAAAAAAAGCCTGGAAAAAAGTCTAAATTATTGCAAGTTTTTGCCTTCAAAGGCAAATTCTGTACACAAGTGTTAATGTAATTGGTTTAAATGTTTAGTGCATTAGAGCTGTTTTAAATTATTAAATGTTTCAGGGAATAATGAATGGAACAGGACTAAAACACATTTTTATTCAGATTCTGACAGGAGTTGAAATTCATTGGTTGTAAATAAAACTTGATTTCAAGTACCACATGTTCCTGGATCTCTCCAATTAACCAATCAGATTTGATGGACAAGTTTACAGTTTATGTCAAGTTCAGGCTTAGAACCAGGGTGAAGTACTACATTTTGGGACAGGAATGTTGATCAAGGATCAACAAAATATGTTGATCCTGGAACATGTCATACTTGGCAAAATCCAAACTATTTAAGAGAAAGCTCTAAAACCCACTTCACAATTAATGGTTTGGATAGTTGTACAGGGGCTTAAAAGGGAGAGACTAACATTAGGACGTTGACAAAAGACAAAATGAAAATTAAGACAAAATAAGCTTGTATTTGTCCAAAATCCGAACTCAAACTCGACAAGAATAGCAAAGAAAACTCCAGTTGGCAGAGAGAGGCTGAAGGTCTGAGTTCAGACAGCTTCAGGAGTCCTGGTTTAGCAATCTACTCCCTAAAGTGAGAGGGTGTATAGAGCTGTTGCTCTCGAGACAAACTCCACTCAGAGAAGCGCTGTCTTTTTGGTAGATACCTGTTATACACAGAAGGACTGCAATGACTAGTGTTTAGTGGGAGGGATATCAGGTTCAGAGCAGCCAGCAGGTGGAAGAGAGCCGGCCAGGAAGCGAGTCAGTAGGCAGGCTGAGTGGGATTTCTCCAAGGTTGTGATGGTTTCCAGCAATTTCACAACACACAACCATGGTCTGAAGGTCTGCTTTACAAACGAATAAAGGAGCATCAAATCCCATTACAGGCAACCAAAGGTGGTAAAGCTTAAGGTGGAATACTGGACTGGAATCCATTTTTCCAGTCTTCAACTATCCAATTTTGGTGAGCTCTTGCAAATTGTAGCCTCTTTTTCCTATTTGTAGTGGAGATGAGTGGTACCCGGTGGGGTCTTCTGCTGTTGTAGCCCATCCGCCTCAAGGTTGTGTATGTTGTGGCTTCACAAATGCTTTGCTGCATACCTCGGTTGTAACGACTGGTTATTTCAGTCAAAGTTGCTAAGTAAAAGTTTTTTTTGTGCATAACAGTGTTGCTTAAGCAATTTGTCGGTGACATGCAAGTGACTCCAGGTCTGTCAAGGTCTGGGGCTCAATTACAAGCTGAGGAAAAGAGCTTAAAAACCGGCGACTTCCTGAGATCACAACCAATCTGTTTGCATGTTGAGCGAAATATATCGACCCTCAGCAACTCAAGGGGGATTCATGTTGCTCTAAAAACATTTCTTATAAATGTCACTTCAACATCACCCATTGGAAAGTTATACTACGACACAAATGCCCGGCATCATTTCCCAGTTTCAGGCGGCTGTTAGATCAAGGCAGGTTTTAGATGAGAGATCACATATAGCTTGAAGCTAGGAGCTCTCGCGTATCGGGAAAAATTATTATGTGCAAAGGAGGGAGAGAAAGATTGAGTGAGGGACTAAGAGAAAGAGACAGAGAGAAAGTGTGTGAGGGAGAAAGAGATGAAATGGGAGAGTGACATGAGAGAAGGAGAGAGGGAGGGAGGGAGGGAGGAAGAGAGAGAGAGAGAGTACCGCCCTTCAGTTGTGTTTAAATGTGAAGCGGAAAATCATCTCTGTGGCTCAGGGGAGTGAAGAGGCGATTCTAGTGTTAGAGCGGGTTTGCCGTGTTTTAGATCATAGCGCTCTCTCTGTCTTTCGCTCTTTGTTTGTCCTACAGTGTCCCTGATTTCAGCTTCAGGCTTCAAAGTGAGAAGAACTGAGAGTTTCTACAAGACAACAATACCTGGACCCGGGAATATCTAGACACCTCGCAATGGATGGATTGAGGACAAAGTATTGAGTTCTCCTGCGACTGTCCCTGAATGACACAGGTACAGTAGAACAAGCTTTGTTTTCCTCTTTGCACCTGATTCAATAGAAATTGTTAAGAAAAAACAAATATAACATGTTTTCACCTTGATGCTTGAAAAATGTCTTTTTTTTTAATTCAGATCAGCATGAATACTGTGAGCTGGTCTCGCATTCAGTGATTATTAGAGGCTTCATTAGGAAGCGTATGCCGTGAGACTGAATGCCTGGCTTTTTTCATAAGTTCTCCAGACATTTTTATAGTACTATATTATGACATTCAATTTCAGTTCATGCTATGTGAAGAAACTGTGACTGCTTAGTCACAACTTCTATTTATTAATATAAATAGACAATTGGAGATATTAGGTGAGAGGCTTGCTGTCAGGTAGCGAGGAAAAGAAACCGAGTAGCGCTTTCATCTCTAAACGTGGCCTAATAGACACACTTCAGTCTACATGAAGATTGGAACTGTGAAAGATTTCCTCTAGTTCTGTCAGACTCTCTCACGCACACATAAAAGATGATTTATTTTCAGATTGATTTGAAATTTCAGGTCTGAATGCACCTTATGGCATTCACTGCACTTAGGTAGGAGTAAATTGAAGTGAGAGGAAGAAATCAAGGCGTTACTGACCGCTCGCTCGCTCGCTCTGTCTATCTTCAGAGGAGTGTTGGGATGTCGTGGCTGGTGTGGGTGTGGGTCAGTGTGACAGTCCTGCTGATGTGCGAGGCCACTTTCTACGAGACCATCCAGCAGCACCTGGCCCCTCCTGGAACCAACATACAGATCCTCGGTGAGTCCTTCCTTCTGTCCAGCTCCTGCTTCATCGTCCACTCTGACTTTTCTTTATTTAATCTCTGTGGGGGGAAAAGTTCAGAAATGTATTTATCAGAGTGGGCTGCACCATAAAGGATTAAACCAAGTTTTATCTACAACTTCAAATGCATCACACTCAGTGGAGAATCTAACGGGACGGCAACTGCCACCCTAAGGAAAAGCATTGCCACCCACCTCAGCAGGGGTGCATCCATGTCCTTAAAGACAGTGCACCGCAAAATAAGAGAGGCTGCTCACTGCAGAGCCAATGGGTGGAGCTTAAAGTCCAGCCCCCCCTCTCTGGATGCAATGGGTGGAGCTAAAAGGTCCAACCACACCCTATAACCTTACCCATAACCCGAACCCTAAACATTACTAGGCCAAGCTCCACATTAGACCCACAGAGGTGGAACTGGATGTCATGACTCTCCAGTGAGC
Source organism: Cyprinella venusta (assembly GCA_038021265.1). Lineage (NCBI taxonomy): Eukaryota > Metazoa > Chordata > Actinopteri > Cypriniformes > Leuciscidae > Cyprinella > Cyprinella venusta. The sequence continues at coordinate 14,429,798 of CM075883.1, read as the reverse complement.
ACCACTTAAAAAATAATGGCAAGAAAACACTTTCCATTCTTTTCCTTAATTGTGCTTTCTTGGTTCTTTATGAGTTCTTGGCTTTTCTATTTGTTTGTGAATTGGAAAATGACTGCTTCTTGGCTAACTCAAAGGTCCCCTGAGAAATGTAATCTCATCCGGATATGATATGTCCAGGCTTCCGTTTTGTTTGGCGACCGCCCCCTCGTGGATATAGGCCTTTTTACCGTTGTAACGGAAAAAATGTAATGAAATTAATAGGAAGATCCTGAACACTAACTGAACACTGAACACGCTTGTTTTAAAGCCAACTTAAAGTCTTGTTTTAAAAAATGGCAAATAATTTGATGTTGGGTGCAAAGGTGTTGCTGGGTGGTTGCTAGAATATTCTGGTTGGTTGCTATGCCCTTGCTATACAGCTGATGGGATGTTGCTACAGTATATGGTTGACCTTCCATAACATCCACATAAAGGCATTTCCACTGGTTAATAACAGAAATTCATCGTTTGCAAAACTGATCCAGTCTGAGTGCTTTGATATTTTGCCATTTCTTTCTAATATTAGCATAGTCAATTCAAATTCAAAGCTTTTTTGCTCTTAAACTTGCATCAATACTTGTGATTTATACATCCATTTGCATTTTATTAATAAAACTACTTTTTAAGTAGGAGTTATTACTAGCTCATACATTTAAAATCTGTTGATGTTTTTGATATACAGTGTTTTTGATTGATTTGGTGCCCTGCATATTGTATATATATATATATATTCTGTTATTTACTCACCCTCATTTAGTTCCAAACAATTTAGAATTTTATCTTTTCTTAACAAGAGAAGATATTTTTAATACTATCTATAATTTCAATATTATTATATTATTCCAATATATAATCGAACTATTTTAATATTAATATTCTCTATATTTTTGTCCATTCATATTTCAATATTTCATGCATCAAAAAGAGATTGCAAAAGTAATCCGTATGAATCGAGCAGTTTAGGTTACACTTTATTTTAAGGTGATGTAGTTACACTGTACTTACTCAAATAAGTACAGAGTATTACATGTACTTACAATAGAGTTATGGTTAGGGTAATTTACTAGAAAATCAAGAAAAAAAAGTTAATTCGTGCTTGCGCGGCACGTTTATAAAAACAAATTAGTTTGCATGCATCAAGCAGGAATGTTTGATCTTTCATTTAAAATATTAGATATGCGGTATACAGTGTATGTGCGTTGATCAATATTTATATGTGAATAAAAGCCTCAAATGATGATGATGGTGATTATTGGAATTTTCATTTTTGGGTGAACTGTCCCTTTAAGCATATTTTGAGCTGATTAGGGTTAGGGTTAGAACACCAAATATTTATATTACATCTTATGAAAAGAGGCATGATATGTCACTTTAAAAACAGTGATGTTATAACATCCTTGTTAAGTAATATAATATAGCGATTTGGCAGCGAGGCTCATTTCTTAATAAAAGTTGCTGGGCAGCGTTGATAAGCTCTGTCCAAATGAATGTTTCTGTGTGTGTGCAGCTTGATCTCTTGACTGAAGTGTTTGTGATTGTGTGTGAGTGCTTCAATGTAAGCTGTGCAATAATATACCATTAACTGATAAAACTGACTGGAACTACCTATGTACTAAACAATTTTAATGTACACACTATTTAAATTTTTTTATATACAGTAAAATGTAAACAATAATATAATATAATATAATCCTTATGTATATGACACTCAAAAATGGAAGATTCGTGTCAGAGTATTTGTATTGTAAGCTTTTTTTTGCTACTGTTTACTTGCATTGGTTAATTCACCATAGTGGAAAATCAAAATGAATTGCAGGTGAAGGTTTTAACCACTGGTTTGTTTGGCAGTGTATTATTAAGTGGTGCAAAACAACTTGAGCAAATCCTGTGCTTAATTTAATTCTCATTGGATGCGACTAAGATTCCGGAAAGTAGACGCACGGGGAATGGATTGCTAGCACAGATCTTCTAAACATAATGTTGCTGCAGGACCCAGATTTGGACATTTATCAATTGGCAGCCAAACACATTACCAGAATTGTTTTGATCGTTTCAAGCTTGCGATAACCCATAATTCACTGCACACAACACATTGTGGTCAGTATTAAATGAAGTCTGGGTCATTATTTTTTAAGTTTGCAAAAAATTTTTGATGCTTTTCGAGGGGGGCATTTCAAGAAACTGCTTAATTTGGCTAGATTTAACATATTTGCAACAAAATACTGCAGTTTTATAGGAGATATCATTCTGACAACAGCGGCATTTTTTTCATCCCTATAAAATGTTGATAAGCCTGTGCTATCTGTGCACAGTTATTATTTGGTTAGTTGTACTTGTTGTTTCGTATTTTTGACATTTTCTTATTAGTATTTTAGGACATGTGAAGACCTACTTCTCTCTGACCTCATAGTTTGAGAGTAGTTTTCAATATTAGTTGATAATAAATACTTATACCTACACTGCATCCTCAAAAGAGTGTATGTATGTTGCTATTAAACCAGTACAAATGAAGTTTTATCTAAATCACACCATATTTACATATAGAGGACTGTATGAACGAATAATAAAGTGTCCATCACAGTAAAAATCAGTCTCACTTTCACAGATCAGGTCAAGAGGATATGAGACATTTTTTATCAGAATGTAAGTCAATTACGAAATCCTGTTTATCTAATATCTTGACGGTCTGGGGTGGTTTAAAGGTTCACCTCAATTGAAAGCGCGAAGGCTTCTTGTAACCTCACACCTTCAAATGAGAGGGCAAAAAGCAATTCGAGATCGCACCACTTACCTTAACTAATCTTGCTAGAGGCACTTTACTGGGATTGGATCCTGAATTGGAATTGATTTTATTGTACAGACTTTAGAACAATTATAGAGGTACATGCTATTCTTGATTCAAAGCAGCACATCAGTGGAGTTTTGCCACCGTTGACAATAAATGCTTTGACTATTTAGATATGACTGATTTAGCTTCAATGCCATTCAGAGCGTAGATAGAGCAATGTTAGTAAAGCTAGTCCTGACTAAATAATTGAGCTGCAGCTGAGAGTCTTATCAGAGAACAACAGTATTTCTTAATCACGTTCATCCTAAATGGAGGGCTATTGTGGCCCACTGAGCGCTCGGGGGGATTCCATTACCTCCAAATCTGAGTATCAAAGCAGATCAACAAAATGCACAGATTGGGCTTTTATGAGCTTTGGTGACGTTTCTAGAAATTCACATTTGTTGCTGGATGGAATGAATGGACAGAGATTACATTTAAGTGTCCATATGTTCTCTCAAAAGACAAACATTTCTGAGGCATTTAGACGTTTCTTGACTGGAGTATGAAAGCAGTATAGAATATCCCCCATTCTGCTCCAAACTGATTATTTCTTCAAAAGATATCATAATTTATGGTTATATTTTCTGCAATACTTGGTTTACAGAGGTTGGAATTTGAGATATCACCATTTTCCAAAACCATCTTCACAGCCATTTTATTGTATCGCTTCTCTTCTCATTTTCCTGTATGAAAAACACAAACAACCAGCACCGAAGGTAGATCTAAGATGCATTTGCATGTTGTAAAAATGTCAGGCTCAGCAAACATTCTGTCAAACTGTCAATCACGTAAGAAAAACTGTTTAAAGGCCAGCCAAACTGACAACATCTGCTTTCAAACCTTGTGATTATGTGAATATTTTGATGTAATGACAACTGTGCCCTGTAACCATAATGCTTTTTCAAGACAGGGTGAGATTGTGGCTTTGGAGAGGGAATGGGAGTGTGTATGTGTGCTGTATTAGAAAGAGATATTTGTAGTAGTCAAAGTATCGAGTGCTTTGAGGCTGGTGGATTGTCCTGAATATCAGGGTTGACGGGTCATGAATTGTTGCGGCACCTTTGCTTTCGCTGAAAACATGAATGTGACTACTGACCAAGATTCCACAGAAAAAAAGTGGGAAACGGTGTTGTTTGTGAAACTGATTAACTGATGTTTTTGTCCTTATTGAGAATTTTAAGTTTGTATTTGAATTTCAAAGGGAGGTCGAGGTTTATAGATTTATGCAGTATTGATTATTATGCGGTATAAACTGCACATATTAATGTGCCAAGATGCTATGTCGCATGGCAACTGCAAACTATAGTTCGAAAAATGAACTAAATTTAAGCAATAAGTTTGAGAAAATATACAAAATCAACTTTAATATGTTTCTGACCTTTTTTAAATGTATCTGTTGTCTTTCATGCCAGATACTTCAAATCAACCATTATAGGCTGTTGCCAAATAATTAACATGAAGCAGTTTCTTACTTTAATAAATTGAATGCAACCTTTTAAAGGCTGAATAGAGATGATCTAACAATTCTAAAAATTCAAATACCAAGCAATCTCAATTATTTTAGCTATATCCATTGAAACACCATGCCTATGGTCTTTTAATTTGACTACGTGATGTCTGTACATCAGCTGCTCTGTGGGCTCAAGGCTTCCTGACTTACTTGCTGCTGAGATGCAAATGGATGATTTTATGTATTTTAAATGTAAAGATGGGTGAGAAGTGAGGGACGGAGAGTGAAAGACAGACGGAGAGACAGACAGAGAGAGGAATGTGTAGCGCTTCTCACAGATGTGCTGCCGGCTGTTCTTGCTCTCCGGCTTAGACAGACAGATGAGGATGGGTGATTCATGAGACCAGGTCTTTATTCAGTACTGACAGCTGCAACAGCACTAAGCAAATTGTGTTTGTCATGCATGCATAGCTGCCATGTTTTAGTGTTATGAGTCTGAACTCTCCAGATGTAGAAAATAACCCATCTCTAACAAACTGAGACCTGAACCAACCCTCTAAAGTCCATACAAACAAATAAACACTCGCAGTTTTTCGGAGCCCAGGGAGAACATCACTAAGGCCAAGGACATGTAGGCTATTATAAAAACATTCACACTGGAATCGACCAGTGCAGATCAGAGATTAAAGTGCTAGTGTTAATAGTATACTGGCGGCTAACTGTATTATGTTAAAAATAACAGCAGTCTAATCCGATAACTGCAGTTCTGCTGCCTCTTTACTTTTACAGCAATACAACTGTGATGTATGAACACCTCGCTGTGGTTTTAGAGGGCAGATATCATATCAATCTTGCTGAGTTTCTGGGAAATATAGATTGTCTGTCAGATTCACTTTACTTGCTAGCTCCTTGATCAATGCTTCTCTTGCTGGACATGTGAAAATGCATGAGACACGCCTATACGTATCAACATGCACCCGAGCATAGTCATATTAGCAATCAGATGCTCAACCTCAAGCCACATCTCCATTCATTAGAGCAAGAACACATTTCCTTGAAAGGACTGCATGCTTTTACCAATCTTAGGAACGGTTGGATGCCTATTCAATTGTCAAAATGCATAAGGAGTCTTATGTTTTTGATTTTAAGATGGAAAAAAAAATTCTAAAAAAGAAAATATAAAAAAAGGACAATTAAATTGAATAAATATATGCAGAGTTATAGTGTTTAATAAAATGTGCAATGCAAATATTTCATTATTACGTACTGATTCTTTTTAAGGGGCTTTTAAAATGGAAATGAACGTATGTTTTTGCTGCTGTCTTCCCAGCTCAGGAAGAAGGGTTTGGGATAGTGTGATGCCACCAGCCAATCAGTGGGATCATGACATAATTTTCCTCTCGACTCTACAGTCATTAGTCACATGCCATTTAAGTTGAGTTAATTGGTTCAAAACAACCTGGCAGCAAAATTGAGCACCCATGAAGATGGCAGCCTCCAGGTCACGTTCTTCCAGCCCTGGCCCTACGCCATCCCAGCAATTGCCACAGAGATGAATGGGAATTCTAACAAATCGCTCACTCCAGGAGTTATATAGACCTCTTTCGTTTGCAAATATTTCAACAAACATATACGCCAACCCCTAACTCATGCTGTTTCAACAGCTTAATGCGCTCATTGCAGGAGATCAGGCAATTTTTCCAATCCTTCCCAGGCTATAAAAAAGACATGCCCGGATCCCTTTGTATCAAAGGGTTATCTGGTTTCTGCTCTTCCATTAGAGTTTCTCTGGAGGAAGGTTCCAGGAGGGCTTAATAAAGCTCAATAACAGAGGTGACGTTGGATGCCGGTTCTCCATCTGCAGCTCTAGGCTGCCGAAGCCGCCCGAAGACTTGCTCACAAAGTGCCTCTGACAGAATCAGGGCTCGACTGCGGCACGGCATCCTGCGTGTCCTTCTTTGTATTAAATATATCTCAGCAGCATAAGAGAGAAGACAGTCATCTGTGATAATTCGCCCCACTCGCACCGACGGACGCAGGCCATGGATGTAGCGAGATCTAAAACAAACATGGAATGTGTTTTTCATCTGCTTCAAAACAAAGGTTGTCTTCCTGCATGTACGCCAGCACACACTGACAGTTTAATAGCCTTATATAATGCAGTTCCTAAAGGCACATTATTTTAGCAGAGACGTTCCGTCCATCTCTCCCGCTTCCATCCAATCTTCCTGACAGTGCCAGCTCGCCTGTAGGAACAATGGGAGAGTCGTACAGCTTCAGCCCCTGGGCTGTCCTCCATCTGCTCTCTGTCACACTTCCGCTCACTCTCTCCATCTCTCTTCTCTGCTTCAGACAGCGGTTCTATGAATGCCAATCTAACCTCACAATACCTGAAGCCACCAGACACATACAACCACATATTACCTCTGAAATCTTCCTTTGCCACAGCATGGAAGTCCTATATAAACTTTATTACATCAGCCTTATGAGTTTCACTAGACATCTACTGAGCTATATCTGAACAAAGAGATTTATTTTTTTTTTCTCTTAAATCACAAAACTGTTAACCATTATTGCCGCTCTCATAATTTCAAGTCTTTAAACTTACATTGTCAAACCAATATAACCAACATACAATAAGTGACACTTCATATCGATTCTCAATATCAACAATATGGTGCCTATAAAAAAGTATGTACCCCCTTGGGAGAGCTCATGTTTTATCTGACACAGACAATTTGTTTTTTGCTGATTCATGGGGGAAAAAAGTCTGTCATGTCAATGTAAACATTTCTACAAATTGATCAAAATAAGTATTCACCCCTTTGGAAGTGTTAGATTTTTTGTACCGGAAGTAAACCACAAAAGGTTTATTTTGGCTTTTATGACATGACACTGAGAAACAGGACTGTTTTTCTTATAAGTCAAAGGGAGAATTTCCACAAATTGGTCAAAAATGATCATCTGCAAAAGAAATCCACCCCCTTCCAGGCAAGTAATTAGTGAGATCCATCTCTTTCAGCACTTCCAATCTTGATTCTATGTGGATTTTGATCTGGCCCCTGCAATTTGCCCTATTGTTCTTTTCACAAATGTTAAAGTCAGGCTCAGAGTAGAGTCCTATATTCAAACCACTCAGAAATTCTCAGTTGAATTGAGATCTGGACTCCAATCCAGGACATTATTGTAATTTTATGATGGAATAATTGTCTTGCTGGAATTCAAATATCTAAAACTTGCAGATTTAGTCGGTTGTGAGTAAATTTAGGCATCACAACAATATAATGTGCAGTGTGAAAAATAAATATTATTTTTGAGATTTGCTAAATAACAAATGGAATATTAAGTGTTTTTAGCAATTAACTATCTAATATCAACCAAAACCAATCAAATAAAATAAATACCAATGACGATTTAAAGGGGATGAATGCTTAAGAAATCAATTATATTCGTTTTTTTCCTGCAATTTTACATTACTTGGAGATCATGTTATATTAAACGAGTCATATTCTGTTTATCATTAGCTAAAAGTAAAATTAAGTCTGTGATTCAGTGCCGTGAAACAATAAAATAAAACATGAAACCGTCGTGTTACAGACTTTATCGCTGTCATCTCGTTCTAGTTGGAAGTGTTAATGCTCTCCAGATCTCCCATGATGCAATAACAGTAAAGTGACATATCACCGATGTTGTCATGGCTACAAAATACTTATGATATGAAGCGGTGATCTCCGTTTAATGATTTGTGGTTTCAAGGGGGATTTGCTGGGGTAATCAAAGTCTTCACAGCACAGTAAAACACTGATCTGCTCAATCCATTAATCTCCTATAATTGATTTCATATCTCGCAAACGGCAGCCGTTTAATAGGCTTGTTTGTGCCATCAGTTTCAAAACAAACAATTTCTAGGGTGCAAGTGAGAAATCTATATTGCAAATGAGTTCAGACTGACGTTCAGATATGCAGCAGGGAGGAACAGAAACTGCGCTGGTGGTGCATAGCCAAACATTGCCCGTATTGTTTTTTGTTGTGGTTTTATATTTATTCTTACAGTGAAGCAAAATAACAGTTCCTAAATTTGAACAAAATATAGACAGCGAAACAGACTCGGGCGTGGAGGACAGTGTAGTGCCGTCTCGTTTACAATTCAACTTGCATGCCAGGAAAAATTTCTGCATAATTTGTGTATATGGAAACAAGCCATGAGTGTTTTATGAATAATTTTCTGGAAATAGCTGATGAGAATCAATACCTGGGTCCACCACGGCCTGAAGATGTGAACAGAATATTGCTGTTTTGTGTAACTGGGGATATTTGTAAAATATTGGGATTAATTACAATTCATACAGTATACACAGAAGGATGTCAGCGCTGAAAAAGAGAAATAATTAAAAAATCTAGTTCTTATGAACTAGATCACTAAACACAATCTTTAACAAAAAAAATAATAAAGTCACTGAATTTATTTACAACATTATTACCTGTAATCCACAGCGTCGTCAAACTGTCACGGCAGTCTGGAGTTTCCTGTTGCATTAAGACGTATGTCCAGGAGCAAACTCACGTCACATTCACCACTTTACCCTATTAGAGTTTTACTTCCACGTTAAAAACTAAATTTGTGAAAAGGGTATTTTGTTTATTATACGTACACATATCTTTCCCCCGTGCATAGTTTATTATGCCACAAAAAGGTCACGACTGTCTACAGTCTAGTTTGACGAGGCTGTGGATTATAGGTAATGATAACCAGTGTTATAATACTGTACAGTTTCTTGCACAGACCGGTCGTTTCGCTTTATAAAACAAGGCATTGTCAGGACCCACGGGTATTCATTTTGTTTTGCCTGTATGTTTTTATTGACTCATTGACGATAGCCGTACACTTGCATTTTATGAATCACCAAGCTATATCAGTTAAAAGAATCATCTTTACTGTTCAATTGAAGAAAAAATGACACCTAAATCTTTGATGGCCTGAGGGTGAGTAAATGAACAGCAAATTTTCTTTTTTTTGGTGTACTATCCCTTTAAGTAGTTAAGTAGCTACTTAGTTACGTTCTAACACTGATCGCACACACAGAAAAGCGTCTCCACGTTTAGCAGTTAACCATTTGAGTCAGTCAAAAATCACTTTTGCAGGTGATGAATAATTCAGAGAGTGTATCAAGAATGTGTTTGTAAGTAATTGTTTAAACAGCAGGAGTAATTGAAAGTGTACAGGCGGTGGTTGAGAAAAATGGATTTTGGTCGCCTACAGCTTAATTAATTACACCACACTTTGTCCTCTCAAGCCGCTCACAGCCACAAAGACCCAATAAAAGGATCCCTGTGCAATGATAAACATGTCATCGCTCTGTACGTCTCTTTCGTTTACTCTTTCTCACTTCCTCTTTTGCACCTACTCTCTCTCTCACAATTCCTCCTCCTACCTTGAGCAGCAGAGGTGGCGAGGCAATTTAACTGTTTTGCATGCGAAAGTTGACGCCATCAGCCATGCCGAGAAGTAATCAATCAAAAACAGTCATGCAGGCAGAGAAAATGAAAACCACATTGAGAGGAAGCAAAATACCTCACAATGAATTTTAAGACGTTTAACATCACTTGTAGCGTAAAGCAGCTCAAGTTTCCAGTGGTCTGAGTTTGTTGTTTGCAAAGTATCGCATGACTACTATCTATTCTGAAAGATAAAAATGCTTGTTCAAACACTGTGTAGTGCACTTTGATGGAATGCAAAATCATAACACAAGACAAATGTCACGCTATTCACACATTTAACTAAAAAAGAGGGCCCGAAAAGCTCCAATACTTAATGTATTGGTGAATCGGTTTTGTGAATCTTTTCATTTACACGGAGCGTTTAAATGAATGGTTCATTAAAGGGATAGTTCACCCAAATATGAAAATTCTGTCAGTATTTACTCACCCTCAAGTTGTTCCAAACCTCTATGTGTTTATTTGTTCTGCTGAACACAAAGGAAGATATTTGGAAGAATGTTTTAATCAAACAGATCTCATTCCCCATTGACTACATAGTATGTATTTTTTCCTACTATGGTAGTCAATGGGGAATAAGATGTGTTTGATTAAAACATTCTTCCAAATATCTTCCTTTGTGTTCAGCAGAACAAATAAACACATAGAGGTATAGATAACACGCCACTTGACTTGAAAGTGGCGTGTTATCTATACGCATTTTGAGTTATCCGTGTGTATGTCTACGCCGTTAAATGTCCGAGTGAGTCCACGTGTATGTACACGTCGTTAAATGTCCAAGCGAAACGAAGCAAAATGTAGATCTACATCTGGGGAGCGATATTTTTTTCCTACGATGGAAGGGGTAGACTCATGAACGCCATTAACCCCAGTGACGGGTAGGTTTAGGGATGGGGTTGGGGTAGGTCATGTATTTATATATACAATAATGTAACGTTAAGTCAACGGCGTTCATAAACACGTTGAAAAGCAATTATGCATGTTGATAGCACGCCAAAAATTGAAATACGAATTGGCGTTTCATACACACGCAATTTCATGAGATCAGTCTGCATATGAGAGAGAAGACCGAACATGGAAAACCGATTCACTAAAATGATTCAAATGTTCAAACACTACACAACACAGTCTCATCCCAAGACGTCAACTAAATGACGCTTTCGACCATACTTCAATATCCGCCGTTTTAGGGTACCCTTTAACGTCAGTTAGATGACGATCCTAGGGTGTCATCCAACTGACGCTTTACCTTTAACGTCAGTTAGGTGACGGGGTAGGTTTAGGTCTTGGGTAGGGTTAGGATTACATAGAGTCATCTAACGACGTTAAAGGGTACCCTAAAACGGCGGATGTTGACGTATGGTCAAAAGCGTCAGACAAAGAAACCTATAAACCTCTTTAATCTTGAAAAATGGTATTTTTCTTCTTCTTGTTCATCCACGGTCTTACAGACGTGCGAGAGAAAAGCAGTAGTAGAAGTATTTAAAGCTTCAGACCATTTCACTGTCCTTCTTCAGAGATGTAGTAGCATGGAGGAGAGCACACATCTGAACACACTGAGGACCCTTCAGATCAATAGAGAGAGCCGGAGAGAGTGCTTTAGTACTTGTGCATTTGAGGGCAATTCTGAACTCATTTACACACATAATGACTCTCTTCACCAAGGACAGGACTTTTTTCCTGTCTGGACACCACTTTCATGAACAGTGTGAGGTAATTAATTCTACAGCATGGCCAGAACATGTGTGCCATTAGCATGTCCCAGCTGTGGAGTGACAATAAAGCAATCTATAATATTCAGAAGGGAGTAAATTGTCCCAACCATAGATAAATGAAGCATTAAACACTACAGGGATTCTGAGGACAAGTCACACAAGTTGATGTTCAACTTTTAATAAATACTCAAAGCGGTAATAGTAGAGCGCAATGCTTCCGACATTAATAAACAACACGAAATCAATAACGGAGTCAAACTGCTTTGTAGCACAACATGTATATAACAAACAAACCGGAGTTCCTATGACAAGCACTTAGGAGAACGGGAGTGAAGTAACATCTTATTTAAACGTCTGTAGCTCAGTGTATTTTTGTCCTATGTGTCTCAAACTTTAATATAATATTCTCATAGTTTTCTGTACACTGGTTCAGAAACCATGAACTCATCCATAAACTGTATAAATAATGTAAAGAACAAAGAGTGCTGCTCTAGCCTACCACACAACTGGGTCAGAAACAATATAATAAAACATGGGACATCATTTTTAATTTTATACATTCATATATCATTGCTATGGAAGATTATTTCTGCCACTGAATACATTTTTTTAAAAAAGGTAATTGCGACTTTATCTCACAATTCTCCCTATTTTTCTCATAATTGCGTATTATAAACTCGCAATTGCGATAAATAAAAGTGAATCAGTAAAATTAAGACAAAACCATGTTTTGGAAGAGGGATTGATGATGTAATTGATGGTGTAATTTACATTATAGAACAAAACGTCAAAGAATCGCCATATGTTTACTGCACTTCATTTTGAACTGGTTTCAAATAAATGCTGTTTTTTTTACTTGTTGAATGTGCTTTAGATGCAAATTAGCATTTTAGAATGATTTCTGACGGATCATGTGATTCAAATTCAGCTTTACCATCACAGGAATAAAATACGTTTTTTACAATTTTCACAATATTACCGTTTTCTGTATTTTTGTTCAAATAACTGTAATGACTCCCTGGACTCCCCTACAGTATATGCTCACATTCCAAGAAAAGATCAATTCAATATTAATCGAGTTATATCCAATCAAGAGCAGTAAACGTTTAAAATAAATCTACGCCACAGGAATAATTTGCAAAGAATTGGAACATATTTCCACAGTGAAGGGAAAAACTCATCACACCAGGAAATTACCAAAAAATTCAAGTCAATTCCCCTCTAAATGTGCAGTATGCAAAGAGCAAGAGATAATGGGAATTAAGCAACAGTGAAATTTGTGCATTTGAATTAACACATCAGTTTAGTGTTCTTCCCCCAGGCCATGTGAATATTTGTAATGAGAGTTTCAAAGGCCCACTGTGACTTGTATTTTGTATGCCCTGCAAGCAAAACGTTGAGATTAGCACTACCTAAATCACAGCCAGAAGAACGCTGTTGGTGTTTCTCTGATCCACGATTATTAGCTTGTTAATAATACATGGAAATGATGGTTTACGGCCTCTTTTGTGGAGTAATTAAACCAGACAGGCGACCACTCTCACAAATAAAAACCCCTGTGTCCATATTCACAAGGCAAATGTTTAGACTCTCATTCAGACTATTTTTATTCTTTTAATCCTTTTTATTTGTGCCCACAGCGGTATTGGACTCATTAGAGCTGAACATCATGGGATTTTAAGACAAAATGTGTGGTAAACAGTGTCATACCCATAAATAATCACTTCAGTTGATATTTGCATTATGTTTTGTTGAGATATGCTTTTATGCTCTGTTATTTTCCATTCAAGTCCACTGGGAAACAGCCGATAAATTTCAATGAGACGCATTTCCACTGAATCCGCATTCTTGCAAGAAGACTTCTTCAAGAATACACAGCAAAAAAAAATAATTATTTCATACTGTATATATTTAATTACCTTATTATTTCCAAAGATAACATCTTGAGCTGGAAATCGAGCCCAAAAGCGGGAGGGGAACTTCATAAATTAGCAAGATAATGAGCAACCCAATCTGGGGCTTGGTACGTGATTAGCGCCGCTGTTCTTTATTCAATACCTCGTGTGCTTTAGCACCCACACATTCTCACACTCACCTTCATGAAGTTATGAGGCCATTATTGCACCCCAAGCTCATTTCTCTCATTATGAGAGGATGAAGGGATTAGACGGAGGCTGTTTGAGGTGTGCACGGTTTAAGGAGGCAAAGCAAAGCGAGTGTGTTTGCCACTGTTGACATTGGACAATTTGAGCCCGTCGCATTTATAGGGCGCGAGTGGGCCGCTTTGATCAGTGTGGCAGTACTGAAAACAGATTGCTCTTTCCATGAAGACAGGTATTCAACAGGGTTCAGTGGCTGTGTATTTTTAGAAGAAGAGTAGATAATACTTTTGTGCTTGAATGCATCCAGAACAGCAAAACCGAGAGCGGCTTAATTTGGTTCTACCGGTTCAAGCTCTCATCTCCTGGTTATTCATGCATGTGGGCAGACAATCTCGTCGTGTAATTGTGTTTGTCTGAAACACTTCTTCGCGACATTTACGGCAAAATTACTCAGGCCACAAGGCTGTCTGTCTAGGTCTGTCATGCCGATGCCTACGGCGCCGGTGATTACGCTTGAGCATGAGAAAGCCGTGTGAAGAGCAGCCAGGTCCGAATGTTTCACACACACGTCAGCCTCTTCCGGAGACGCGATGAGCTCTGTTGTGAAGACTGGAGGATGGTGAAGAGGAAGAGATTAAAAAGAGGACAGGGAATGGCTCACAAACTGATCACGCACTGATCGACGAGATAGACGTGACGATGTCTGCTGCAACTATTACAGACAGACGCAATCTCTCTAGACAGAGATTTACAAGACCCCAGAAGCTTGATCAATTTCATCATGGTGAGGTCCATAAGAAATGGTTTACAAAGACCAGTGTGTGAAAGAACCAGACTGTTCTGTACAGACACGAACCCCACCAAACACCTTTGAGATGAATTTGAAGCACCTCACTTATGTTCCTATTTAAAAGGTAGCAAATCCACACTGCCTTAATCTAGTGGAAAGCTTACCTTGAAGAGTGGATGCAGTAAAAGCAGGAAAGGGAGAATTCAATCTCTATTAAAGCTCATGGTTTTGAAATTAAAATCTTCAACAAGCACACAAGTGCTTCAAAACTTGCATGCTTTGGAGCAAGTGGATTTTAAATAATAATAATAATACGTTTCATTTATATAGCACCTTTCCATGGCTCAAGGACGCTTCACAATAAACAAGCGACAATAAAGGCAATGGACAAAGACAGCAGAGTCACAAAACAACAGTAGGTGAGATGAGAGTGTAAGTACTGAAAATGAGAAATTAGGTAGATGGGGCGGCACCCAGCAGAATACATTCATATATATATATATATATATATATATATATATAAAAATGCAGTACAACTTAAACAATTATGACATTCAAAAATAAGTGAGTTTTGAGCATGGATTTGATTTCAGAAATAGTATTAACGGAACAGAGTGATCGTGGGAGAGAGTTCCACATTTTGGGTGCAACAACTTTAAAAATAATACAAATTATTCTGATTTTTACAACTACTGTTGATAAAAAAGTGCATGTCTAAAAATGCTGCGGCAGAAATCGTGCATCCACAGACTGTTCGGCCAGTCGACTCGCAACATCTTTAAAACATCTTCATCCACCCACTCTCTTGTCAGTACAATAAACTCAAATGATTTTTTTAGTGGAGGACAACAATGGAGATGTATGCTCACTAGCTGTCAGTTTGGTTGGATTTATAAAAATTTTAACTTTAAAATGTAATTTTATGTTCTGTAAACTCAAAAGTTTGGGGTCAGTAGGATTTTTTTAAAAAGAAATTAATATTCTTAATGTTTTTTTTTATTTTAATTTTGTTATTTTTTTAAAGATGCATTAAGTGAGTAAATATTTCTGTTTTAAATAAATGCTGTCTTTTGAACAGAAGTACTGTATATTTTTACATATTAATATATACACATTAAAATATGAATTAATGTAAGACATTCTTCAAAATATATATTATTTTTAATGAATATTGATAAAAATATGATTATGAACTGCAAAACTATAGCCCTCAACTTGTCAGGGTCAATTACATATTTTGTTAAAAAGAAATAAAGATATATTTGTGGTTTTTTTATATTTATTTATATATTTTATATTAACTAGGCAAGCGTCCTAACTTCATCTTGACTATAGGTACCAAAGTTTTACCCCTGACAAAAACAAACAAAACAAAAACATTGTGCTTAATGAGTATGCTGTTCATATACAATAGTGTAACTTTCTCGCTCTCCCTCTATCAACAGCCAAGACTCTCGGATGTGTTTCTTACGCTTAAGTCTGTAAAATTGCTAGTGTAAAATCAGTGCTGAATCAAGAGCACAAACAGAGCACCCACTATTTTTTTTTCTTCTTTTTTTGGACGACCAGCTTCTCTTAAGGTCCTTTAGGAGAGTCAGAATATGATTTCATGCCCCAGATCAGTTCCAGTGTCTGAAGCTCCAGCCTCCTCTGAATGTGACAGCCCGCTGACGGCCTTTGAGGAAACGCATACTGATGTGGATAGATTCTCTCTCTCTCTCTCCCCTTCTCCTTCTCCTCCCTCTCTCTTCTTCAGTCCCTTCTCCCTTTACCCCTTTCATGTCATTCTTATTCATCTAAAAACAACACCAGCTCTCCCCTTTTGTAGTTGCACGGCATTTTAATAAAACATTGGCAGTTTTATACAGGCCTCCCTTGGCAGGCTGTTTTTCACTCTGCGCTTGGATAGTGGTGCTCGGAGGCATGTGTAGTTTTATAAACCACCAGCTTTCATTTGTCTTCTGTGACTCGTGCTTTCAGTCCCGCTATTGATATTTGCTTCACCCATGTGTAAAATACACGTGTTGTTAAAAAAAAAAAAAAAAAACTACCATGCCATTTGAAAGGGCATTGTTTCGGAAAAATGAATCTACGACAGAGATAATAAATGGAACATGTGCTCATTCACAGTTTTTGCATAATTGTAGCAGTGATATATAACCATGCCCATCGGCCACTGGAATGAGTAAAAAAAAAACAACTGTATCACACGTGAGTTGCTTACAGAGATATGGAAAAAACGCATTAGCTGCTAGTCAGCGAAAATATTCGATTTTTTAGTGGTCGGGGTCAGTTGCTCTGCCTCGGCACTGAACTCACTCAGGGCAGAGGTGAAGAGAAGCCTGAGCAGAATCTCGGATTTGTTTACTGGAGAGTAAATATTTGTTCAGAGCACCTTTCAATGCCATCCTTCTTTTTATTTTTGTTTAAAACACAGTGCTTGTGCATTTAAAGGGGTGTGCGCTGATGGGTCGTCTCTCTCTGTTTGCCCTCTATCTGTTTGATGTGAAATCTCTCATTGTGAATCAGCTTCATCTCAAAGCTCTGAACAGCATGACTCCGTCAGACTGACATCATGCCAGCAGCAGAAGCAGAGAAATTGAACTTTTAAATGTCTTTTTCCTAAAGACAAAGTACTAGCATTTTAGGGAAATGTGTATTGTTTTTACATGAGAGTCTGTGATAAGAATTACAGATTTACATGACAGGAGTTTTGTTAAGGAAGCCTGTTTTCACCTCAGACTATTAAAGAAAACAAGTTCACTAGCACAATTGTGGCTTTATTTATTTTCTTATTATTATAGTCAGATACATTTTCAGTAACAATTTATTTTGATGGTCTTTTTGGCCATCCTTTTTGACTGCAGCAACTAATTATCTTTTAGAAAAATTCTGAATTTCATTTGAAATTCTAAAAATCACAGCTTTATCGTAATGTTACAAAACTTGGTGACTTATGGCATTTGGAATAGGAATATTTTAAAAAAAAGTAATAAATAAATAAATATTATTTTTAATGGCAAAAATTAACCATAAATATTAATAAGTACCATCAAATCCTCTCACATTACAAAAGAAAAATATATCATTGAACAAAAAATATATTACATTGGTTTTACCGGGATGGAGGAAGTTTCAACCCGATCACACTAAATGCATCTTTATAGCATGCATATGTATTGTCGTGTAATTTATACGCTAAAGTGAGTTTTTACGTGAATATTGGGGGTGTAACGAACTGACAGTTCGGTTTTCCCACGGTTTTGATGTCTCGGTTTGGTTCGGTTTAGAAAGCTAAAAAAAAAATTTTGTTTGTTTGTTTTGTTTTTTAAAATGGTGGTTTAATGAAAAAAAATGTCTTTGTCTTAAAGGGAACAGCAAAATAAAGTGAAACCAAATTTATTGTTTTTGAAAGAAATCTCTTGTGCTGCTCACCAAGGCTGAATTTATTTGATAAAAAATTAATTTGGATTTTGGGAATTTGTCCTGCTCTGGAGTAAATCTAAAAGATATGAACTTTATTTTATTCCACGTGCTCTTAAATTGTTTTATACATATTTTACAGGTTTTTTTGTATGAAGCCTGATGTATTAGGTTTCTCTGTGCATCTGTTTTACTTCACTTGTTTTTTTTTTTAAGTTTTAACTATTATAATAATTATTATTTTAATTAGGTACAAGGTTGTTTTGAGTATGTGTTTTTTTTATACATTTCAGGGTTTTTTCTTCAATATTCTGCCTTGTCAAACTCTATAAAACAATTCCCATTAAAATAACTTTTTCTATTGTAATTATTTTAAAATGTAATTTATTCCTGAGATGCAAAGCTGTATTTTCAGCATCATTACTTCAGTCTTCAGTGTCACATTATTATAAGATGATGATTTACTGCTCAAGAAACATTTATTATTATTATCAATGTTGAAAAGAGTTGTGCAGCAACATTTTTGTGGAAACTGATACATTTAATTCTTCAGGATTCTCTGAATAGAAACTTCAAAAGAACAGCATATATTAAAAATAGAAATCTTTTCTAACATAATGTCTTAACTGATGCATCCTGCTCCCTGAAGCATTGATTTATTTAAAAGCTTTCAATTTAAAGATTTTAACAGTAGTGTCTTCCCAGTTCCTGGCCTTAACTTTATATCTCATAATGTATATAGTTTAACTGTGACTTTTTAAATCACGCAGTATGACTATTTTTATTTTACACTTACGCTCACAATTATTTAGGCAAAACGGGCTTCCTTAGTATTTCAGATTATGGCTCTCAACACAAACACAAAGATCACTATAAAAGTGGTTGTTAAAGTGGTTCCACAAATGGGTCACAAATCTGTTCTGATTGGGTCACAGACAGTGAGAAAAAAGCAATGCTATGCAAATAAAATAAAATAAAATGCAACAAACCATCTAATCATGCAGAGATTCCATAATGGCTGAGATACAATAAGGCTCAATTAGCCTATATTTTTGTGTCAATTCCTCTGTTACTAAAAGAGGTTGCACTTGCATGCATTCCCTCGTCCTCAAAACCAATGTTAAAGAAAATATGATGCGGAGCACATTAAATATGGATTGAACTATGTTAAATACATGGATGGAGCTGTTTTGTACTGGCTCAAATTTTCAATTACTCGATTTTAACAACATTTAAGTTTCTGAGAAAACACTTTTGGCTCTCTGTTGGGTTGCTAATTGATATCCAATGTAAACTCCTGAAGCACAACTAGCTACCATAGCTATTATATTAATTAAGCCATTTTAAAATAAATGAAAAAAAAAAACACTTTTATAAGAGTTAATTAATTACCCTTTGCCAAGGTACACTTGACAGGAATCAATTTGAGTGTGTTTCAAGTTGTACGGGTATATTGTATTTCTAAAGAAATGCCAGAGAACACTAAAAGTAATTATAAGACGAGTTTGTTGAAAAATACCAGCCAACGGAAGGTAATCTAAAGAACTGAATGTACCTCTGAGCAGAGAGACAGTCATCATTAAAATGGTTTGGACATGAGGAACAACTACGAATCTGTCCAGAACTGGCTGTTCTCCAGAGTGTCTGTCTGGGTGAGAGGAGCAACAGAAGCAGAGATCATTAAGAGAAGCACTAACACAGCGACACTAACAGAGTTACAGTCCTCTGTGAGACATGCACGCCAGACAACAATAGCGAGCGAGCACAGTTCAGAAATTTGCCTGGTGCAGATGGGTGGCAACCAAAACAACTTTGCTGAGAGGGAAAAAAACACGCATCACATCTCAGCAGGAGTTTTGCCCAAAGGCGTGTGGGAGAGACTCCGAATTTGGAAGAAGATTCTGTAGTTATACCAGATTCCAACTTTCAGGCCCTAATACAAAGTGCTATAGTGGAACAAACCAAACAAAGCACATCACAACGAGCACAGCATCCCTACTGTGAAGCAGCATCACGCTTAAGGCACGATTCTTTGCGGCACGGACTGTAAAAACCCATAAAAAGCTAAAGGAAAATGGATCGGGAAGTAAATCGAAAGCAAGTAGAGAAATCCTAATGGAGGCAAGGAGATCTGGGACGTGGAAGATTAAACACAAAACCTACAACAAGTCGACAGAGTGACTTAAAACCAAAGTGTGTAATGTCCCGGAGCATACTCAAACATTTGAATAATTTTCAAATAAATGAATGGATCAACGGCTTTGCAGTTAAATCTGTTTATCATTTGTGCAAAAAAAAAAAAAATCACATACTTGCATAAGACAAATACTGGCTTATCCAGCCTGGTCTCATTGTTAATATGTGGGTATCAATATTATATACCATTTTTAGGAGCAAAATACGCATTTTGTACATTTGGATAGATTCTAATTCCTGGATAGATACAAAATTCCTTTGTGTTCAGCAGAAGAAAGAAACTCATACAGGTTTGCAACAACTTGAGGGTTGAGTATCCCTTTAAAGGGATACTCCACTTTTTTTGGAAACAGGCTCATTTTACAACTCGGCTCATTTGCCAGAGTTGAACAGTTGGGTTTTACCGTTTTTGAATCCTTTCCACCGATTTCCTGATATTTAGAAGAATATCAGTAACCAGACAATTTCTGGTCTCATTGACTTCCATAGTAGGAAAAGAAAATATACTATGGAAGTCAATGAGACCAGAAACTGTCTGGTTACTGATATTCTTCTAAATATCAGAAAATCGTCTGAAAGGATTCGGAAACGGTAAAACCCAACTGTTTAACTCTCGGGGAGTTGTAAAATGAGCCTATTTCCAAAAAAAGTGGAGTAGCCCTTTAACCTTTGAAAAATCTGGCAATCCCCTCCTCCCCATATCCCTCTCACTACCAAATAATTTCCTAAAAATTAAAAGCGGAAAGCATTTTTAAATTGAATAATGTGCAACAAAATACACCTTGCAATAGTCTCTTTCTATTGCAGTAGTCTCCTTCTCTTAATCTTTTGTAACTTTGTCGTTGAATCATTAAAAAATATAACAGTAAGAGAGAATAACCAGACTGATCTCATGAAGTGGCGTGTGTATGACACGCCAATTCGTATTTCCATTTTTGGCGTGCTATCAAGACGCATAATCGCTTTTCAGCGTGTTTATGAACGCCGTTGACTTAAGGTTATATAAATATATGACTTACCTCAACCCCATCCCTAAACTTAACCGTCACTGGGGTTAATTGCATTTATGACTGGACATTTGACGGCATGTACAGACACGCGGAATGACGCGAACGTTAATGGCGTAGACAAACACGCATACACGCAGATACACGCGGATAGTTCAAAATACGTAGAGATAACACGCCACTTGACTCGAAAGTGGCGTGTATGTTTACGCAAAAGTCATGATGTCATGTTGGAATAACAGATCTGAACATAGCTTTTAAATTAAATGAAAAAGTGCAGATATTTCTGTATGCTTTCTAAGAATAATATATTATCAGTGGCTGCAATAAGCTCTGAAGCAGAAAATTCATCTTTGGAAAATGAAAATTCATCACAGGAAAATATTACATTTTAAAATAGTTTTAAAACAACAGTTATTTTAAAGTCAATATTACCCTTTTTACAGTATACTTTAAAATTAAAAAAAAAACTTTTGAACGGTTGTGAAAATACTGATTTAAAAAAATTAGGGCTGTCAAACGATTAATCGCGATTAATCGCATCCAAAATAAAAGTTTGTGTTTACATAATATATGTGGGTGCACTGTACATAATTATTTTGTGTATATATAAATACACACACGTGCATGTATATTTAAGAAAAAAAAATTATTTATATGTAAATATTTGTATTTATATATAATAAAAATTCTATATAAATCTATATATAGTGTATACATTAACATATTAACATACAAGCATGCGTGTGTATTTATATAATATATAAATACACATAAAATAATTATACACAGTGCACCCACATATATTATGTAAACAAAAACTTTTATTTTGGATGCGATTAATCGTGATTAATCTTTTGACAGCCCTAAAAAAAATGTTTTGCAGTATGTTTTCCTTTACTGGGTTATAATTCTGCTCTATAGGTAGATGTTTTTTTCTGGCGCAGTGAAAATACACTGCTAGGGATGCGTTTCATGTGCACTGGAATAGATAACCTCTGTTTGTTGCCTCAGAAGTCATTCTTTGCCTGGGTGGAAGCAGCTTGGTTGTAAGAAACAGGTTTTTTCCTCCCCGTCAGTGACAAACTTGTTTTGAGGGTTGTGAGGATGAAGCAATTCATCAGTGAACGGTACTCACCAATTTCATCTTTTTCCAGAAGAATGACAGCATTCTGTGATGTAACACCCAAAGGAATAAACACCCCTGGCCAGTGTGTAATAGCGGTGGAGGTTGTGATTTTTGTGCGTGTCATGAGTCTGCTCTCTCATCAACCGCTGTTGACAGAACTGTCAGAGTGTAGGGCTAAAACCTGTATTCTGACAAGGTCACCTTAATGAAACCTTCTGGTGTTGGGCTTTAAAACATTCTTGTTTCCTGGCTGTTTCCTTCCTGATTTAAATAGACCTGGGGCCAGTTGCACAAACACTCAAAAAAATGAACTAGGAAGGTTATGCACTTTACATAATATGTTTATATTTAGCTTACTTATAATAATTGTGTTTTTTGACTTGAAATGTTTCTTTCTAATAAGGTCTATGTAATTACGTCTCAACTTAACATCCTAACACGTTGTCTAAACACAAACCATTAATGTAAAGTAAAACATTCTTACATCCAGAGGGTGGCAGTAGTGCGAGCCAACAGCCATTTTGCCCGAACTTAATTTGATTTTGTTAAATCTGCTTAAATAAATGTACAATTTAAGTTTACTTAATCTGTTTGTGTTGGATTATTGATTTGTGGTGGATTGACTGAAACTGGGCGGTGCTTATTAGTTCACTGCATGCTTTGCATATGGTTGAAATAAGAGAGAATAAATGTTAAAACTAAGTATTATTTTGTTTTTTTGAGAAATTTAGAAAAGGGAAGACTTGATAGTGTGTAATTGTGTTTAATGTTAAATTACATTGGAATAATTAGAACCATTTACAGTGGGTTACTATTGTGGAGAAGAGTGGAGCATTTTGGTTTCAGCAGTTTGGCTGTCGACTGATTTAATTATTTCCTACTGCTTTGGTTGAAGGAGCATGTAAATCTTAGCACTTCAGATGCTAACATGTGCTATTGCTAGCAATTAGCTAGCTATAGTCTATCAATTTAATTATTTGTCACTACAATAAATGAAATAGAATGGATGAATTAATATAAAAAAATACCTGAATCATGGACAGGAGGCCTTTAAAAATTCACTAAGAGACTACTTAAATTGGGTCGCTTAAATTAAATTACTAAGTTACATGAATAAATTATGCTTGTTTAACGTAACCCCCCAGTTATGTGGAACCTGTTGACGAAAAAAAAAAATTAAAGCCAACATATCTTTTTTTTTTTTTGTGATTGTAGTACAGCCAACTATCGATTAGTCAAGGGGCAATCAGTCTTACTTTTTTGTATCAATTTAGACAATCTGTAACTGACTATGAAGAGTCTTAAAGAAAAAATGTGATGACTAACTTCTAAGACTTGTCTTATCAGGATGTATGGGCTGAATAATATTAATACGATAGAAAATAACTTGCATGTTTTAATGTTACTACTCTGTGATTGATGGGTTGGACAGACGACTTTAAAAAGAAAAATCCGTAAGATCATTAAAGAATAATGCAAGCCCTTTATTGCATTAAACTGTTCTCAAGCAGCATTTTTTTACATTAAAAGTAAAAAAAAAATAATTAAAATTTTTAAATTTTAATGGAGTCTAGTATAGGTTGAGCAAGCTGACTTAACCCATCAAAAACTGAATCCACTGTCCTTCACGCAACTGCTTCTGTTACTGGATGGGTTTCTTTTGCAATTTTGTCTTGCTCAACAAGAATTGGTGTAAATTGACATTACAAAACTTAATGTCTCCGAACAGGTTTTTCTGAGAAATTGTAATTGTTATTTTTCGAGCTAACGGTTAGTCAATGTTGTAGTGTTGTTAGTAACATAATCCACTACATTACACATTTAAGGTCATATAATCGGACTACTTTTTGATTACTATTGTCTAACTATTGTCCCCAGGGCCTGTGGAATACCTGTGCAATTATACACCAGTGCATTTTATTTATTTAATTAATTAATTAATTAATTAATTAATTATAACGTAACTTTGCATTATAATATCTTATATCATATCAGGTTGTCTCTGGGGGCCTGGGCAATATGCAATATGAAATATACTTTTGCAATTTATAAATACAATTTTTTAATGGGTTTGTGCAATTTACAACATATATGTTTATATAGATAGATTTATGTCTTGTGTGTCTTTTTAAACATGACTCTCTGAGAAACAACCGCACAAGAGTTCCTATGTGTGCAAACACAAATGGCACATAAAGTTCTTGAATCATGAATTACTATTAGATTACTTTTGACCTAACTCATTTATAATATTGAATTGAATAGGGTAATATTATACCATATTGTTATAAAAATACAAAGAGAAAGAAAATATATTTTTTTTTTTTTGCTATCAAAAACATGAAGTGCATTAAATATAACATTATGTCAGGGTTTCTGAGTAATAATTCAAATAATAGGCTAATAAATATGTATTTGATGATTTGATGATTAGAAACTCCTTAATGATATCTGTGAATCCGGTGATTAAATGCTTTGTGGCCTCTCAATTTTTCATGTAATTATAGTCACCTGACTAGTGGCTGGTTTGTGTGCAATTTCACAAAACTAGAAGACTTTCTGGATGTATATAAGCGATATGCTTGCTTAGAAAGGAATATTTAAAACATGAAAAAGAAGTGGGAGAATCAAAAAATGTTGAATAGTTCACTGCCACTGTGTGAATAATACGGAATCAATAAGAAAACGACCTGTAGTCTGATTATTAGTATTTAAAAATGTAATATAATCTAATTACAAGTACTTGATTTTTGGAATCTGATTACATGCCTATCCAGCACTGCAGTTAGCCCAGGCCCAAACTCACACCATTGGTCAAGCCAAAGTTTGACATGTTGAATCATTTCAAACATAGTGCCACAGAGTCACAGTGTTTACACTCTTGTAAAAAAGATGATTCAGTCATAGATTATAAATTACACACCTGTAAAGGAATGGATCTGCTCTCAGTGTGCAGCTTTCCTGTGTCCTCACCCAGACTATCTCCTCTTTACGTCAACCCGTTTCCCTTCTAGCTTTTTTGCAGTATGAAATGTTTCCTGTCCAGGCTCATGTGCTCATAGGCAGAGGCCCATTGTGCCTGCTCATCTGTCACTGTTTGTTTGTCCTCTGAAAGTGTGTTTGTTTGCTGTTGAGGGGTTGTGATATAACCTGCCTGTCAGGGAAAACTCTCACACAGATGGTTGCGGATGAATGGAACAATTGAGGCCGAATGCACACACTACGCCTTCTCCAGACAGACAGACACGACACACACACACACACACACACACACACACACACACTCCAGCTGGCTAATTAGACAGCAGAAGAGTCAAAGTTACAGCCCGTGTGTAATACGCTGTCTATTTTTCTCTCTTCGCACCGCGGCTGCTCCAGGAAAATGAGCCTATATTGGTCCCCGATGGCCGGGTCTCATATCCATTAAACTGAATAAGTGCCTGAAATAGCCTTTGTAGTAAGCAGTATGATGCAGGATTCCCTACCACAGCAGCTATCAGTGCATCCGCTAGGATCGGCTAGATCAATCAGCGGTGTAGCCCACACTCCCTCAGGGTGACCTTATGCTATGTCTTTTAAAAATATGAAACTCAGCACCATTCGGTGATACTCTGTAGGTTTTCTAAGTTTGCTGAGTCATTAACATTAAATGGAATTATACGCAAGACTTTTAAATGTAATTTTCGGGATGTTTTTGAGTCGTTCCTGCAGAGGGTAAAGGACATTACAGCAGCAAAGTGCTTGACTGCTTTTGGCTTCTTCCGTTCAAATAGATACCGGATCTAATTTCAGATATAAATTTGATATTAAAAAAAAACTAGAAAAGAAAAATGAAATTGGAGAATGGTAAGTACTGTAGTCTGGTTTTTACGGTATACAGTAGAGTCCAAAAGTTTGAGCCTAAGGGAATCTAGGCTATTATCAAACCTGGTAATAAACCATTTTAGACAAATAGACATTAGGTTGCACAATTAATCAAAAACAAAACTGAAATCACGATTTAGTGCAATTATTATATCGCAAAGGCTGTGATTTCATTAAAGAATGGCACTGTGCTCTTTTACATGTGCAGACATCATCTGGTGTAGCCTGGCAAAACTCAGACAACTTCCGGCAAATTTAGATTTGCTCTGAAAGTTAGTCTGGCAAAGAGATCATTCAAACCCATTTCCAGTCCGCAGAAATCACAGCACCAATCAGAAACGTTCGGGCGGGATTTACACAATGACGACAGCGCTGGGATTTTGAAGCAGATTTTGTAGCCTACTTTACAAAGATGGACGCCGCCGTCGAACATCACTCGCTCGAATCAGCTATCACGTCTGTTTTTAAGCGATTTGAACGTTTCCTTTTTTGTTAAAAACTGAGCAAAGTACAACACTCGGAGATGTTTCTCCACCAGCCGCCGCTCTGCAAACGTCATCTCCTTCATCGCTCTGATTGGTTTTAAGCCTACCTGTGACGTCCGTTGGTGACGCCCCTCTGGAAATGATTTGTCTATAACGCTTTGCCAGACCGTATCTCAGTTACAATTGAGAATGGTCTGGTTTCAACCAGGCAAGATCTGGTGTTTTCAACATCTCAGAGTGGCTCAGTTCAGTCAATGTGGAGTTTGGGTCACTTTCACTCAATGCAACATGCATCAACCATCTTCCCAAAATTGTAATGAGAAGTGCTTATAGTTTTAAATGTTTGAAAATGAATTTAAAAAACATGAATATTAGTGTTGTAATATTGCAACCAAATAGTGCAGCCCTACATTATGAAAAAATGAATAAGGCAAAGCCTATTTAATTGGGGACCTAGAAGTAATGCATAATCTTAATTAAGTAAACATGTGACTCTTTATACAGACAGTAAATTAATCTTCCACTGAGGCTTAAGATGCTCTTTGGAGTCTTTGTTAAATCATCCAAAAGACAAACGAACCAAAACTGTAGGGGGAAATATGCCTTTCACAAGTGGTCTCAGACTTTTGAACCCCAGTGTACTGTATCTGTACACTTATCGACCCACCCAAACACACACAAAGCTGATTGACAGTGCTTTACCAGAGCTTTAAAAGTCCTCTGACCCTCTGTTTCATATGTTGAACAGGAAGGAGCCACACGGAGGCCTATACGAGATAACGTTAAGCCCCTGAGGTTCAGCAATCAATTTCTAGTGAGTCGCACGAAGTGACAGAATACAAAAAGCAATCACGTCCCTGCATGGATCTGAGCTGTCCACTGTCACCTGCTTAAATATTCAGAAGAGCTCGAAAATATTCTGATGTGCTGTTAACAGTCGACAGCCAGCGCTCTGTTCCTGTCTTTCTTTCTGTGTCTTTCCCCTCATGCTTTGACTAACTTCAATCTAGAGGTAATGAGAGCCTAAGAAGCTGGAGACAGAGAAGCTATTTACATTTTTATTGATTTTTGAAAGTGCATTTAACTTTTTTTTTCTCCCCTTTCCTCCACTCTTTTCTAATCCCCAAACGAGAGTCCCACTGCTCTGTTTACGCTCAATGAGGAGTCAAGATATTTTAGTCAGGAGCTCCAGCATTTTCTTCTTCTCTTGATAGATCAAAGAGGAAACTGGATGTGTCTTGTGTAATTAAGACTAGGCATTACAGAAAACAAACCCCTATGAATTCTGACTGAAGCACCACTGGGGAATGGAGTATTTTTCATAATTATAGAAGCACAAACAAGGCCTACTCAACCATCCACAACAGTTCTCAGTAGTGTAGCTTCATTGTTTCCTGATTTCCACAGTGCTATTTGCCTGTTTAACTTATTGAAACCAAACCTTCTATGGCCATGACAGGGACTTTTGTTAGCAGCCAGTCAGGTTAAACTTATGCCATTTTGTCCCATTTGAAGACTAAACTGGAAAGCACTTTTTCTTAAAGCAAAGACGGTTAATTTTCAAATTCTCATTTTCTCATTCTCTTTATGTAGTGTAATATGAAAGACTGTGCTGTATCTTGCAGATGCACAATTGGGTAAGGTTAGCCATTAAAATATAAGCTTGCTAGTTTGCTATAGCTAGAGTTAAAAGAACAGTTCACTTTACTAGCAAAATAATAATAATTTAACTTACCATCACAATGTTGTTTCCAAACCACGTCACGTGACTTCAAACACCAACGAAAACAACCTCCATCGTGTTCACGGTTTTCCATGCAATAAAAATAACCATAGCACCATAAAAATGATTTATATTAATCCTGGGCTATATTCCACCTCATCTGAAGACATACGATATACTTTGTGCAGACTGATATGCAACTTGTTTGTGTTATTTTCTGCTCCCGGATCTTTACGAGTGAAATTTGCGACTGCATCAGTGAATGAATCATTTTGACTGGCTTTGTGAACTGAATCAACTGACTCAATGAAGAGAACGATTCACTCAAAAAATCAGACTCGTGAATGCAGGCTATACGGGGAGATACCCACACATTCAGTGAATAGTTACTTACTGTAAATTTCAGTCAGTCGACACATAGGCCTAAATGTATTGTGTGATTTAAGACTTAGAATATGATGCACAAGTCATATGAACTAGGCTACTTTCTTGATAACTTAATTTAATAGATAATTTAAGAGATATTTTTTTTATTTTAAGAGATAATTTAATTTTTTTATTTAATTTTTTTAATTTATTTTTTTAATTTAAGAGATAATTTAAGATAATTTAAGAGAGCAGGATAATAATGAAAAATACGTTTTTCCATGGATGAGTGAAAGCAAATGGGGTTGGAACTAAATGAAAGTGAGTTTAATGATAATTACACAATTTTCCATTTTAGATGAACTATCTGTGGGTGTTGTGTGCCTACGGATATATACCAAAACAATAGTTGAACTGATGTGGTCTGGGTCTTGTCAGCAAAAAATTGATTTGATTCACCTGGTACACAAATCTGTTTCTGAGTCATCACTTTGCTACTGTGTATTTACTGGATATCTTTGTAAATTCAAGGTTACCTTTAATAGATGTTGTTATTCTAACAGATCACTGCAGAATATTGCTCAGTATTCAGAGAAGAATGTCCAATGAACTGAAGATTGTCTATCTTTATCAGAGATTTCTATGTCTAAAGGCTGGATTTGTTTGGTACATGATCTCATTTACATAAAGTAAAGGAACTTACAGGTCATCATCCTTTAAAGACTGGATCATTCCAGGTCACTCATTGTTAAAGTAGGCTACTCGTATACAAATTGCAGCAGCCACCAAGACCCTTGAACCAACAGAAACAATTTCTATTCTCTCGGCAAAGCTTTCTGGCATGCCTAATTAATTAATAAAAAAATAATGGATGGATGGATGGATGGATAGAAAAAATAAAAATAATAAAAAGGGAATATTTATGTGGGAACATAGAAAAGGAATGATAAAATAAAGGGACACCAGAGAAAAAAATATGTAAAAAAAATATAATATATAAAATTTACATCTAAAATGTAACTGAAAAAATGTGTCTGTTCTCTCATATACATCTCTCTATTTCTCTTCTCCTCTGAGGCACTAAAGCAGTGCCTCGTCCTCCCTAAGGAGTGACTGTGGTGTCTAAATTGAAATCCATGATGAATTACGTGGCAGTTTTAAGGGGACCATGAAAGATGACATGCGTGAGATAATGATTGTAAATGTAGATCCACGTGGCGAGTCAGGAGTATTGTTTGTTTACTAATGGCTTTGTCTTTCGACAGAAGGAGGGACATGCGAGGTGATTGCGGCCCACAGGTGCTGTAACAAAAACAAGATAGAAGAGAGATCGCAGACCGTGAAGTGCTCCTGTTTACCAGGGAAAGTAGCAGGAACCACCAGGAATAAACCCTCCTGTGTTGACGGTAGGTGAAGAGACATGGCACAAGTCACCTTTCATCTTAGGTGCGTATGTGTTATGTTGAATGTAACAGATGCTGACTGTTTCAAACCATCTTAGTGCAGCTGTGCAGTGAACAGGCTTGCACAGTGCTGCTGTGCTTAAACACACTCTGTGCTGCTGTGTAAAGCTGCAAGGTGCTCCAAAAGATTGTACAGCTTTTTTTAAGGTGTGGTATGTTGGAAGAAACTCTGTTCAGGGTCGCTCTTGCAGTGTCCCTGCCCTAGAAAAGCTCAGATCCTTAGGGCTTTTCATTATTAATGCTCTGTCCTTATGACAAACGAGCTGCTGTAAACTAACACTTCTGGGAGAACATCTCACTCGCAACGCACCCCGAGATAATCAAAGAACATTAACTTTGACCGCATCTTGTGGAGGAGCATCCAACCTTTTCCCTAAGTAAAGCTCATTAGGATATTCTTTTCTTAAAGATGATGTCTGTCATTTGTTTGCACATGCGCACAATGAACTCTTTTTGGCATACAGTCTGTAGCATAGTCTAAAAAAATAAAAAAAATAATTATAGAAAGCAACATAACATAACATAAATTATATTATTAATGAGAACATAACTCAACACCCCCACTAGTTCTCATCATCTTAAGCCATGTACAATGTCATTACAAATATTTAGTTCCCAAAGAGAAAACTTTTGAACTTTACAATTTAAATTTTTGATACAGATTTTGTCAAAATGTCTGCCACCATCTCTTCTGTTGTGTAGTACACAATATTTATTTTTCATTCACTGAATGGATGACAATTTCTCCAAAAAACGTACCTGCCATATTTATTGAGTTTATTGCGGTACGGCATTTTCTCCGTTTTCTTGTGCTTCTGCAGTTTTCCGAGTTATTTACTTGTTATCTCTACTCTCATAATCTCTTCAATGCTCGCAGTTAGTAGCAATATGACCACTGTGGTCATAAAGGGATGGACATGGTCAGCAACAATTCTCAGGTAGGCTGTGGTGTTTAACTGTGGCAAGAAAATATCCACCACACCATTAAACCACAACCAGCCTGAACCGTTGGTGAAAGTCAGGATGGATCCATGCTTTCATGTTGTTTATCCCAAATTCTGACTCCATCTAAGTGTCAAAGCAGAAATTGAGACTCATCAGACCAGGCAACATTTTTCCAATTTTCCACTGTTAATTTTGGTGAGCCTGTTTGAATCATGGCCTCTGCAGGTTCCTGTTCTTAGCTGACAGGATTGACACCTGAGTGGTCTTCTGCTGCTGGAGTCCTGTATCTGCTTCAGGGTTTGTTGTGTTGTGTGTTCAGAGATGCTCTTCTGCAGACCTCGGTTGTAACGAGTGATCATTTGAGTTACTGTTGCCTTTCTATCAGCTCGAGCCAGACTGGCCATTCTCCTCTGACATCTGGCATCAGCAAGGCAATGAGAAATACTGCTAACTGGATATTTTCTCTTTTTGGACCATTCTCTAGTCCTTAAACCTTGAAAGTCACAGTTTTACAAATTTACAACATATTTAGCTTAATCTTCATCTGAAACCATAGCTGTGGTGTTTAGGATTCTGTATTAAATATTTTTTAATAAATAGGGTCTAGGTGGGGAAATACAAACGCATGAAAGTTGAGAACAACAGAATTTGCCACAAGACAGCAGCATCTAGAAACAAAGGCAGTTACCTTTTCCATCTTTTCAGACTGCAATGTGTTGTCTATTCTGTAGGCCCTGTGTTTGGAAGTTACTTCAAGTATTGGTGCATGTTGTTTCTGTATTGTTATTTTACCAAAATACACAAGGATGGTCTACTCTGCACTCTGAAAAAAACAAAAAACAACTTTATTTATCTAAAGCAACTGGGGAAAAATACACAGGTTTGGTCTAAAACCATCTTCAGTTACTACTTCATGTTGTTGCTGTTTTACCTGATAGAAAGATTCTGGAAGCGTCCACCACTTTGTGAGGAAATCCCATATACATTTATTTTGGTCTTGCAGCACTATGAACTGATGTAACTATAATATTCTATTTTCTGTCTATTTACATTATTTTTACTAAATATTTTATCTTATGATGGTCTTGCAGCAGTAACATTTATCAAAGTAGAATATTTTAACGGTAATTGTGATTTAAATGTTACATTTTGTAAGATACTTCTGTTGCATTTTATGGTTACCACCATTAAACTGAGATGACACATTTACTGAGATAGTGGCTGTTAAAACTGGTCTGTTTTCTCTTTCTCTTCTCATCCATATTGATATTCTAGGATATGAGGCTGAAGGCTATCTCTCTGTCAAAGGAGTACATGACATTGAAGGTTGCATGTTGTGTATGAGATGTTTTGTTTACTTTATGGAGGATAAGAGACCTAGTAAAGTGAATTTTAATCAAAACACAGAGCCCTTGCCTGAGGTTGTTTTCCATTGATTTTATTGCTCTGTAGCCAGATCAGTGTAAGATTTGTCTCATCCATACAGCGCTGTGACTATTGTACATGTGAGCAAAGTCTATAAAGTTTGAATGGTTATTCACTCTTTTAAAATATCCTTGGAGAAAGTGTTGAGCATAGACAAATTAAAATTTAAAGGCCTATTCGCAAAAAGACACAACTATTGGTTGAGTGCTTTTGGGTTTTGCAATATTAATGAATATGACTTAAGTTCACTGCCGTTATCACGGAAATGGTGTAAGTCCCAAACTTTGAGTATTTGTCAGAATATTAATAACATAAAACTTCCTTATACAAACCATTTCAGGAATTAGTAATACTCTCTCCTGAAAGGTTTGGTGTTCAATGCAAGGTGACAGCATTACAGTGATGCATTAATGTATCATATTTTAATATAATAATCATAGTGATGCCAATATAAGATGTTCTCTACCTCCTCAGCACATGCTTTCGTAATGGTCCCTACTTGGTCTCCATTTGGTAATTATCATCAATTTTGCAAAGTGGGAAAAATTGATAGTTTTCAAGAATGCTTTTCTCTCAATTAACTGAAATGACGTCAAACTTTTCATTGTAATGTCAGTAGATTTACCACCATTATGTACATGGACCATACATTTTTTTGTTCCAGAAAATTTCCTAAGACTACAAGGTGATTTAAGTAAAAAATTCGGCATAGGATTTCATTTCAGAATAATATACCTTTCATAAAATGCCACTCTGTGAAAAGGCTCTGCTCCTACTGACTGCGGACATCCACTTGGGCTTTTCAAGCACATAAGAGTCAAGTCAATTTTATTTGTATAGCGCCTTTCACAACATATCGTTTCACAGCAGTTTTATAGAAAATTGTACCTTAAAGCCCCAATGAACAAGCCAAAGTCTGTGGCAAGAACAAAAAGTGCATAAAATGTTTAAGATGGAGAAAAACAATGTTGAGGGCAACCAGACTCTGCTGGAGGAAGCCATCCTTTCTTATGACAAAACACATATTGTGTTTGTGTATGTGGTGGTGTTGTGGCTTCACAAATGCTTTGCTGCATACCTCGGTTGTAACGAGTGGTTATTTCAGTCAAAGTTGCTCATCTATCAGCTTGAATCAGTCGGCCCATTCTCCTCTGACCTCTAGCATCAACAAGGCATTTTCGCCCACAGGACTGCCGCATACTGGATGTTTTTCCCTTTTAACACCATTCTTTGTAAACCCTAGAAATGATTGTGCGTGAAAATCCCAGTAACTGAGCAGATTGTGAAATACTCGGACTGGCCCGTCTGGCACCGACAACCATGCCACGCTCAAAATTGCTTAAATCAGCTTTCTTTACCATTCTGACATTCAGTTTGGAAAGGATCTAGTATATGAAAAGCAAATGTATTAGGGTTCTGTCAGGTGCTTCATATAGAACATTTCAGGGGTTCAAATGGGATCAATTTATGGGTTTAATATTATTTGATTGTATTTTTTATTCATTCTTACTGGCATTATTATTTATTTATTTATTCAACAGCTCAAACATACCTTAAATTTATAACTCAATAAACATGAACACATGTAATCATTTGAGACATTTCTTTTGGATGAAATGTTAATTTAATTTAATTTAGACCATGCATAAATTGCTTAGTCTAAATACTTAAAATCAATTCTAAAACATTTGGAGTGATGCAATTAGAAAAGCATCCTTAGACATGTAAACGTCAGATACAAGGAGCAGTCGAGGATGGAGACTGGAACCTTACCCTGTTTTAAGTCAGATGAGTCTAACTCAATTATGATCTGCTTGCAGCCTCTATAGTGATTGGGAAGTGGTGGTGTGAGATGGAGCCGTGTCTGGAGGGAGAAGAATGCAAGACTCTACCAGATAACTCCGGCTGGATGTGCTACTCCGGAAACAAGATCAAAACCACCAGGGTGAGATTTAGAGCACCTGAAAGCATTGCTTACTTTACATTACTCAAGATACTGAACTCGTGGTGTGGTGTATGATTGCATGATGTGATTGAGTGTGTGTCTGTGTTGTGCTATTGTTTTTTTTTTTGTTTTTTTTTTTGCCTATTCCGCCGAAATATTTGGTTAATAAAGAACAGAACAATAAATAAACAACCCACATACACCCGAATGGTTACAGGCAAGTGTGTTGGACACTGGACATATTGCTGTAGCTCACAAGGAATTCAATATGTATTATAATATTAAATAAGAGTGATTCGGTCATGTAACATCCGTCAAGCAGAAAATGACACACTTATGGAAGCCCATTTCCAAAAAAACATAATTCTTTAAGTAATAATAATGAGAAACGTTCTCATAATTATGACTTAGTTTCTCATTATTATGAGATAAGTCATTATTACGAGAAAGTTTCTCATCATAATGAGATGCTAAGTAATTATTATGAGAAACTCTCTCAATATAATGAGAAACTAAGTCATAATAATGAGAAGGTTTCTAACTATTATGACTTACAGAATTATATTTTTCACTCAACTGTGGCGGAAATGGGCTTCAATACACACTGGCAAAAAATCATAGACAATCAAATGGTTTCTTCAGGTATCCATAACAAATAGGTCTATGGTAATTTCTATTTAAATTCTATTGAACACAAGAATTTTTAGAATATAACACCGCGTCCTAACCAGACGCGATGCGATAAAAGTCCACACTAGACGAGATGCGTCAAAATCAGCCAATCAGAACAGAGTGCGGGCTGGCTCTCGAGGCAAACAGAGGCTGACTGCAGTCCACTTGCAAGAAAATGGATTAGTAGGCCACAATCAAATTCACAAATATTACACCATTTAAACATTATTCAAAAACATAGGCCACAGAGTTTCTAAAACAATCTTTGTCAAATAATAGGCCACACTAACTGTTTGTTCACAGTTGATGAATTATTCATTGTTGCTTTTACAACTACAAAGCTGGAGCACTAAATGATATTCAAAATCACATTACACGCTTTTAACATTAAATAAATCACATTACAGAACCTGAGATTATCATTGCCATACGTGTTTGTTGTTCCAGCGCGACATCGCAGAAAAATAGAAACCGTTTCTAAAATAGAATCATCACGGCCGGTTAGTCCAAAATAGGCTACCTTCTATAGTCTAGTATAGTTAGGAAGGTGTAATGTTGTTTGTCGTCCAGGTGGGATTACTAAGAATAGAAAAACAAACACACATGCCCAGTTCAGGCCTTGTCCACATTTTTTTGTCAACAAAGATTAAGCAAGGCGCACGTGTCGGATTCCGCAGTTGCTCTCCACCCACTGCGCTGATCAAAAGCACCATGGGAAACGACTTGCTGACGACACAGCTTAATGCTCATTGGTTTAAACAACTGTGATGGTTTGCATGTAAGGACCGTGTTGTCCTTTAATCCATCAGATTTGTGTCTGGATTTCCAGGCAAGTCTAATTGTGTTTTAGACTATACAATTTTGAGTGAAACCTAGACACAACACTGAATGGTGTGATATTTTAAGTAAAAGTTTGTGCCAGAAGAATAGCACTTTGAACATGAGAACTTTATTTCTGTGTATCTTGTGAAATTTTTGTACTTTTCACCCATGCACAGTAAGGTGATTAAAGCATTTTTAGATGTTTCATTGTGGATAAGAAACTTCTGGAAAATGCTGGGAAAATGCTAGGGAGAGTATTCAAATGAAAACACTGTTATTAAATGTATCCTGATTAATGTAGACATCTTAAAACGCATAACTTTTGCTATGGCTACGTCTGTTGTCCACACTACTCCAAAGATTTCGACATTCGAAAACTGAGACTTTTGACCTCATTTTTAACACAGTCTCATCCCAATTCGTCATATAACTGACGTTTTGGGATGTCTTTTGACCATTCGTCAATATACGACTTTTTAGGGCCCCCTTAAACGTCGGTAGATGACGATCCCGGGTCGTCATACAACTGACGCTTTACCTTTAACGTCAGTTAGGTGACGAGTTGGGTTTAGGGTTAGGTTTAGGTATGGGGTAGAGTTAGGATCCCATAACGTCATCTACCGACGTTTAAGGGGGCCCTAAAAAGTCGTATATTGACGAATGGTCAAAAGACGTCCCAAAACGTCAGTTATATGAGTTATATTTAGACCTCATTTTTGTTTGAAAACTCTGGGGTTGCTTTTAGACAGAGCAAAACTGAGACTTTTGAAAACGAAGGCGTGGTTGCCCACATTCGCTCCCTGACTAGGTCTTCTGGATTATTGCATATCCTTTCCTGATTTGACAAGCCCCTATCGTAAGACCATTCCGCTGCCGGAACACGACAATAACAGACCAGCATCCATTTCTCTTTGACAACCATGTAAACAATGACATGGAGACGGAACTGAAAGCTTTGCTGACTTTGTTGTCCTTCTGAGCAGCCATATTTTATAATACTGCTGCTGCCTAAATGCGCGAGAGGCAAGCTATTAGCGCAATCGGCAAATGTTTACACTTGTACGTGTATGCCCAGTGCGCATGAATGGTCATGTGACATGGGTTTTTGGTCGTGTGGATGGAGATCTTTTCTAAAACTCACTGGAAATGCCAGTGCAACTGTCGTAGGCCAAGAGCTGTGCGAGTAAACCTCACTCCCCTGATCTCAAGAGGTGCTCCAGTGACTGACACTAGAGGCTGGGGTCTTTAGCTTCCTTGTTTGAGCGTCCAGTTGAGTAGAACCGGTTACACCAGTATGGACGAGGACCGTTATCATTTTAAAACGCCATGTTAAAACAAAAACGCAAAAGTGTGGACAGCCTCAGTCCCCCTTATTTTCTTTTTCTTTCTTTTTTTTCAGAATACCCACCCATACACATCCTTGTAGCAGATATAGAGTCACTGGAAAGCTCATAATGGAGAAACTTTACAAAGGTTTTTGATTTTATTCCTCCTTTCTGCCTGTTCAACGTGGTGATTCAGTGAAGACGTAAACTTATCAATAGAAAGCAAATTCTGGATTT
Organism: Cyprinella venusta; assembly: GCA_038021265.1. NCBI lineage: Eukaryota > Metazoa > Chordata > Actinopteri > Cypriniformes > Leuciscidae > Cyprinella > Cyprinella venusta. The sequence goes on along the minus strand of CM075883.1, from coordinate 14,392,349 downwards.
CAAAGGTGTGGGACCTATGGTAAATTAGTTCTTTCTGAGATTGTTTTCATATTACTCATCCATCTTTTATTTACTTTACTTTTTCAGGGAAATATCCAAGACGACAAGCTGAATTAAGTTTTCCCGACTCGAAACCAACAGGCGTCTAATGACTTGACATGGAGCCCTTTTCTCATAAATCCATCTGTCTCTAACACGGACACCAGACTTTCTGAGAGAATCGTTGTGGGCGTGGAACTGCTTTTTCTTTCATTGTTTTGTTTGACAATTGTCAAATATTTGTTTCCTCTCAGTGAGTCCTGGATAATTAAACTTGTATCCCTTTGTGTGGAGTGCACTCAAACCAGCTACACCTTGCCTGAAATTATCTTCAACTGTAAAATTCTTGGATGTTCCTATGTCTCCGGAAGAACATGTTAATTTTCCTACTGTATGTAGTAAAACTGGCTTCCTGTTCATGTGGATATTCAGAAGGGGATCGTCTTCAAGCAACTTTAATAAAGACACTTTGTACATCGACTATGAACAAAATGCAGAGGAGCATGTGTACATGGAATGACTGATCCCATCCTAACGGAGATGTTCCTCCATTTCTTGGAACATTTTATCAGATTAAGAGTTCTGAATGAATTATGGTGTGATACTAAAACCAAATAAGTCCTTAGCATGATTTTATGGGAGGTTGTAAATATAGATGAAAGAAATGTTTTTCATAAATAAAATGAATTAAAAAAAATGGTGATAATTATGTTACAACTATATTTAATTTGCAATAAACAATAGTTTAAATGTGAAAATAACGGGTGAGAAGGTGCAAATGAACAGCCATGTTTACGTGTTCTTGTTCACTGTTCTATTGATTGGGAAAAGGTGCTATTTTTTTATTTTTGGGCTTCAGTAATATTTTGACAAATTGAGTCATCAAGGCTTAACTGAAGTGTTCTCAAAATGTACATGTTTAATGAAAAACTAATAGACCTTCACTTTGGCTACGGCAATATATAAAAGCTGTGGATTTATTACTGAAGTTAATGAAGCCTGATTGAAATATGCTGGTGCATGCACATATAAAATACCGTGACATTCAAATATTCTGAAGCAAATTCATTTCCCATTGTTCAAACATACCTTCATTAAATGGCACAAGACCTACTAAGACACTTCTGTATATTAAGGGTTCTGGTCATTTGAATGGACTGGAGAAAAGAGGGTGGAGAGGGTCTTTGAATGTGTAGGCAGGCAGTCTGCACTGAAGGACACTGAAAATTCTGACACCCGCTGGGACATTTACCTGTCGTTTACATTCAGAAATGGTGCTCTCCGCTCGGAGCAGCTGAGGGCCAGAGCACGCACTCGCTCTGAATATGTAGCTCTAGCATTTTAAGCAGGGAGCTGGGAACATAAGAGCCTCGGTGTTGCTGTCGGCATTCAGAAATGAGGCTCTAACTACAGGCTGAGTGAATACAGATCACTACATTTACAGTCCTCCACATGGGACAGCAGAGGATGAACTTTAGCCCTCACCTTCAGTGGAGCTTTGGTGGAATTTCAAACAGTTGACTCCAGAATATCAGAGTGGAAAAATGAATAGGCTACACGGATATCTTAAGCAAATACCAGCATTTTCTCTTGCAGGCTTTTGTCGGAGAGGTCTTCAAATGTTTTTTTTTTTGCTAAATGAAAAAAGTGTTGTAGAAAAGATTTACAATATAAACAGGAATCATAAAAAATATTGTTGGTTTAAAAAAATAAGTAAAGTGGTTGCCTTAAAATTTTAAGTTCATTGAAATGGAAAAAAATGAGTTAATACAATGAAGGAGATAAATTTAATCATCAGAAACTCAAAATATTATTTTCTGAAAATCTGAACTACATAAAGTTGATTTGACAAAAGAAAAAATGTTGTGATTACAAATCATGAACATATATATATATATATATATATATATATATATATATTTGCAGTGGGCACTGTAAAAAAAATATTTTCAAGATTTGTTAACAACATCTTCTCACTTGTCAAATCAACTTAAATAATTTAGTTACAACTTATTATTTTGAGTTGCTGATGATTCAATTAATCTCCATTGTATTAACTCACTTTTTCCAGTTCAATCAACTTAAAATTTTAAGGCAACCAGGTTACTTCCTGTTTAAAGTTAAACCAACCATATTTACAGTGATTAAAATACATAAAAAGAGCTAATCTACAAATATCATTATAAAATAGTTTTAGTTCTAAAATTTGATTGGCTAGTGCTTGTGGTCACGTACACAAAGTTTCAGGAGTGACAAGCACATTTAATCACAGGAGCTGAATCCACTAACGTATCGTTTCGTGTGTATGGGTCTATGGGTGGCTAAATGTATGAGTTTGGAATTAGACAACATTGTGTTTGGTATGTTTTTCGTCTTTAAACCAAACTTGGGTCTGATCCACCAAAACACATCTAAATACCAGGTGTAAACAGGGCCATTAAGTAATCTAGTTGAATAGGTGCGGGTAGGTCGCAATATGTTTGTCATGTTTTCAATATTAACTATTTGGATTTATCTGGGTTTACTATGGCCTTGTTCTTGTTTGCTGTTTTTTTTTTCTAGCAAGATCTAGCAAAACGAAAGAGTCAACGCTCACCACTTGCCCTGTGGTTTTCTTGCACCACACACATATAGGCAATACATTCTCATCCCAAGGTGTCATCTGACTGACAATTTTGACCATGCTTCAATATCTAACGCTTTAGGCACCCATTAGCATCAGTTACATGATGTGATCCTAGGGCGTCATCTAACTGACGCTAACAGTAAAACGTCAGTTAGATGACACGGGTAGGTTTAGGTCTGGGGTAGGGTAAGGGTTAGACGCGATCCTAGGGCGTCATCTAACTGACGCTAAAGGGTGCCTAAAGCATCAGATATTGAATCATGGTCAAAAAGCTTCCCAATGCATCAGTTGGATGACGCCTTGGGATGAGAATGGGCTGATATAGAGGGCTACATCTCTGATGCGCATTTAAATATGTCCTTAACAATGTGCATCTGCAACCATGAATATACCTGCAATAGACTTCAGCAGATGATTTTGCTAAACGAACATAATACAACAAGTTAAAGGCATCAGCTGAAATGACATTAAAATGTTACCAATTATATGCCATGGTATAAAAACCCGTAATAATGAGTTAAACAAAAACACAAACCATCACATTCTCATCTGTGAAAAGTTATCCCATTTTTATGGAATTCAAATCTCTGCTGTTTTGCACTGGCAGTACCAAGATGGCTGGTGGACACAATGATGTGGCATACATAGCTAATTCGGTTGTAGAATGTGGTTGTCACTCCCGTAAATTACTGAACTGTGTTTGTAGCCTACTGAACAGATGAAGCACTTAAAGATTAACTGAGAACCCAATTTATGCAGTGTGTAAGTGGCCATGTGTTTGTATCGAGCACTGCTTGTGTTTGTGCGCTCTGGACAAACTGTCACTCAGTGCATTAGTGGTGGGTTTTTTACAGTGTTTCTTTCCACAGTGTACATCTTTGCTAGAGATGGATGAGTCACTGAATGATTCCTTCCATTTAAAAAAAACAAAACAAAACTGATTCATTCAGGGACAAAACACAGTGTCTGTTTTTATGAGTGAATGATTGGATAATTACTTCAACAAATTCAGTTGAAGATTAAATTATAATTTAATCAGCCACTCACTTGTTTCATTTCTCAATGAATCTGTTTTTTTTTTTCAAATCAATTGGTTAAGTAAAATGATTCAATCACTCACTCATAAAGGCAGGAACTTGTTTAGTTTCTATAGCTTCAAGTTCCTACCTTTATGAGTGAGTGATTGAATCATTTTACTTATTGATTCAAAAACACAGATTCATTGAGAAATGAAACAAGTGAGTGGCTGTGCCTGAAATTAAATACTCTCATAGTATGGTACTTCTTTTTCAGTATGTTCAATACAGTATAAATATGCGTTGCACGAATGTAATCCGGATGTATTACATGTGTCATGTGACCTACTGTGACCTCCTCTCCCGTGGCATCATATTAAAGTGTCCATTGAATGCTCAACTCAGAATCTTGAAGTAATAGGTCAACCAGGTAGTTTTTTGCCTCCTGTTTTATGAACATACTACTCTTTTCACATACTGAGTCACTGAATCATTTACTCAATTGATTCGTTCAATAATACGGAGACATTCATGTACAACAAAAAGACAAAATGATTCTGATTTGACCGAGTAAAACAGAAAGTAACTTGTGTCTTGTTTGCTCAACTGTATAAAAGCAATAGTTACAACTGTGGCCCCTGAGATAGGCAATTGCTTATTATAAAACGACTAAAAATAAAAAAAATCACTACTTATAGTGTTTCATGTCCACTAATACACACATTTTCCAAGTTTTCTATCACGTTCTTTTGCCCTTCCAAATAACACTGGAGGTCGGAAGTGGAAAAGGTTTTCAAATGCAAATCTAATTCTTCAGCAAAAGTGTTGTAAAAACATATCACACATGCTGATGGCTGCTTGTTAAGCTCTCTAAGGTTCAGTAAATGAGGCTATTAATGATTCAAAGCAGTTTCTGATACAATGAAGCCACTGGAGCTTTGAAGGATAAAAGCAGCGATGTCCTCATCACTGAAACGGCGTTGACTCCACTGATATTTGCTCAGAGAGACAATTCTAGGTCTGGGAAGTCGGAAAATGCTCCTTCGAGGCTCTGTGTCTGCACTGAAAATCTCCCAATGTCATTACAAAAAGTAATTTATACAACATTTTAAAAGGACGGCGAATGAGATTGCAAATTGGATCCCTTTGAAAACAACTCGCTGCTCTCAGACAGATTCAAATGAAATCCGGATGTATAAAATTTAAGTTCCGATCTTAGATTAAAAAAATGAACAAAGTCAACAAATTAACAATTGCTGCTCACTTGTTCCGTTTAACTTCAGCATGAGCACTGATGAGCTCCCTTGTTGTTTGCTTGGTGAAGCACTTATTTTTGACTCTAATATAACCTGACATCAGGAGCTTCTTACACAACCCTGCTCTCAATCACAATTATTAATGACCAGCACAGAGTCAGGGAGCTGTCAACATGTGTGCTGTTTGGCAATGTGCATACAATAAAGCACTAACACCTCTCCAGTAGTACCACTGCCTTTTAGTCTTATTGGTTAGTAACAGTTCTGAATAATTCAAAGAAAAGCAGAGGTAAGCACTGTTTCCAAATCTGAAACACGTTTAAGGAACAAAACATGCAAGAAAGCAAAACCAACACATTCGAATCTCACAGCTCAATTTTAAAAAAAGCCAGCCACACAATTACTCCTTTTTAAACCAGTGCACCTGAAAATCAAAAATGTACAGGCTGTGGTGATAGACTCAAGACTCGCTTTCACCTTTCATTTTCACCTTCTCGAGTCACTTAATTCACAGCCTCCTCTCACACCCCGATACACAAACAAGACAGGTATCTCTAAACTAACATGCACACACCATAACACTTGATCACGACAAGCTGACAAAAAAGGGAAATCATCCAAAGGCGTCCTTGACAGCTTATTATAGTAGTTTTCATGAGACTAGTTAAAGCATGCAAAATATGATGAGTACACCCCCAAGCCTTTCACAGTTAGAACAAAAATCACATTTATGTCTCCTTAATTAAGTATATTTTAATTAAAATTTCTTGCGTGATATGTAGCTGTTGTTTTTATATGGTCATCATTAATTTATCAATAAATGTGGTACAATTAGAGGCATTCTCGGGTCCTTTCCATGGCTCAGATTAGTCAAGTACATACTGTACAACATCTTGAATGCAGCAGATGTGAAGTTTTCCCAATTATACTAAAGACAGTTTGATGATAACAATCCACCAGTCAGTTTTGTCTGTGTTGCTCTACCGTGTAAGATTAATGTGCAAGCAAAAATATACTAGTATGCATTTCTGGGCATCGATTTGATCCCTGGAGGTACGGAAGTTCATACATCTTTCTAATTCACAGAGAGACAAGTCCCAAAACAAATGGTGCACATCATTGCTCACTTACACTACTTATGCTAAGTACCTGTACAGTTATGATAACACTGCCATTTACTGATTGCACAATTTTCAACCCAGAACAGCATGCCTCTAAACCAAAAACACTTTTGAAAAGAAGTGCACTTATTGTATTGAATGTCCACTTATAGTTTACAAATCTTAAAAAGTATATATATAGTTTGCAGATTAAGTAGTACTTTTCATGCATTTTTAAAAGTGCACTTTGTAATCGCATCAAATGAAAAGTTTTCCTTTAAAATATTTTGAAATCATTGTTTTAATAATATTTTTGTGCTTTAAAAAAGATACAAAATTATTTGATGTGTTCACTAACATACTTAAGCACATGTAAACTTCATTATAATTTAAACTGTGTATCATTTGATATTACATTTCAAGTTCATATATTCTAAATATACAAAATTACGTCATCTTTAAAGGGATACTCCATTTTTAAATATTTTTTTTTTAAAAAAATAGGCTCATTTTACCACTCCCCCAGAGTTCAACAGTTGAGTTTTACATTTTCAGATCCATTCAGACGATTTTCTGATATTTAGAAGAATATCAGTAACCAGACAGTTTCTGGTCTCATTGACTTCCATAGTAGGAAAAATATATACTATGGAAGTCAATGAGACCAGAAACTGTCTGGTTACTGTTATTCTTCTAAATATATATATATATAAAAAAATATCTGAATACATTCGAAAACGGTAAAACCTGACTGTTTAAGTGGTAAAATGAGCCTATTTCCAAAAAAAAGTGAAGTATCCCTTTAGGTGTAAATATATTTACGAGTTTCAATGGAAATGACATTAAACATTACTTTTTCACAACGAAAAGGATAATTTAAAAGGGATAGTCCACCCAAAAATATGTCATCATTTGCTCAGGTGAGTCTGAGAGCATTTTCAATTGATCCTCCTAACCGCATAACGAGGCTGTAAAAGTGAACTGAGTTTACCTGTTAGTTCAGCCCGTTCTCATCCCAAGGCGTCATATACTGACGCTTTTGACAATGCATATACGTCCAATGCACATTGCACCCTTTAGCGTCAATATGAGACGCAGATATATATGGGCCAGTGGTCTAACCCTAACCCTACCCCATACCTAAACCTACCATAACCGAAGCTTGTTATATTGACGCTAAAGGGTGCCATGTGCGTTGGATGTATATGCATGGGCAAAAGCGTCACTATATGACGCCCTAGGATGAGAATGCGTTGGTTAGTCAGTCTCTGTAGTCCCATTTAGCCACCACCTTTTTCAAGACATAATTATTTATGCCGTAGAATAAAACATGAAAGTATATTGAGCTTTTGTTAACCACAGACCTTATTTCAGCCATTTAAACAAAAACCTATTAAAAAACCCCCACTGACTTCAGGACAATGGAACCAGAAGTGCTAAAATACTAGTTTTATAGAAGTTTTTTTAAGATGTTTTTCATTACAAATATAGTTTATTATTAGCAATATGATTATTATTGTTGTTGTTGTTATATTACAATCTTAAAACCATGGTAATGAGGAGCTTTTCTGTTTTGCCTGTGTCTTGATCTTGCAGTTAAATTCTGGATTTCAAGCAATAACGGTAACTTCTCATTAGGGCAACAAAGGAGAATTTAAGAGCTTTATAGCCTGGGTGAATTAAGGAAAAAGCTATAATATTTTTTTTTTCTGTGTAGTATGTTCAGTTCTAATAAACTTTAAAATATTCACTAATTAAGAGCCTTGCAATATAATGCAATATTATTATTTTTAAACACATTTGCAGTATATTCGGAAATATTTATAATTATTTGTTTCAGTCCTTTATTTATTCGTTAATTTATTTGTTTATTCTAATTTAATGGACTTAGCAAAACATAAATGGGGAAACGATTTGGCCGGATGGGCTGAATTTGAGCCCCAGTCCAGCTCTGATACAAAAGCATATGACTGCCTTGAGGACAGAATCACGTTTTTGTAGTTTACTCGAAGATGATGCTAACGTTTTTTTTTGTTTGTTTTTTTTTTAAACCTTTGAAAGCATTTTCAGGCCCTCAAAATGCAGTTGTTATGTAAATGAACGTCAAAACTAATAGAAATGTTCTCGTTTTTTGTTCAAAACGGTGTTGTTATGTAAACGCCCCCTTTATTAAGCCTCCTTACGTTCTCTGGCCCACTGTGAGATGTACTGTATAGGGGGGTTTGGGTAATTATCTGACCAATGAACACATTTTGGATAAGATACTGTATCTTAAAGGGCTGCCCCCACAACCAATCCTGCTCATTTTCTCCTCTAAAAAGATGGATTCGCCTGAGCCTGATAATGGTAGATTGCTGGTCGAAAATAGATCATAATTTGAATTTTTTTATTTCCCACAGAGCCCAACAATTTTCTCTGTCTTCCTCCGCTCACTGCTGGATATAATAAGATGCTGGCATACCGTGTTGGCATGGGTTTCTCATTTCCTTTAAAGTATGCGAACAATGGCATATCGAGTTATTCGCCAGCACTCTTATTAACAACAATGCAATGCAAACAAGAGTGAGAATGTGAAACTCAAGCAGCCCGTCATTAAGTTCATTATGGATGCCAACATCATTTAAATTCAAGCAGGTATACTTACATCCACTGTCCTCAGTTCCTCTAGTCTAAAGCACTACAGGAGCGCGCTGGCCCTCCCCAGGGGACTGATGCCAGGCACGGCATGCATAAGTAATACCCTGTTTTCTGGATCTTCACACACAACAATTACTCTTTCCAGGAGAGTTCTGTGTCATTAAAACTGAAATGTGTTTATTGTAAATACATTCAAATTCATCTTGCCTCTTGCCACTTAAACTGTCAGGAATAATTTTATGGTTACAGCAGAGCAAAAAGGGGGAAAAAATACCAACATTCTTCAACAGAGAGGCACCTCAATAATGAATATTTATTCATTAACATTAAAAAAAAGTTTGAAAAAAAGTTTGAGTTTTACATTTGGAACCACCAAATTAATTCAGTGAATTGTCATCAGTCTTAATGAGCCTTATGATAAATCATTCAGAACAGTCAAGGTGACCCTGGTGTGAATTAATAACAGACTGGAACCTGTTGTGAATCCCTACATGTGTTTGTGTGAGGAAACTAATACATAATTTCACCATTGTTACAGTCATAATTAGAAGCGTACTTCCCCAACCCCACATTTTAATAAACTCTTAATATGATAATATAACCTACAACTCAGGAGCACATGGGCTCCAGCGTAGTCTGGTTCTCCATCTGTCTTTCTCATACATCCAGATAAACACACACACTCTCACACTCCTCTGTTCTATTTCCATATCAAACAGGGCTTGTTTTGCTCCAAACTTGCATGTTTACTTGCCTCCACTTGCAGGTGGTGTGTCAAGTCAGCCGGATGAAAATGAAGAGACGAGCAGTGTGTTTGTGTACATGTGCGCAGGTAGGGGCTTTATCTTAATATTCAGAAGTTTTGCTGAGCAAAAACAACATCAGAGTTAACTTGGTTACAACTCGGAGAACATGGATTAATCAAGAAGGAGAGAGAGAAAAAACACATGTACCAATAAACATTTAAAGGGATAGTACAGCAAAAAAAGATAATTTTGTCAATTTATCACCCTCATCCACATCGGTATTACTTTTTTTGTGAATAACAACAAAAAAAAGTACATTGGGAAATAGTGTTTGGGGTCTGTAAGCTCAGTTGCTCACCTAGGCTGCATTTATTTGATCAGAAACACAGTAAAATACAGTAGGCTAAAATCACATTTTAAAATAACTGTTTTCTATTTTAATATATTTTATATTTATATTATATTCTATTATATTATATTCTATTTAATATATTTTAATATATATATTTAATATATTTAATTGTAATTGTTAAAATATCCAAGGATCACCATAAGTCGTAGAGACTTGAAGCCTTGAGGGCTAGTACTTACACCGGCTACGTCATCAAGGCTTGCCCTGATAGGGCTGACGGGGGCGCTACTCTTATCGTCAATCATTTTCGAAAAAAGTTTAAATTTCGGCTCAGCAAAACATTTATGTGGGAGGAGCCACTTTTACAAAAATGGCTCCTAAAAGAAAGTAGATATTTTCACCAATCAAGTGACAAGCCACTTGATGAAGCTACACATGAAAAAAAAAACATGAAAATGGCTATAACCAGCCAATCGAAAAAATGGCTTGCAGTATCTTTGTCTAAGTGTCATAATTATCTATGAGGACATTGGTGTGTCTCAAAAAACATGGCCGCCATCGGGTAATTAATTTTCAGCACTAAGTAGACAAGGTTTATGGAAGCTGATCGTAATAAGACTCGATGGGCATGGTCGGCCCTAGAGGTCTGTAAGAATTTTAAAAGAAGTCGGCCACTAGATGGAGCTAACGAGTTTTAAGCCTCAGTAATCACAAGGTGTTTCCCTCATCTACTCTAGGGCTGAATCTCCCCCTATACCCTCAAATAGGGTGTTACTTGAGGGGACAGCCATTTGTAGTGGTGTCCAAAACCATAGTGGACGTTATTGAGTGCACTTATTCAATCCCACATTGCACTGCAACAACGAGTGCACAACCAATGTACGTTCAACGGGTGTCCGAATTCACTCACTCGTTTTCTTTCACTCCTTCAAGTGAACACGATTACTGGACTGGATTCGGATTCAGCCATTGTCAATAATTATTTAAAAATATATAATTTTACCTTTTGAGTGGCTATAACAGGGTCATTTAGAAAATGGGCATGGCAAAATATACTCAAAAGTCATTAAAATCCTAAACGAAAACTCAAAACTTCATGAAATTAGGTGAACATATGCCACATATGATTCTAAAAAAGCATGCAGACTTTTATGGAGATCGGACCATATGTGACACTATAAAAGCTTTAAAACCCATATATTTCCTAAGGTAAATTGCCTGTATTGGTTGCAAATGGTCTTTTCCTTCTATGATTTAAGTGGTTACATGCTTGGTAAATAAAACATAATATCTTTTTACGCATGTGCTTAAAGGCCTTAAAACGCTTGAACCCTGATAATTGCTTTTCGCAGCTATATTTCAAAATGTAATTATTCCTGTGATGGCGAAGCTGAATTTTCGGCATCATTACTCCACTTTTCAGTGTCACATGATCCTTCAGAAATCATTCTAATATACTGATTTGCTGCTCAAGAAACATAACTGATCAATATTTTTGTGGGTAAAATATAATCTTTTCATGACTCTTCGATGAATTTAAAGTTCAAAAGATAACTTAATGTCTTACATCATCTGAACTTTCCTCACAGTCATAGTTCACAGTTCGCATCTTTCTGCTCGAGTGTTTCTGTTGACATTTGCGGATCTGATTTTAAAATACATTCCTGTGAAATTATGAGTTGTCATCACATGTCCACAGAAGTGTTGCTTTACCGTGTGACCTAAAAGGCAAGAAGGGCCAAGAAGCACTTTAGAAGATATTTCATCATGATAGAATTACCAATGAATAACTAAAAAAAACTGACGCATGTACAGTCCAAATAAGCAGCCCAAAAGATTTGATGATGAAGCTCTGACGTGTATGTGGTGGTAGTCAAACTGCTGACTACATTTCTAGGTAACAGTGGACTCTATCCAAAAACCAGGCCTTACACTCACCTTGGTAGTTTTGATTTTGTTCCCGGAGCTGCAGGACCAGCCGGTGAGGTCAGGCAATACTTTACACTCTTCACCATTTAAGCATGGCTCCATTTGACACCACCACTTCATCCGCACGATTGATGCTGAGAGGGGATTAAAAGAAAAGTGAGTGAAATTACCATCCTGTGATTTTTCACCATTGATCCAGTCTTAAAGGAGCTGTATGCAAGATTGTGGCCAAAACTGGTACTGCAATCACTTTCAAATTAGGGTGTATCCCCGCCTTCCCCCATGACTCGAGGTTGCCAGATATGCTGCAGGATTTAGCAGGAATGTAGGCTGCTACAAGAAGCTTCCAATGGCAAGTGACGAGTCCTACACAGTGTGTTTTTTTCAGTTAATTATTTATTTCGGACTTTGTAAAAGTATTTCGGATTCATATCGAGTTTTTTGGGGTTTCAAAACATTATATACATCTATAAACATATATAACTTATAATTTTTTTAATCCGATTCTGACACGTTTGTAGCTGCAAAACACAACATGACAACATCAACATCAGTCAAGGGCTGCAACTTCAATTTTTAAATGACAATATCCTGGCTAGACTACTGTTGTCAGTGATATAAGTATTTGAAATGAACATGATTTATTAATGTCTAGTGACATATCAGGGAAAATCTATGGTTAATTGAAATAAATTTCTTGCATACAGCTCCTTTAAATGTCTTATGATCTTTCAGAAATCATCCTAACATGATGATTTGATGCTCAAGAAAACATTCTTATCATTACTATACCTATGAAACTGACGCATTCTTTTTCAGGATTCTTTGATTAATTTAATGCAGAACAATTGAACAATTTACTGCAGAAAGAAGAAAAAAAGCTTATTGAACAGCAGTGTAAGTACTTAAGGGGGTTATTTTGTGATAATTACCAGCTGACTTCATTATCCTGCTTATTAAATGCCTACTTTCGAAGTAAATAAATATAACAAGGACATAAAAGACTAATTTGAGTTGAAATTACTTCATTATGTGAGAATCAAGAGACTGCAGAGTGATGAGAGCGACATAAAATTCAAATATTTTTTTTTTTTTTTGCCAGAGACAGCGGTCAATGATCAAAATGTTTTCGACAACAGACAGAATCAAGTATTTCAGAGATCAGAGTAGTAAGAATGTCTAAAATCACAAATGAAATGAATTGACAGCAAATTGTGAAATATTGAGGTCTGTTAAAATCTTCCCAGAGGCATAAAAATGACCATGATGATAACACACCCACGTAAGCACACTGCCCACCTCTCAGATGCACATAAACCCACTCAAACCCACACAGAGACAAACCTGCATGCTGAAACTACACAGAAAGACACAAATATGGCTGATTAATGCTCCATGCTGACAAAACTGCCCTGCTGAGGGGAAAAAAACGAAACAGCATATGTCTTGTTTTGGACGTGGTCATGGCATGGGTCGCTGATGTGCTGGCTTATTGACAATCTTAACCTGCGAGACTTGCGACGTCAACCAGCTTCATCAGAAAGACTGTTCTTGTCTGAAAATTCATGTTGGTCTTTTCTGCAGGATATTCAGGGAGAGATCCATACGTTTCCTCTACAGCTTATTTTGAAGAATTAAAATGGTAATATCCAGCGTAACACAATACATGTGCACCCGAGGCACCAGGATATAGTAATGCTATTGTCTGAGAAAATGTATGAAAGTGAATGTGGTATTACATCTGGATTTTCCTTTCAAAACTATTTTTTTGACATTCTATCTAAGAATGAATTATGATGACTCTGAATCCAATTCTGCATGATTCTGCATTATTATTGAGACTAGAGGAGTTTTTTCTGGAGAACAAGCTCAAGTAGCCTGTGCAAAAACAAAAGCTGTTCTATATGTTAATGAGGAATATTATTCATATTCATTTAAATGATTAATAAAACAACGGGGATGCACGACAACACATCAAAACCATAACAGTTTTCTGCCAACTTTGGACATGTATGGATATTTAAAGGGATAGTCCGCCCAAAAATGTAACGAAATTGTAATTTGCTCTAAACCTGTATGACTTTCTTTCTTCTGTGGAACACAAAAGATGATATTTTGAATAAAGTTGATAAAATATCTTGTGTTCCACAGGTTTGGAATGACATCAGGGTGAGTAAAGCATTTTTGAGTGGACTATCCCTTTAATTGTACATATCATCTAATACCTACTAAAAGTTCATCTTAAATAACACTGTTAAACATAATGCATAAATATCCAATTTCATTACAACCAGTTTACATTATAGTGATGTGATGCCTAAATTCATTTTAAATTCACAAGAATTTAAAGGAGTAGTTCACTTTTAAAAAAACTTTTGCTGATAATTTACTCACCCCCATGTCATCCAAGATGTCCATGTCTTTCTTTCTTCAGTCGAAAAGAAATTAAGGTTTTTGATGAAAACATTCCTGGATTTTCTCCATGTAATGGACTTCGATGGGAACCAAACGGTTCAAGGTTCAAATGAGAGTTTTAGTGCAGCTTCAAAGGGCTTTAAACGACACCAGACGATGAATAAGGGTCTTATCAAGCGAAACGATCGGTCATTTAAAAAATATATAAAAACAGTTTAAGTTTTATAAGCACAAATGCTTACCTTGCTCTGTTCTGTGATGAGCGTTCGTGACTCTCCTGTTCAAACTCGTTCATCAAAACGAACAAATCTTTTTTCGAGTCATGACTCGAAGGGTCCTAGATAAGACCCTTATTCATCTGGTGTCGTTTAAAGCCCTTTGAAGCTGCACTGAAACTCTCATTTGGACCTTGAAATGTTTGGTTCCCAATGAAGTCCATTATATGGAGAAAATCCTGGAACGTTTTCATCAAAACTTTATTTTCGACTGAAGAAAGAAAGACATGGACATCATGGATGATGGATCAGCAAAAGTTTTTTTTTTTAAATTGAACTACTACTTTAAAGAATCATTATACTTTTTTAAAAGTCTTCTGATCTTATTTTTTTGGGGTATCCTACAATAGTTTTACATGCATCCAAGGTAAAAAAAAAACACACACATTTACTCATATTATGCGAAATGTTGTCACCTCTTTTCTCACAGAGTCTGAATTCGGTTCAAAAAAGTATTCAGTCTCTCTTAAGCCCGATCTGCTCTGATTGGTCAGTCAGACAGCTCAGTCTGGTGTGATGGTTTACTCTGCTCTGATTGGTCAAATGGCTCCGTCTGTTGTGACTTTTTATAGACCTTATTCAGATCAGCCCCATGACAGGTATGAAAGTGAGGCTGTGAGGGATAGACTTACCGTGTTTCCAATGGCATCCGCTGTAAAAAGCTGAATAAAGCGGATAGATTACTTATAATTTTCCACAGCTTACATGGTCGGGAGTTTTTTGTCAACTGACATTTCTTGGAAATACATTTTTCCAGCGTTTCATGAGCAGAACAATCCGAAAAAACATTAAATAACCGTACAGCCCATTGAAGAGATGCAAGTCTATCCCTCACAGCCTCGCTTTCATTCTCATTAAAAATCAAAGATGGCGCTGCCGTGAATAAGGCGTATAGTCTATTGTTGTTACTTGTTATACAGTGATACAAACAGTAACAATGGTGTTGGTTTTACCATGTCAAATCAAGCCAGAGACCTCATCCTTTGGAACCCTTTAACAGCACAGTAAACAGCAACTTCTCGACATGTCGACAACACAAACCAAATTATTCCAGACCTCAACTACAACTACGGACGTTGTTCGCGGGCAGCCAATGAAGATGCAAATTTGTTACAAACATACAGTCCGTAGGTTCATGCAGCCAGGAAGACTAGAGTTACTGTCGACTCGTTACAGTCAGTTCCAAATATTTTTTTTTTCTTTTAGGAGATAATAATTCTATAAAACTACATTGCTAATATTACATGCTATATTAAAATGTAATATCCGAAAACCATAATAGGAGCACTTTAAAACTGCACTTTTTTATTATTTCATAATAAAATATGTGTATTGTACACGTTTCATTTATTTAGACTAAACACTATATACATTTAATATCAGCCATTTACTGGTTAGAAAATTAATTATTAGTTTATTGTATCAGCCAGAATTTCAATATTGGCGCATGCCTAAAATAACTAAATAAACAAATCAAGTTTTCCAGCAGAAAACTTAAAACAGAGATACCTGCAGCAATAAACTTGGTGCGGGCGGCAGTAAATCCCTCCAAAACATCTGCTGATTGAAGAGTCAACAAACTGGCAGAGCGGGATTAGATTCACAGCTCAAAGCCTAAATCTAAGGAGAGTGACAGCTTGAGAAAGCCAATGTTGCTGGAGTTTTAAATCAAAAGCAGCCCTGAAGTCCAACCTGTTCCTGAAACTAAATGCAACAGGAGTTTGCAAACTATCACTGTGTCTTATGCTGTCATACCAAGTCATTTTTAGTTTGTTTTGACCAATATGACAGTAACCATGGACTGTACTGACACCTATCGGTGCAGATGTAGCATCACACATGATAATAGAGAGCTGTCACTGATGCAGTTAGCCATGATTTTTTTTTTTCTTAAACCTATTGTAATTTGAGGTTAATGAGATACAGACATACCATCTACACATGAAGGTTGGGTGTGGGTAGTTCCAGCAACCTGTCCAGTGAGACAGGAGCACTTGACCGTCTGAGACCTTTCCTCGATTTTATTCTTGTTACAGCACCGATGAGCCGCAACCACTTCACAGGTACCCGGCTTTACTTCAGACCGACCTTAAATTCACAGAAAGACAGTTAGAGATGGGAGGGCTTTATTCCATGCAGAGTATTTGTCATATGTACGTACAGTGTACACACAGCTTCAAATTCTGTGAAAACAGAGGGACAGATAACTTTATTTCTGTTGTCATGGCGCCCTCACATGGACATAAACAACACTACAGTTGCTCTGAGCTCTGATCCAGTGACTATTAAAAGCAGGACAGAAATAATGATTAAAACGTGTGAGTGTGTGTGTTTCTTGTGACATCTTGCCACAGGGTATATATCATTAACTTAAATTAAAACTATTAAAAACATTTCTGTTCATTCTGTTCATCAAGCAAAAAAAAAAAAATAATAATAATAATAATTATAATTATTATATATATATATATATATATATATATATATATATATATATGAAGAGTTCAGATGCAAAAGCCTCTAAATGCTATTTGAAATTTTCTTCTAAAATGACCATTTTTATCAAACTTGTATATTTAAGTGCAGTAATTTCACTTAAATGACAATTAATCGGTAATCTTCATTGCCATTTAAGTAAAATTACTGAACTGAAATATACAAGCTTGATAAAAATGATCATTTTAGAAGAAAATTTCAAATGGCACTTAGAGGCTTTTGCATCTGAACTCTTCATATATTGCTTGAATTTATTTTTATTTAAATTTTAGTTAGCTTTAATTTTTTAATTTTTTATCTATTTCCAGTTAATAAGTTTGGTGCTTCAACTTAAACTTGTTTCGATTTATAGCTAAGCAAATATTTATTTTTCAACAAATATTTATATTTGATTTCAGCTTTATTTCAACATTTATATATATATATATATATATATATATATATACATTTATATATATATTTAAATCTTTAAATATGTGATATTTTTATATTTTTTAAGTTGTATAAAATCTGACAAAATAAAATAAACAGACAAAAGCTTTTTTATGTAAATAAATTTAATTATTTAAATATATATAAACTAGAATGATATATGTATACATACATGTCAAACATTATATTATTTATATGATATTTTATCATAATATTTGACTTTGTATGGATGCAAATATATACTTAAAGCTATACCAGCCACCTCATGACCTTTTAGATTCACTATGTTCATGACTGAATGAGTTATAACTAGGTGGCAAATAGTTGTTTAGCTGTTATTAGCAGTGGTCTGACTGTGCTCCCAGTGGGGCTATATAGGTGTGTGTCCAGTGTGTGTAATGAGACCTAAGGGGGACAAAAAAAAGAGGAGAGAGATGTTGCAGTTGGCTTAGCTTACTGGTTTGGCCTCGAGAGCTTTGGTTGCTGCTGGACACTGACTGTGAGCACAGGAGCCACACACACACAAGCAGAAGAGCCCTTGGTTTCTGCCTTAATGTATTGCTGTAGATAAGCTTCACATAGATTTCTGTTTTGCAGGACATGCTTGCATTTTCCTATGATAAAAAAAGAGTATATGATCATTCTTTCAATAAATATTCATTTCTATACATGCATTTCTATAGCACATTTAAAAACAACATAATGTGACCAAAGTTTAAGCAAAATCACAGGTAAAATAACAAGAAATATAAATATTATGACACTTTGTGCGACGTATTAACCATTTTCGTTGCTCTGCCTCAAAAGTCAGTACGACAACAACACTTCATTTAATGTACTGAGGTTAAGCATCACCATCATCTTCAGCAACGCTTAGAAAGAAACAAATTGTAAGGGGAATAATTTACTGTTGGCGATCAGTGTCAGTATTACTGTCAAGTCCCTGGGTTAATCTGATCTTCCATCTCCCGATCTGCAACTCTGCCAAAGTGTCTTTCATCACAAGTGCTCATAGTACCTTACTATGGAAAACTGCTCCCTGGTGCTTTTTTAGGTCTCCCTGGTAATAGAACCACAAAAAAAATGAAGTCAGGATAACATTCATAATATTCAGGATTTTCTCACATTTTAAAAGGTCAGCAACATCACAATAAACTGCAAATCTGTCACTAACGAGCTTATATATGCAATTGACATATATTTATTTAAAAAATGATTTAAAAAAATGAAAATTGTTAAAGTTTTTTATCGAAAGTTAAAGAAAAAACAAAACAAACAGGTAAGCGAGAAAGGCCATTATAAACGAATTCATAGTACTGTAAAACAATTTAACAGCCTATACTATATTACTTGAATAAGTGATTAATATTATCACTTAATAAGTGACTCTTAAGCAGAGTATCGTGATAAATAAGACAGACTGGCTGATTTGTGAATCTCTTGCGTCATATTGCTATTTCTGTTCTATATATTGCTGAGTTAAAAAATAACAGTGTGTGGAATTAGCTAAGTAAGCTAGGCTACTTCGATAACTTTTTTCATCCTTGTATTCTATGCGCGGACATAGCCTACAAAATATTATGGAGCCACGCGGCGTTTTTCGTAATTTTACGGACACAAACAAATTACAGTGTTTGAGCATCATTTTGTAAACGAATGAAAATAAGTTGGCTTAGCCTACCTGCATTTCCTCAGGAAAACAATGTCCACCCGATTCATGTAGGCAACTCGTTCAGTGCTGGTTTATGAATGTCCTCGGGAAGACGCTCCCCGCATCAGTATCAAACTTAATCAAGAGACCATCTGTTCACATTCAGATCCTTTCTATTACACTCTAAAGGCGATTACTCGTGTTAGTAACAAGGATCTTTATTTAATAGCTCGTATATATCTTCCTGAAACTGTCATGAGCTTAAGCTCATAGTTTCAGGAAGATATACTTTTTTCTATTTTATCATTTATGTTCATTGATAACAACACCAATATTAAAATTTCCAATAAAAAACAATGAAAGGATTCAGAAATGTTTTAAAATTGGATGTTTTGTTTTATTTTGGTGTAAATAAATGTATTTATTTAGCTGAACTTGGAATTTGGGCTTTTTCTAAATTTTACATTTTGTAAATACAACTTGCATGATCAACTACAAACAAAAGACTGTACAGACCTAATAAAGAAAAAAGAGAGTCACTACTAATTGAATGAAGATGACAAGCTTTAATTGAATCAGCTTCAGAGTCAACACTTCAGAGTCAATGCCATCTGTCTTGTCTGTATCTTTATAAATCACACCTGTCGTCCATCACCATCTTCAGTGCCTTCCAGTGACCCTCACCAGCCTTAGTGACTTCAGGTAACCTTTACCGGCTCCAGTGCTGTGCAGTGACCCACACCACACCCAATGTCTTGAGGTGACCCTCACCAGCCCTAGTGTCTTGCGGTAAACTTCACTGGCTCCAGTGCTGTGCAATGACTCTCACCAACCCCAGTGTCTACTGGTGACCTTCGCCCCAAAAGTCTTTCAGGAACCCACACCGGCCCCAGTGATGTGTGACGATCCTCACCGACCACAGTGTCTTCTGGTGACCCTCATCAGCCCTAGCGTCTTGAGGTGACCCTCACCGCCCCCAAAGTCTTTCAGGAACCCATATCCCAGTGCTGTGTGATAACCCTCATCGACCCCAGTGTCTTATAGTGACCCTCATTGGCCCCAATGTTTTACGGTGACCCACACCAGTCCTAGTGTCTGAGGGTGAAGCTCAGCAGCCTCAGTGTCTCGCAGTGAGGGTCCCCTGCCACAGTGCCTTATAGCAAGGGTTTTCAACCTGTGCCCCCCCTCCAATCTGATTAGGGGGCAATCTGATAAGTCCCGCAGCTAATCAGGTGAGGCGACCTTTACATATTAGTTGGCTACAGAGCAGAGTTGACGCTATCGAGTTCAAGCTAAATATTAAAACAAAACCAAAATGGACAGGTGGCTTAAACGTAATAATACCAGTGATAAAACAGGTGAACCGTCAGGCAAAAAAGAAGAAGAGTCTCCGACTGAACCCGTACAACTTCCACAAATTTATGTCGAACCCTCCATGTCAACGGGGATTTCCACGAAGAGAGGATTAATCGCAAAAACCAAAAGCCTGGGTGCATCAAAACGACGAAAGTATGACGAACAGTACAAAAAATACAGATTCACGTGCATCACATTTAATCACGAACCACATCCACGGTGTGTTGTATGTTTTGAGGTGCTTGCAGAGCCTTAAAAAATAGTCATATGATCAAGTTATTACTTGAAAACAAAACAAATGAGGGACTGGATACAAAATATAGATAGAAACCTTACTAGGTTCTTCAGGTAGTTCGCAGCCAAGACCCCCCACTCCAATTACCATGATTTTGCTAAAGGCAAGGATGTTAGGATGTTTCAAACAGAAACTGGAGTGTCTTTTTTACATCTAAATATTACAACAACAAAAAAAAGACAAAATAAAGAATATAAAGTCTTAAAAAAGCCAAATGTATTTCCTCGCCCTGTCACTGGGCTCAAAGTCTGGGTTTGTGAAAGGGTTTGATCTCTACAGAAACTTCAGCAAATGACTCCAGCAGCCATCCCAAAAACCAATGCGGCAAACTTCAACTGCCATGCTACAAATAAAACAAACAAAATATACTTAAAGTACATGTGATGAAAACAATGCAAACCAATAGCATAACCAACATTAAAGTCAATGGGAACCAGAAAATGTTTGGTTACACAATAATAACCACATCCTCAAAATATCTTATTTTGTGTTGAGCACAAGAAATTAATTAAGACAAGTTTGGAACCACATGCGAGTGAGTAAATAATGACACCATTTTCATTTGTGGGAGAACTACAAGGGAAGCATTTTTACTAGGTTGCTGTCACTTTAAGATCTGCACGCATCTATCATGCAGACACACAAATTTAATTTTACTTTAGATATAACTAACTGTGTTTATGTACATTGTGTGTATTTGACAGTATTAGAGCAACGTACCACTCCGTTAACATGTGATGTAAATGTATCGAGTTGGGACTGAGGCAGAACTGCAAGGGATATAATGTGCACTGTACGTTGTAACGTTAGCACAATACTACACTATTTCTTCAAAAGCAGATCGTGGAGACGATCAAATGAGCAAAAAGTGTGATATCGCACACCCCAACATGAACTTTCCTAAGACATATAGCCTAGGCTATTACCATGTTACTTAACTAGCCAGCTAACGCTAGCTTGCAACTAGCCTAGACGAGTTTACATGAATTTTATAAACATATCTTTATCTTGCTGTTTTTTTCTCTTCCTCGGTTTTCATCTTTTGTTCTTTTCTCTGTACCAGAGGGATATGTACTTTTTTTAAACATTTATGACAGTTTTGCAATGCTGCTCTTCTGTTCTATCCACTTCAATAATCCAAATCATTCAGTCTGACTGTGCTTGCAATACATCCGGCTCGGCATTAAAATACATTTTTTGTATTATTGTATTATTTTTCATTGACATAATTTATCACAAACAAATAATAGCCTAATACAAATCAAGCTGTCATTTCATGTGCTCTTGGGGCCCCCTGGTGGGGGAGTAATTAATGACAGAATTTTCATTTTTGGGTGAACTAACCCACCATTAAAACTAATACATTTTTACAATGTATATGTAACAATGTTTTACAAAATAACTGATAGTTCAATATATAATCCACTCCTTTAAAGAAAACCATTATATCCAGATAATTATTGAACTCAAATCTTATGATTATTGTATTTTGTAAGTTAGATAAAAAGTCACGTTTGATTTTAATTGTAAGTTTAATTGTCTGATGGAGGGATTTTATTAATCTTTAAGGGCTGCAATCCCAGAAACATGAACTCAAAATAACACAATTTCTTACACAATAAGACACAGTCTCTTATGCATCTGTTTATCTGAGAAAATATCATAATACCTATTTCAGACAATCCTTCTTTTAATACTCGTCTTTTAAATTGATATTGTTCCACACAGAATATCAAAGTTAACTGATCACTGCAGTACCCTTTCAAGAAGTTCACTATTATACCTTATTTAGTCTAGTCTATTTATTAGTCCCGTTTGAAAGGGTGCTGAAAGTTTTTCAACATTTTTTTCCCGTGGGCAACCCGATTCAAAGATATTCGTTTAGAAATTATAGCAAATTAGCTGAAACTCAATATAAACTCAACATGAACTGTAAATGTAGCTATATTTTAAATACATTCGCATGCACACCATTTATCATAAAAAAAATGTTCCATTTTAAATCTCTGCAAAATGTCCATGTAATTTAACGCTGAACACCCATTGATAGATTTTCTGCAATAATTTCTATAAACCTTCATTGGTTCAATTTATGAATCTATCGACGAGGACAAGCAGTTTCAAAGTGTCTTGGATAAGATTGCCATGATACTGTAGGCTAAAGGGCTTTCTATATACTTTTTGTACCCTGAACCCTCTGAAAGCACTTCTTGCACTTAACTCATTGCCAGCACTGTGCAAATAAACATGAATAGCTGGAAGAAAAAAAAACCTACAGATAACCTTTTGTGTGATTTTAATAACTCTGGTAATTGAGAAGAAAGCCAGTTACTTGAAATGAAACAGCATTACACACCTGTAGTCTTTAAGAAATAGCTAATTCTCAGCCATCTGTTTGTTAACCCTTTATAAATCACAATGAATTTATATATATTATGTATTAATTTACTCTGGTGATGTTGGAAACAGCCCTTAAACTTTAGTAGGCCTACGTTTATTACACTGATTATAGCTTCGTTATTTCATGCTAATAACATTATCTGACTAAACTAGATTTGGAAATAGTTAAAATAAAATAATCTAATCAACTGATTAAGCATCAAGAGTGGGTAGTAAAGGACTGTTGCTTAGTGGGGTCGTCCAATCCTGGTTTGCGGGCATCTTGCGTTCTTCAGACTCCCATCCCACTTTTACTACTCATAAAAGATTCCTGGCTGGCAGGCCAGGCAGTGGCTAATTAGTTAGCTACTATTCGACAGCAGGCTTAACCAGGTCAATCCGGCCTGTGGATCAACTTCAACATTTCTCCATTTTCTACCCACACAGACCAGCGCGGCGTGCGAGCAGATGCTCTAGATCGCACACATTTGCGCGTCTTTTTAGTGCAGTTTGCATTGCATCTAGGTAGTTTCGTACAGCTCCGTGCTACAGAAAGCGCTTTCCAGCATCAGGAAAGACACCTGGATTTCAGCTGCAAAAAGCCTGCACTGCAAGACAGCACCTGGGTTTACAAATAAAATTGTTGTTTGGACAAACAGAAGTCTCTCAATCTGTCTGCAGAATGGCGAGACCTTCGAGGTAAGTGCGTTTTTATTAGCCTCTGTTGCTTCACAGGTTCGCACATGATGTGTGATCGGTGTGTGGGTCTCTCCATGTTGCTAAATGCTAACTGGCTAACCAGCATTTTCTGCGCGTGTTTACATACTAGCTCGCCTAAACAATACAAATCACACCTAAACGCGTAGATTTTCGTCTCTTTATATTTTTACGATTATTATTTCATTTAAAACATGACAGTGTCGTTCGTTACATCCCTAAACGTAACGTTGCCTATGTTAACCTCATGCGGCCAGCATTAAATAAAAAAGCGGGATAGTAGTTTTCACTGCTAGGGAATTCATGTTGTTCAAAACCAGGCAGCTAGGCATTATCATACAAAAAGGAAATACATAGCTATATGGTTGTTTCGTAATTCAGAGTAAATGTGACACACTAAATAACGTATTTTGGAAGTTTTGCGTATTTTTCTCAGTTAGCCCCGCGAGCATTGATAGTTTATAGCGGCAGCGTGTTTGAGCGTGAACGCGCGCCATTATTTCACACACACGACTTGAACCATTTCTCCTGCAAACTTGTGTTTGTAGTTAATGCACCCTTGGTTTGGATTTTGTTTCAGTCAGAAATTAAGGCTCCTGAGTGTGAAGTCAACAAATATGTTTGCGTTTCGCGATAAATGTATTTAAATGCGCCCTTGTTGATTTCGTAGCGCTGAAAATGAACCGATATGAACCCCCGAGCTCAAGCCAAGTGACGTGAACAGTGGCAACGTGTTGCTTATCATCTGTCAAACAGTAAACCGGGTTCTTTTATTTAATATGCAACCCTCTCGGAGCAGAGAGTGAATTTAGGTCTCGTCGGTGTAATTTATGGACTGATGAGGTCCTGTGGTCAGTGAATACTGTCTGACCTGCAGGGCCTGTAGTTCAATGCCCCTATCTGAACAAACAGTCCCTCCCTCCTCCCCACACTGCTGCTGTTGGCATGGCAATTAACCTGCTCCAAGATGGCACCCCTGGCTCCTCTGCCCCTTCACTGCTTTAAATAAGAGCAGTGACAACTCTGTTGCCATATGGAGAATGAATCAGAAAATCTGCAACCATTTATTTATTTTTAGATTTATATGATTTCGTTTTTGTTAGCCTAAAGAGAAGTTCTGCTGCGTTCAGGTTAGCTTTCTTTTCTTTTTTTTTGCATTGATAATTTTTTTGAATATCCTTTATTTATTTATTTTTTTAAGTTGATAAATGTTATTTATTTTCCTCCCACATTAAAAAATACACAAAATGATGCAGGTTGTCTCTACACTATTGATTATTTATTTATCTTCTTTTTTTGCAATTCAAGCATCAAAGCATGTAAATTCATTAACATGGTGCTATAAGATATTAATAAATATAGGTCGAAGTTTTAAAGTCGGCATGAATTGGAAGTTGCGCTAGTCTTTTCTTCCCTATTGTGATACAAATACGAGTGAAACTGCTTCTCAAACAAGAATAAAAGTAGAGCAGGACTTGATTTTTGTTCATCTGGAATTGATTGGATGGTTGTGGTTCGCTATCGCTTTGTCGTCATGTGAGTGAAAGGTTGATCCCGTCCTCGTCATTAAAGAAGAGGGAGGGGAGGTTATTTTGATTAAAGTTTACAAGAGCACATGAGCTAATTGATTTATAAATAGTCCAATATTACATGCAAAGTAAGAATAGTACATTTTCATTTCATTGTGTTGTGACTAGTAATAAATGATTTTTAAACATATTGCATACATGTTTGTCCTCTTGTGGATTTATATTATTGGCCATTTAAATTTCCTTTCCTGTTCTTTGTCCACAGGAATAAAAGGGTGGTTGACTATGCACAATTCCAAGAGTCTGACGATGCAGGTAAATTCCTCTAATGCAAATATCCTGTTGCACACCTCACTATTGTGTCCCACTTAACATGGTTTTCCCACAGTCATCAAATATAAGGCGGGGAAAGTGAAAGCGTTTTCTTCCAGGGTTGGAAAAGTTATGGAAATTATTACAAATAATCAATAATAATTGAAAAAGATCTTTTCTAGGGTTAGATAATGTCAATGTGCTGCATTAATACTTGATTAGATGCAGTGTTTTGTATGTGCTGTGAAGTCATGCTGTTTTATAACCTTATGTTTTGATAAATAACCTGATAAACTGAATGATTTGGTACAGATGAGGAATATGCAAAAGAATCGGAACGACCTGAGAAAACATCTGTAAAACGCAGGTAAGTTTCTCTGATTAGTTCTACTTTTTAGTACATATGTAGTAACTAAGAAAGTAATGATAGTAAAACTAATGCATTTCTGGTTGTAAAAGTAATATTTGAGTTTAAAGGGATGGTTAACCCAAAAATAAAAATTCTGTCATTAATTACTCACTTTTATATCGTTCCAAACCTTTAAGACTTTAGTTTATCTTCGGAACACAAATGAAGATTTTTTTTTTTTGATATCTTAGAGCTCTCCATCTCCTCCATTGTCAATCTTCGCAACTACCATGCGAGTGCTTACTTTACATAAAAAACATGATTAACCAACTTATTTACAAAATATTACTCTCTAAAATGAGTTCACGAGAGCACCCACACCACATGCGTGCTGTGTTGATGCGAGAGAACACTAATTTTGGGGCGAGAGAACACGTTGTTGGGTGAATGTGTGTTGGAAATTAATATTTTGTAAATTTGCGCAAACAAAACACGTGTCATTTCCTTAATTTATATATAAACCCTGGAGTCAAATGGATTACTTAAATGATATATTTACTACCTTTGACTCCTTTGGTGTGAAAGTGGTAGTTGCGTAGCTGTCAATGGGGGGACAGAAAGCTCTCAGATTTCATCAAAAAGATCTTCATTTGTTTTCTAAAGATGACTGAAAGTCTTACAGGTTTGGAACGACATGAGGTTGAGTAATTAATGACAGAATTTTCCTTTTTGGTTGAACTATCCCTTTAAACACCACTGTCAAGTTCTCATGTGTTTATTTTAGCTTCCTTCATTTCTAAAATTATTTATGAGCTCCATACATATTCATTACACTATTTGTTTAAATTCATGAAGGCTGTGTATTTTGTCTGAATTATTTTATATATTGCTAAACATAAATGCTGGATTTCTTCCTATGTAGTGATGATTCTCGAATCAAGGACCACAAGAGTAAGTCAATTTTTTTTACTTATTTTTTGCTTCTATTTAAATGTATTTAGAATTAATTTATGTTGATTATTTTTTTTATTCAGTTATTAAGCATTCTGACAAAATGTTTCTCTATCCCAATATTCCAGAGGATTTAAGTGATGATGACAATGACAATGACTATGGGGAGGATGAGGAAGAGGATGATGATGGTGGTGACAGTGATTTTGATGCTAAAGAGGCCAGCAAGGGGAGACAAGCACCAGCTAAACGGAAAAGGGCTGCAGGTATTACCAGTAAACACTTCATTACATAGTCATTCAGTTACGTCTGACAACAACTTTCTGTGCACGTTTGGCATTTTACCTTTTAAAAAAATAAATGCACAATATGTATCACAACAATGGCATATGTTAGCAATTCATAATGTAATATATTAAATATTTTGACATCCAAAATCATGGGATATATATTCAGTCAAGCTATTAAAATGGAATTTTATTCTTTTGTTCCTTTTTACAATGTGAATCTGCTCACATCTGCTTATCAACTTGCTCTTATTCGTTTAAGAAAAACCGCAGTCGATTTTTTTTTTTCATCCCTGTGTTGTGATTTAGTGTTTATGCATTTTTAACAAACCTTGTGTTAATTAACCATGTACCTGCTCTTTTGACACACAGATGACAGTGAAGATGAGGTGAAAGTTGTGAAGAAGAAGGGCCGGCAGGTGCGTCAGGCTGCCACTAAAGCTGCGTCCAAACAGAGAGAGATTCTTCTTGGGGACGGAGGAAGTGAGGATGAAGAAGGAGGGGAAGAGGAGGAAGAAGACGACAGTGACGTTTACACTGGCGGTACAAACAGTATTATGTCAGAGTCAAACTATATCAAGAACATTGACATTCACACATTAGCTAACCGTGAGATACCTGATATTTTTCACTTCCCTCATCTGCTCATAGAGGACTCGGGCAGCGATGAAGACTTCATGGTTGAGGACGATGATGACGACAGTGATTATGGCCGACCCAAACGGAAGATCTCAAAAGTGACCAGGAGAAGCAAAGACAAGAAATCGCCTAAACCCAAGCTAAGGGCTTCAGGTAAAGCCACCCATAATCCTACTATCAGATTATGTCTGCAAAAAAAGAAAAACATCCACTGTAATACCTTGATAATTAATCACTAATCACTTGATAATTAATTACAAACTTCCTCTAGACACCTTTACCTGTCATAGTTACAGTAATTAAGTCAATTATCTTCTCCCAGTGACCCGAGGGCCCAAGAAGAGGAGAGGAAAACGTCAGACGAAGGTTAAGAGAGCTGTGAAAAAGGCCTCGCCTAAAGCCAAAGATGAAGATATCGAGAGCAACAAGGAGGAGGAGGAAGACGAGGCAAAAAAGGAAGACGGGAAAGAGTCGCCCGCCCCGAAGAAGACACAGGATGACGAAAGTGGCGCAGAAGGGGAGGAAAACAATGACAACGGAGAAAAGGAGGAAGAGGAGGAGGAGGAGAAAGAGAACGAGAAAGAGAAAGAGGAAAAAGACGATGTTTCTGAGGAGGAAGCTCCATCAGGTGAAGACTGAGCTCTTTCGCCTGCTGGTGAACGTGTCTGTTATCTGTTTTTCTTAATGAGGAGCAGTAGAATTTATTTCCCACGATACTCAAAGAGTGTTTTGGATGTTTGTTATGTCTCTCAGCTTGTAAATACCATATCTCCGAACGAAATCTGTAAAGTATCATCAGACTTATTCTAAAACTGTACGGTTTGGCCTTATCCCAAAATGTAGTAATCACTAATCAATGTTTCAATTATAGCTTTGCAACGTATCTGCCGAAACCGTTTTGTTATAGTTGACTTTCAACGTATAACAAAGGATGAAAATGATGTGTCCAAAAAATACAGATTATACTGTAGGCTCTGTACTTCACTTTATGGGCACCTTCGTTTAAAAAAAAAAAAAAAAAAGCATTTGAAGAAGAACGTAACTGCTCGTTTACTCCTAAACAAACACATTTTTGTGACTTTTAATGTACACGATCTCATCCCAGCTGCATTGACCGTTGAAAACAGGCTTATAATGAACATATACGCTTGTCGTCATGAACTGCACTGGATTGTTGTGGCTGCAGTTCAGTCACGTGATTTTTCCTTGCTACATCAACTGTACGTTACATAGCTCTAGTACGCTACTTTCTCCCACTTTCCGTGCAGTTGTTTCTTGATTCAGTCTAGTAAATCAGCTTTTTCCCGTCTGAGCATTTGAACTAAGATGACTTTTTCTATGGTTGTATTGAACCTCTTTCATGGTTGGCATGCTTTCATGTACGTCGGTGGGCGGAGTCTCGGGCTCAGGGTGAGTGATGTCAGAAGTGAGCTAGTGAAAACCTTATTATTGACCTCTGTGATGCTTCATGTGTGCATTTTTTTAAGAATATTTTGATGCTTATAGATGCCTTTTTAAATGCAGTCCGTCGAGCCATTAGAATGGTAAAAACGAGCTGAATTCAGTGCACACCATTCATAGCTTTCTCAGCTTCATATGACTATTTTTATCGCGTGTATCTCCATCCTAACCTGTAGCCTTTCAGTCTATATCATAATTTATCCAAAATAAATGTTTGTTTTAATTACGCTATTCTGATTTTTGTAAAAATTTGTTTTACAAGGAAAAATAAAATGTATCTTTAAAGAAATCCACTAGTTGGTGACCTGTTTTTACTTTTCTTTTTATAGCATATCTTCTTGGTTTGTTAGACTGTAACGGAAATGACATCATATACTAATTTACATAGCCCCTTTCAG
This sequence comes from Cyprinella venusta, assembly GCA_038021265.1. Taxonomy (NCBI): domain Eukaryota; kingdom Metazoa; phylum Chordata; class Actinopteri; order Cypriniformes; family Leuciscidae; genus Cyprinella; species Cyprinella venusta. Next base: position 14,362,706 of record CM075883.1, on the reverse strand, counting down.
ATTAAAGACCCACCTGAGTTTGTATGGTTTGAAGATTAATCTCTCACGGTGTTTTCTGTTGGTACAGTACGTTGATACTCTATGCTATCTTTTATAACAAATACCGTAGCTACTAATTAGAATTAGAATCTAAATTGGTGAATTAGAAATTAAGAATTTCTTCTAAATTCACCAATTTAGATTTCTAAATTTCAGGGGGAAAGACTCTTGATGTATGTAAATCATTAACTTTAATAATAAGAATTTTAAGCCATAAAAATTCATAAAAATGTCCGGATTTTCCATACAAGGTCATAAATTACAGTTAGACACATCTTAAATTGATATGCTCATTCACTCATTATCACAATGTAATTTTTATCGAGTCAATATCGTCGTCATCTGACTCAATACTCAATGTCAATATCGAGTGATATTTTGTACAACTTTCTCTGAAATTTCACTGATGTGACTGCACCTTTATGGTGACAGCAATTTTAGGATATTTCACCAAAAAGTGCTAATTCAGTCATCATTTACTCACCCTTGCCTCATGTCATTCCAAAACTGTATTATTTTTTTCTCCAGAACATAAAAGGGTATTTTAAAGAATATTTTAACTAAATAACACGACAAAATAAAGACATTAAAATATCTTCTGCACATTTATTTTGGCTGAACACAAAGTTTGTGTTCATCTCTTGACACGGTAAACAATAATTGATAATAATTGCAATATTACTGCAAATAACTTTTTGCGTTAGTCGTGAATTTTTCAAATGAACACCAAAGTGAATAACCAGTATAATATTCTGGCCATGACCTTCCAGCCTAAGACCGTTTTTAACAAGATAAAAAATAGTTTTGAAGGAATAAGGAAGTGCTTGGATTTCTTAGAATTTTCAGTCTTAGGTAAAGCACAAAACTTTACAAATAAACAATATTATATATATATATATATATATATATATATATATATATTACCAAATTTATACATAAAAACATATTGCATCACTGTAGGGTTTTCTGTATATGATAAAAGAAATATGATAAAAGCACATTCACTCTTTACAGTTGTCAAGTATTTCCAGCAAGTTGCGAGCTGTCAATGGTTTCATCCAGAGTCACATTTAATTGATTCAGGCTGTATAACAGCAACCTTCTGTTCTGGAGCAACTTTCTCTGAAGCAGGTGGAGCGGGCGCTGCTTTTTTAGATGCTCCTGGATGGTGAAGACATTAAGTCAAATAATGTTGCTCAGTTTACTTAAAGGGATACTCCACTTTTTTTGGAAATAGGATCATTTTAAAACCCCCCCAGAGTTAAACAGTTGGGTTTTACCGAATCCATTCAGCCGATTTTCTGATATTTAGAAGAATATCAGTAACCAGACAGTTTCTGGTCTCATTGACTTCCATAGTAGGAAAAAAATTTATGAAAGTGAATGAGACCAGAAACTGTCTGTTTACTGATATTCTTCTAAAAATCATAAATTCGGCGAAATGGATTCGAACACAGTAAAACTCAACTGTTTAACTCTGAGGGAGTTGTAAAATGAGCCTATCTCCAAAAAAAGTGGAGTATCCCTTTAGGTTACATACGTAACTGCTGATATAAATACTGTTTATCACCATGTATGATGTTTTTACCTGTGAGATTTCTGTGGATGCGGTTGCACAGGATCATGCTAAAGAGGAAGATGAAACCAAGGCATCCGATGACCATACCACACACCAAAAAACTATAACTGCCATTATTCTGAATAAGCTGGAAGAAATTTGTTCAGGGTTATTTAATTTTTTAGAAGATCCTTCCCAGGATTTAAAACATGAGTGAAAGAACTTACTGATCCAACCAACACTTGCATCGTCATCTCACCCATTCCGGAAGTTGTCACTAAAACTGTTGTTGCACATCCTGACGAAAAGAAAATTTTTTTTTTTTTTTTTGTGGCCTTATTTGTCTATTAGTTTAGGGATATCTGAAAATATTCTTAAAGTCATCATGTAGTATTTCATATTTATATGATTATTATTATGAACGGAAATTATTATTAATTATTATTATTATTATGAATTACTTAGAATTTATATAAGTATTATTACTATGGAATATAGAACTTTTGAAGTGGCTGTGATATGAAACTTGAAGTATGCTGTGTGCAGTTTACCGCGGTAGTTTAGGATGTCCTCAGTGTAGGCCACTATGCAGGGGAAAACACTGCTGATGAAAAGCCCGAGCAAGGTCGTCCCAACAAACAGAAACACTCTGTTTGTGTAGAGGATCAGTAACAGCAGCAATGTTACATTCACACCAGCCTTAACAAGAGAAAGAGCAAATTTAACAATCACAAATCTATGATTCATCGCATACTCAATATTTCTAACAACTGATAGCAACAGCTTGAATGGAGCATGATGGAAACAACTTATAGGTAGTTAGGGTGGTATATACTCTGTAAACAGTGAAAATCAGTTCCATGTATGTTAATTATAGATTACCAGGTTCACAATGAGCAGATGCACCGGCCTGAAGTGGTACGATAGCGGGACAGACACCAGTCGTCCAGCTGTGACGGCTGCCCAGAAGATACTGTTCAGGTATCCTGCCATTTTAGCATGTAGAGAAATGGGAGCCGAAACAGCATACGTGTAAACAAAGCCGGCATAGACCCCCTAAAGGTGAGGTTAAAGGGTCAAGTGTGAAATAACTTGCAGTTGTAAAAAAAATTTCATAAAAATAATTAGTCTCATTGAGCTTTCTCACCATAATGCCCTCTGTCATAAACAGCACCATACCACCCAAGATATGGATAACAAAAAAAGTGACCGGTAACCCACGCAGGTCACCATTCATGCAGCAGCTGAAAATGTTCCCATGTCCTGAATTATGGAAATCTAAGGACACCAGAATAAGAAGAAAAAAGTGAAACATTGGAAGAAAAAAAAAAGAGAAATGATTACTTTTATTAAGCAAAGATTTATTAACTTGATTTAAAAAAAGACATTTATAATGTTTAAAAAATATTTCTATTTCAAAAAAATGCTGTTCTTTTGAAATTTCTATTAGTCAATTAATCTTGAAGAAAATGTTTTAAAATGTTTTATGCAAATCCGCATATCAGAATGATTAGGGCCGTGTGACTGAGGACAGGCGTAATGATACTAAAAATTCCGCTTTGATTGCGGGAATAAATTTAATTTGACTATTTTTTTTATGAAATAAATGCAGCCTTGAGCAAAAAATAGTTCTTACAAAAAATCCCACCGTCCGTAAAGTTCTGAATGTTAGTGTAGTTCAAAGATCACTTGTACCTGCGTCGTGTGGTTCAGGCATTTCTGTGATTTCTGGTGCTTTAGTCTCCATGGCTAACTCATCTTTGTCCAGCAGTCGTGGCGGGCTGTTCGTACAACAGCGAAGCAGCTTCTCTTGGTACATCAACACAAAAACCGCAATCGGCACAGGCAACTAGGAGAGAAAAACACTGAGATGTCACAGAGATCCAGGCTCTCCTGCACACAGAGCTGGTCATCAGCTTACATTTATGACAGCCATGATCCAGAAGGCGTACGACACACTGGCCTTCTCCTCGACCAGCTCAGAGTGCAGGGAATGCTCGTCAAGTATTACAGGTGACCTGTCGCTGGATTTGAAGTGGCGAAGCGTCTCTGTAGCATTTTCTGTGCTATTACTGCCCAGGCAGTGCTCTGATATGAAAGGCTCTGCAATCAGGGGGCTCACCAGAGCGCCGAGACCAATGAAGAAGTGCAGTGCCTGGAAAGAGAGTGAAGACACTGATGGGAAACACAATTTAGAGCTGGCAACCTATAATACAACAGATTATACATCAATAAATCATGCATTTAATTATGTCCCTTTCCAAACCACACTTAGCTAAAGCAGCCAGCACAGAATGGATACTGGAGTGAATCTCACAAAATGTCCAGGTCAGATTCCCTCCTCCCCACCCAAAAAAACAAAAGTAAAAATAAGAAATCAAATGCTGTTCTTTTAAGCCGAGGTTGTTCCCATTGACCAACAACTGATTCAAATAAAACATGAATATGATTATTTGAAATAAACACTACTGTACTTAAATGATGGATAAATCAACACCTCCCTGACCCTGAGTGATATATATATATATATATATATATGTGAAGAGAAATGTCTTCACTCACCTGCAGAAAGATAGCAGAGTCTTTCTTATACATAGACACCAGTCTGAAGTTAGCTATGGTGTCGATGATGCCCATAGCCAGGCCTGACACTGCCATAGCAACCGCCAGCAACAGCACATTATAGCAAAGTGGGATGATGGCGAAAACCACAGAGATGAGGAGGGAGGAGAAGAAGAGAGCGATGAGAGCACCGAACAACCTGAGAAGACAAGGAAAACAGCTTGGTTGCTTAATTATTTGTACATTTTCCCACTTTATATATATTTTTTAATTCTTCCAATTACAAATGCTAATGGTTAAGATCTGTAATAGCTATCAAGTGACCTCACAAACTTATGTTCCAAAACATGATGTTTCTTAGAACTTCAAGGGCAGTCTTAAATTGTATGGTTTATGTGCTTTCATGTGTCTGACAGTAAGTTGCACGATCAATTGAAATAAAAAATATATGCTCTAACAAGTTTCAGGGTGAAGCATGGCACTGTGCTCTTTTGTTATTATCTTTTATTATCAATTTTATTATTTATTATCCCAGAGCGGCTCGTTTCGCAGTAAAGGCTGCTCCACATGAACTCTCGAGTGCATCTCCGCATCTGCTCTGAGTTTGCGTCACTTTAATAACAAGTGATGGCACAGTGAATAAGACACATACCTTTGGTGTGAGAGACATGGGTTCGAATCCACTGTGAGTGAGACACCAATGTGTCCCTGAGCAAGACACTTAACCCCCTAGTTGCTCCAGAGGTGTCCGACCTCTGACATATATAGCAATTGTAAATCGCTTCGGATAAAAGCGTCAGCTAAATGAATAATGTAAATAACAAGCTTTCGGGACGTGCCAGTCATTTTCACAAACTTGTAATTGTATTGAGCATTATAAAAACGAGTAAAAGATTATTACTTCAATAATCTAAGAAAAAAAAAATTATTCTAAAAAATGATAATGCTAAAATGTGGATGTCAAAAAACAAAAGAGAAGCTTTAAGCACGGGCTCCCTGCTTTTTTCATCAAAATAAAGTTTTAAATATATTAAGACATCCACATTTTAGCATTATCATTTTTTAGAATAAAATAATATTTTTTTTTCTTAGATTATTGAAGTAATAATCTTTTACTCGTTTTTAGATTTTTATTTAGTAATAAGTATTATTATTTTATAGCCATATTTATATATAATTACAATTATCGTCACAGTTTTTAATCAGAAATACTGCAGTATGTCCATAAAATAAATAGATTTGTCTTTAAATACAATATTTAACATGATTTTTGTTGAAATTCGTTTCATATTTTTTATATATTAAATATTTTTGTTTAACATATATTATAGACTATAATAGATATATTATAGACCATATATAAAACTGTAAAATCTGTAAAATGTATAGAATATACCAGTTGTAATACATCTGTGTTAAACTACAAATGGCAATTCTAAAAGTTTAACAAACATCTGAGATTCACATGGTAAGGAGTAAGCACTTTGAAAAGGTAGAAAATGACCAAAAAAAAGTGCATAAACTCCCCAGGCAAATAGACTCAGAAGCTGACAGCCATTTACTGTCGGACACTTCCCAGCAGAGACACACTCGCTTCTCTACTCACGTTTTTGTGAAAAGTCCTCCAGCCGAGCTGCCGATGAGCAGGCAGAGCTGCTGGGAGAAGAACACCCAGGTGATCTCCTGTAACGTGGAGCCTGTCTGGCATTTCAGATCTATGATCGTAGGCCCCAGGAAGGCGATGCTCAGTCCAAAGCTAAAGAACACACTCCAGTATGTCAGTGTATGTTGACAGTTCCTACGGAAAAGTGTTAATATACGCTCCTCAATTAACATAGCGTGAAAATCACCAATCTATTCCACGGACAGCTGTACTGGTGTCTGGATGTTCCTGTCGGTGTGTTTCAAACCATCTATTTAGCTTATAGAAAGATGTCAGAGTAGAAGATCATTCCCTACATTTATATTCGTTCACTCCTCCCTTTTCATGAACCTGATGATTCTGAAGTTAATGCCTAAAAATCACCTTTCAACAGAGCTATTCGAAACTGTCAATGATTTTCAGTTAAACTGTAAATGAGTTTGGTCCTCAGTGTCGTGGATAAGAATGAAGGGCTTGGATTGACGACGGTCAGTTGAAAATTTAGGGTGGAATCAATTAACGTTATTCCACTTAGGCTGATACTGTTACCACACATGAAAATATTGCTCAGATTATGCATTAAGACATTTTTTTTTGCGTAAAAAGCTTGTTTTTAGGACGAATAGAATTAATTTCTCCGTTGCTAAATTCCAAAAAATCATTTTAGAGTAACAGAGTAGCCCACTGAACAGACACTGATGCAGTTATTAGGATAGAGAGAAAAAGTGCGTTTCTGTTCAAACAGTCTCGTTTTACCATTTAAATGGGAAAGAGAGAGGGGGAGAAAGAATCTCCTGTCCGTAGCCTACACAATAAAATGTAATTTTGTCCCAAATTGATCTCTTTTTTGTTGTTGTTGTTTTTTGCTGTTGTCGGCTTTAAAAATCCTTTGAAATAAAATCATTTGGCGAAGTGATATGGGACTGTAATGCGGTCAAGACCAGCTGGAACTACTTTAGCCATGCTTGTCTCGTCAACCAATCAGATTCGAGCATTCAACTGCCTGGACCACTCGTATTTAATAAGCATCATCGAAACATTCACCAGCAAAGAACTCTTAAAAGGGCATTTCTAAAGGTTGGTTTTAAAGGATTAGTTCACTTTAAAAAAAAAAAAAAAACTTTTGCTGATAATTTACTCATCCAAGATGTCCATGTCTTTCTTTCGTCAGTCGAAAAGAAATGAAGGTTTTTGATGAGAACATTCCAGGATTTTTCTCCATATAACCGTTTGGTTACCAGTAGAGTGCATTATATGGAGAAAAATCCTGGAATGTTTTTATCAAAAAAAAAATTAAATTCTTTTCGACTGAAGAAAGAAAGACATGGATATCTTGGATGACATGGGGGTGAGTAAATTATCAGCAAAAGTTTTTTTTTTAAAGTGAACTACTCCTTTAAATGCTTTTTTATGGCTCTTCAATTTAGAATCAATGCATGCTACAAGGCTGTCACTGATTCGCTTTTATTCAACAAAATTATCCAAAAAGACAATGGCAATTATTAGCTTTGTACATTCACAAAGTGTTACTCATATAGTACTTGTTAAACAATGGCCTATGAACTCATCCTAAGACTTTTTGTCAAATGTCAAAACTTCTGCTTACAGGTCCTGTGAAGGCCTTAATATGTGCCTGAATGAATGAATAATGAAAATTCTGTCGTCATTTACTCACCCTCATATCGTTCCAAACCTTTGTGGCCTTCTTTCTTCTGTAGAGCACATAAGAAGATATATTATTTTATATTAATGTTTTTTATATTTTTTTAACTAATATAAAGTTATGTTATAGACACACATTTAGTAATGTTTAATTATGTAAATGAATCTTTTTTTCATATTTTGTTTCAGATATATAATAACATTTTGTATTTTTAAACCCAAATATAGTCATATAACAGATTAACCACATTAAAAATAGAAATGTATAATATAAATATATTTTTTAAATCATATTATAAATATTTGTATAGTTTTAAAGACTGTACAATTTACTGTACATATTTTACATAGTCATAGATATTAAAGACACCATCATGAAAATTGCTTTGAACTTTGAGAGTTGTAACTTAGCAGATGCTGTTTATGCTCAACAAGAAACATTACACACTAAAGATAAAAAGGTGAAATCATAATCAACCACCCCTTTAACTTATAGTATTAATAACAGAGAATTTTATTTATTGTGCATAATGCTTCGCAACATATCTCTTATTGAAACTGTTGCCATGTATATTGTTGAGCTAATACAGTTTGTCTTAATCAGTCTTCACATTCTCTAAATTGTAAGTTCAATTGTCACAACTGTTAGCTTGAACATCAGAACTCTATAGCATGTCGGCAAAATGTAGTTACTCGGCCAAAACATTCAATTTGTCCATGCAACTACTTTCAAAAGTTCATCATGAGTCATGTTCACACACACATATGCGGATGTCTTCTTTATCAAATCTGATTGATTAGACAACAATAGAATGTAATGCTGTTACCAAACAGAGAGAGATATGATTGGGGGAGCACACGAAATGTCTTAGATCTTAGAGGACAGGAAGCTGATGGCAGTTGTGTGTTTTTATAATGGACATTGATTAACACATTTAAGCGTTTTCTCACTTCCTTTTTCAAGGAAACCTAGCTCCAAAACGTGACTTATTAGAGTGTAATTGTAGACTAAGACCTCAAACACGTTTGACATTCTGAATGAAAACGTTAATTTTCAACACTGAATTGCAGGATGTACTTTGTGATTATGGAGATCTGAGGTGCCTTTCGGTATTCAGCCTCAGTTGCGTAAAAGTATGAGGCCTCATTCATCTCATCAGCACGATATCTGACGCCTCCTAAAGCATTCAGGCGCCAAATAAAATTGATTGCAAAATGATTGTCTAACTGAGGCTGCAATTTGTCAAATCCATAATTATTATTAATGCATCGCCCTGTTGTAATCAGATATTGCATTCTGCGTTTGCCTTGCAATTTTGGCATCAACTGCTGAACTAAAATACACAAAGAGGTAATTAATCCATACACATTTAGTGGTGGAAAATAGTTTGAAAGCTTTTCAGTTGTATTTATCCACAGATCAACAGATTATGGCATAATGCATGCTTTGATAACTCTTGAGCAAAAGAAGATGTAACTGACACACTTGTTTCACCTATTTTGTCAATGCAACACTGCAACATTCAAGTTAATATTTTTTTGGTCACATATGGCCTGAATCTGTTAAGAAAATGCAAAAGCACTGGTGAGCACTGGTTAACCATTGTTGCATTGTGATGTTAGGCTGCACAAGGTCAGAATGTTGAAATTTTGCAAATTGAGATGAGAAAGGGAGACTTATTATGTGACACACTAAAGTGTGTCTGCTTAATCTTTGTTATATGGTGTTCTGAATCACAAATAATTATTGGTAAAAATAATTGTTATTTCTTACAGTCTCCACTAGATGTCATAATGATGTCTCACTGAAGTTGTGTGAAACAATAAAGGGAACAGAAATGGTTTTATGTAACCAAACCTTCAGCAGCCTTTTCACTTTTGTTATTTGTGAAATAATATACTATATTTACTTATTTATACTATCTACTATTTATATTTAAAATCATGTCAATGATTTAGGCTATGTATTAGACAGACAGACAGACAGACAGACAGACAGACAGAGACAAATAATTCAGATTAATTTTTACATTACATTTAACACATGTAAGAATGTGTTATTATAATATTATATCAAATTTATAACAGAATAACAGTCAAATATTTATATTTAATACTATTTTCAATGTTAATTATTACAAATATTCATAGTTTTATATATATTCATATTTATTTTCATATTACATTTATATTAAATACATACATGTAGATATAAAAAAATGAACAGTTAAGATAGTTAGTTACATTTAAAAATTATATTGAAATATTTTTATTTCATTATATATATATATATATATATATATATTCATAATATTTAAATGATATACATTTCAATAAATTTATATTATATTGCTATTTATACACGTGCGAACACACACACACACACACACACACACACACACACATTCCTTCACAAACACGCAGACTCTTGTCGTCTGCTGATATTTGGTATGGGTGGCGCGTCAGTGTGGTGCAGCTGGCATGACCCTCCTCCCCTCCATGACATTTAACAACACTTTCACTCCCAGCAAATGCACCGCGTACACACACATAAACTGGGGATAATTAGAAATCTGTATACAGAATAATTGTTTGACTCTTCCACAGTGAATTTTTAATTATCTCACACAGTAAATCTTTAAATCTCTCTCTCTCTCTCTCACACACACACACACACACACACACAGAAAGGTTTGTAATTAAAGCTGCACAGTTACAGCAGGAGAAGCATGGACCTGACATTATCCCAGTCTTGGGGATTTCCCAAAGGACGGGCTGACACTAACCGCTCAAAGGACTCGCTGGGCTGCACGTTGGCACGGCCATGATATTATCTGTGCTCTACTCCAACCAAAGACAAGTAAAGAGTGAAACATCCAAATCTGAGGTGCAATTCAAACAATATCACATGGGCAACAGTGTTGGTTTGAGTCATTTCAATAGAAAATGAAATAATCAGGAAAACCAGAATTAATGCCGATTGCTGAAAAGTAGCACTGTACAGAAGTTATCTTCACCAAATGCTCTCCAGTGTACAATACAAGCCACAGAAAAAGCCTTCCCAAGGTTTTAAAGGCAATAAAATCGAAACGAGATTTCCCAACATCCATTGCAAAGACCTCAACCACAACAAATCAATCTATTCCACCTTGTCACACCAAGGTAGACTATCTATCCCACTGCCTTGAGGCAGGAGCAAGAGCATATCCTGCTTTATCTGAAACCCAATTCCCCTCCTCCAAACAAGATAAATGAGAGGCATGAGATGGGGCTGTTTGCAGGTTGGTTACAGGCAGACTGTTCTGTCATAATTAGAGCTCTATAGACTACAGTGCTCTGTGCATCTGACTGAGATTGAATGAGTCCTGGAACAAAATGCCCTCTTTCTGATGCATCTTTTAGTATGTGTCCTATTATTACTCTATCATGTTTTAGTATGCACCCTTTTGGCTCAGTATATGAGTCATGTATCATGCTTTAGTATACAAACTATTAGCACCGTCACTGTATTATACAGTTAGGCTCTGTCTCCTGAATCACACTTCATTGTACAAACTGTTAGCACTGCATCATACTTTAGTATACAAATTATCCGCACAATATCATAGATTGAATATGCACCCTTTATCATGCTTTAAATAGAAACTATTAGCACTCGTCCTTTAGCGTACAAACTATTAGTACTAAATACCCTTTATCGTGCTTACAAAACATTAGCACTACATGCTTAAATATAGAAAATATAATGTTTCTCACATAAACCATTGCATCATAATTTAGAAAGTGTCCAGTATCATGATTTAGTATACAACTATTGGCATTGCAGAAAACTTTAATATGCATCCAGTATCATGCTTATGTACAAACTATTAGCAATATCATGCTTCAGCTACAAACTATTAGCACAATGCTTTAGTTTACAGACAATTATATGTCATGCTTTTCTGTGCAAATCATCACCATTTTATGCTTTATTAGCACTATATTATGCATTACAGTTTACAAGCCATTAGCACTATATCATGATTTAGTATAAAAACTATTGGCACTGCATTCCATTCTTTAGTATACAAAGTATGTAAGTTTATTGACGCTAAAGAGTAACATCTGAGTTGGATGTCTACGCTTTGGCAAAAGCGTCATATATGACGCCTTGGGATGAGAATGCGTTGGCTATTAGCATTTGTATGCTTTCGTAGGCTACATAAACTATTAGCATAATATCATGCTTAATATTCAAGCACTAACGTGATTTAGTTACATACATTACACTTAATATTTAATTGCTTTAACATGGTTTTGTATGCACTATTACTTACTGTATTATGCTTTATTCTCATTGATTTAGCAGTTGGATGTTGTTTAAGAGCAGAAGTTGAGGTCTCACTTTGGTAAAATCATTTTGTTTTAGTGTGTGAATGTAGTTGTCTTTAGAGAGACAGATTGCATGAGAGTATGTCAGTTTGTATTTGATATTTAAAGGCATGCTAGGGGAAAAAAAAATAAAGGCTTCCCTGCCCACAAGAGCAGGCCTGTGTGATGATCACAATGCCGAATACCATCTGAATATGCAGATTAAGAGGAAGATTCTATGAAGGTTTCTGAGAGGTTTTGGACTGTCCTCACACACAGTCGCCTGGCTGAGAGAAGATAAGATGGCTATAATTCTGATGAGACAGCTCTTGTTTTTGGCCGCGATTTGTTTTGAGCCTTGCCTTTTAGGACCACATGAAAAACAGTCTCGCTATGGCTGCCAAATGCCCCTCAAAACCAGATTTGCTCATAATCTATCAAGGATCTAAAGCATTCAGAAATGTACTTCCATAATGCGGCACACCACTTTTTATATGCAAGCCGGGTCACTTTAATGATCATCATTTTCAAATAACCTTGAGCAGCGAGTCTATCATAAAGCCATGACCAGATTACAAGCACCTCTGCTGGATAATGAATAATTATAGCTTCAGGCCTGGTTAATTATTGACTGTTTTGATATGTGAGGTGAGTGTCAATGGACGGATATGAATATCTGCATGCTGCTTGATCTCATAGACTGTCTGGACGGGTGTTCTGGCCTGCTGATAAGTCTTTCATTACGACACCCTCTCGCCCCTGGAGCCTTCAGCCTTCCCTGCTCCTCCTCCCCTCCCCCCGGCTGTGTCCTCGCTTAAAATAGAGCTACAAACAGACTGGACCTGACCAGACTGACAGCTGAGGAAGAGGGGGAGCAAGAGACGAGAGAAGAGAAACGAAACTCCCACTTGATAATTGCACAAATCATTACTCATCCAATACTTAAAGATCTGCTTTAATGTCATATATCTTAGTCCAATCCAATGTGCTCCAGAATGAATATGTCCCGGCCCCAATACCACCTGCTTCTGACCAGCAATAAATAGTGTTGGAAATCTCAAAGACCAGAAGAGTTGGTTATATCTTAAGCAGGACTCTTTAGTAGAACGTACTGTTGGGTGCTGCAGTCATCAAGTCTGACTGGGGGCATATTTTATAGGTGTTGACCTTACACGCAGCCTTAGAATTGACTACTAAAACAAAAGCATCTAACGATGTATGACAATACAGGCAATTACCCTTGACTGTGAAGACAATAGTACCCCAAATGACCTGGTCACGAGAACTAAGACCCTCACTGGCAGTCTCCCCGCCACCCCTAATTTAAAGTTGAACCACTTTTATGGTGCTGTTTTTGTCTTTTTTGTTTGTATTGTATTAAAAAAGTGGTCATAGCATTTTACAAAATAAATTTTTTGGGTTCCACAGAAGGAAATTGACATTGATTCACATTGAAGTTGCAATGCAATTTAAGTAGAGATGCCAGGAAGATGCTTTTCTGTATTGTAACCAACATGACATCATGACTTTTGCGTAAACATACATGCCACTTTCGAGTCAAGTGGCGTGTTATCTCGACGAATTTTGAGCTATATCCGCGTGTATCCACGTGTATGTCTACGCCATTAACGTCCGCGTCATTCCGCGTGTCTGTACACGCCGTCAAATGTCAGAGCAAAACGAAGCAAAATGTAGATCTACATCTGGGGAGCTAGCTTTTTCTTTCCTAGGATGGTAAGGGAACAGTCATAAATGCCATTGACCCCAGTGAAGGTTAGGTTTAGGGAAGGGGTTGAGGTATTTATATATACAGTAATAACATTAAGTCAACGGCGTTTATAAACACGTTGAAAAGCGATTATGCGTGTTGATAGCATGCCAAAAATGGAAATACAAATTGGCGTGTCATACACACGCTACTTCATGAGATCAGTCTGATTGTAACCGCTCAGATTATCGAAAAAGGATAAAATGTAGGGTGGGTATTTGGTTTGCATCAGTTGTTGACGGGATAGAGGCAGATCTGAATGCGAGCTTGCAGTTGATTGTACGAAAGGGGAAGGGTTTAAGTGGACTAAATGATTAGAGAAGTCCAGTATCACCAGAGAGAGGTCTGATGTTTCACTGGAAGATTCAGTTATTATATTTTGATTAAAATTCCAAGGTAATTTTTTTTACATAAGAATGGATAAATCTTTCATTATAAGTTTATTAATACACATTAAAAATAGATAAAGTTAGGTAAATTTCCATTTTCTTCAGACATTAGGATTTTTTAGGCCACTCATACCAACAGATGCAAGTTTAAAAAGCCATTCAACCCCAAACAAGCAAGTCTATCCAGAGATCTTTCAATTAGTTTACTGTAAGAAGTTTAACATAAACCAAAAACGACAAGTAACCAAGTGCAAAAATACAGCAGAAAGCCGCAACTAACCAAGCCTAACGGACCAGATCATGTGTAAAGGGATTTTCTCTCTCATTTCACTCTTCAGTCAACAACACAAGGCAGGGCGGGCGGGAAAGGAGGAAAAACTGCAGGAAAGGTAATTCGCAAAGAGTGCCGTCCTTGCCAGGAATTTGGCACGCATGAACAAAGAAATGCCTCCAAGAATTTGCCAATACAAATGCATCACAGGAAGCGCAATCTGACAGAAGAAGCATCTAATGACACTCTATGAAGCCGCGTCCCCCATGCATTACACTCTATCTTTAAAATTCCATCAAAAAAAGTTCTTTAACTTGATGAAAGTGAGAGCAGAGCCCAAAGCACGCGGCTCCTCAGGGGAAGCGGCTGGTGAAGTTGAGTGTGCTGGAGGACTCACATGGCTAACCTCAGTGTACTTTCTCTCTCTCCTCACCTCAGCCCTGCTGCCAGCTCTCTAGCCAAGCGAGACAGATCACTCCCCAGCAAACGCTAGTAGAGGGAAAATGGTAGAGACACAAAGATCGGGGGTAACACAAGGGATTCGGTGAATGGGATTAGACGCCGTTTTAAAATGGTGGGAGAGGAACTTTGAAATAAGATTCGAGGCAAATGCAGCACATAACTGTATCATGAGCAACAAAAACGACAGACAAAGGAATATATTACATTGCTGCTTATTGCGTCACAGTTTTTTTGGACAAGGGGAGGTGGAAGGACGTTTTTGATGTTTCAGAATGGACGAAGCTTTTAGACAATCCATTTAAGAATAAATGCAACAAGCCTGTTTTTCTCCCCCTCTCGCTCTCTTCCTCTCTTAGTAGGGTAGCATTGCATGTCTTAGGAAGACCCGGTGAATAGTAATGAACTAAGCTTGTGTGTCTATTTGACAGAGCAGAAGAATGGGGGAGAGAGGTGGGGGCTGTGCAGCATGTGTGTGTGTTACAAGGAGAGCTGTGAGAATATAGCAGAGGGATGCAGAGGAGAATGGAGACAGCCTTCCCATTCCTCCACTCCTCCCCTCTCACTTCTGCTTTTCCCTGTCAGAGGGAAAGGAGTTCTGAAGACATACTACTGAATTCTTATGTAATCTTGTTTCGTTTTTTTTTTTTTTGTCCTCTTTCCCCTCAGTTTCTTGACAGGGGTCTGCCGGGGTTCTGCGAAAAGAGGCATTGAGAGGAGAAGAGTTGTGAAGATATACTACTGAATTCTTTGTGAATTGTATTTATTTATTTTGTCTCCTTTCCACTAGTTTCTCAGCGAAAATAAGTTGGATGTTTTTTTCTGTAAAAAGAGATTTCAGAGGCAAAATAAGGGGAAAAAAGAGTGAATTCTCCTCAGAGAGGCAGAGCACCTGCATGCACAGTGTTATGTGTTCCTCTATCCACCTAAAGGGGCACCAGAAAGGAAAGGATACATGGAAAGAAACATTAAAATAGGTAAGACATATTTTATAAATTTCTTGATAATAAGTTTTTTCTACTATACATAGTATATTTACTATTTTAATATGTAATATATACTTGTTATGTTTGCTATATATATATATATATATATATATAATTTTATTTTTATAATATTTATAATGATTTAAAAAATATATATTTGTAATATTTCTAATAATTGTAATTTCCTAATAGAATAGAATTTTGTTGTAATAAACATTACAATTGTCTTGTTCTCAACAGTTGATCCAACTGTTTTTAAATCAATTTTACAATGAAACAATATTTATTATTTATTATTTATTTATTATTATTTATTATGTATTAATGCATTTTTATTTAACGTATATATTTAACTAATATATTATTTCATATATTTGTTATTTATTTCTTATAATATTATTTATAATTAATATAAATATGTATTGAATCCACATTTCCAGTATAGTTTTGTTGCAAGCAAAATGGTGATGTCATTAAAATGTGTGGGGAGATCGCAATGGCTTGTTCTCAACAGTTGGGAGAATGAACTAGAAAATGCCCCCCCACATGAAATGCCACCCGATCAATCTCGCTTTTTAACATCCTAGCCCAGACATAGATGTTGTGCCCTTGAACAGGCACTTAACCCTGAATGGCTCCAGTGGGAACCCTCTGCTGAATGTTGATAAACACATTTGTGTTCAGATGAGAGACTTCACCTATGTGGGGATTCTGATGCTCCTTTCTGGAGCAGATCAAACCGCTGGAGTATGAAGAGTGCAGCATCCGGTGTGTGTGTAACTCAAATAGCAGTTGTAGTATTGAGAAGAGGGGGACACATACAATAGCTTCCCCCTCCTCTAAGAGGCAATGGCTGCAGTGCCAAAACTGAAACACAAGGACTCATTGAAGAAAGTAAGAAAGAAGCTTGGTTAAAGATGGGGCCGTCCTCACCCTGGCCTTGTTTCATATATTACTGTGGCCTTTAAAAAATAGTGAATTTATACTTTTTCGTTTTCATGTCATTTCTTGCTTTAAATGACCGGATTGAAACCAATTTGTTTTTTTATCAGACTTTCTTGGTCTCTTTTTTTCTCACTTCATACGCAGTTGGTTGCCCGTTCCCACATCCTCAGTCTGGTGAGCTACTCATTTCTTCCTGTTTAATATGTTTAATGTCTTGGACATCCCTCATTACGTCTTTTTAATATATACACAAACAATAAGTGTGCTTTATGTTACATTAACAACTTCCATTTGACTACGCACTGCAATGTTTTAGTCTAATTAGCTTTCATGGGATGTGACTTCTATAGTGATTTGGCACTGAATCCAAGTTAACAGCCAATCAGAACGATCGTAGGAGCCTCTAAACGGATTGTTTTGCTGTGTTGCACTGGCTTGGCATAATGATCATTAGTGCATGCGTCTGTGTTAATGTGAGTAATTAGAGTTATGTCTAATGCATAAACCTGAATCACTTCATTTAACTCTGAGTTGTCTCATTGGCCTGAGCAAGACACAAATCCTTCCTTATCCCTTTCCTGAGGCTGAATTATAATGCATGTGAAACCAGCCTGTCAGATTACATTAATAGGCGGATTTTATATTTCTGTCACATGTTATTCTTGACAACATTTTAATTGGCTATGTTTGCTGCTTGATTAAAGCTGTCACCTAAAAGATATAAAAATGGCAACAGAGTTATGCTCCAGTGATTTATTGCAGTTGTTACTGTTGGTAGTTATTCTATGTGAATTAGGGTCCCTGAATAAAAGGGGGCGAAACTTCCTCTGCCAGAAATACACACTGTTGGTCATATTGGTATCCTAATGTCTAAAATTGACAACTTTTCAGGTTTTCATTGGGCTTGAATAGCCTTATTTCTACTTGTAATGAAAATATGAATATGGTTATTTTCAGAACAGAACTGTCTTATTATATTATTTAGCTTTACACTATTATATATATATATATATATATATATATATATATATATATATATATATGAATGAGCTTTTATTTGAATATTTCCAGTTCCAGTTTCAGTTTTTGTTATTTGTCAGGTGAGTGTATATATACACTCACCAAAAGGATTATTAGGGAACCTGTTCAATTTCTCATTAATTGAACACAGTATTAGTATGGTGTTCCTAATAATCCTTGGGTGAATATATATATATATATATATATATATATATATATATATATATTCAGTTTTAATTTATTTTATTTCAGTTTTTAAGTGATTATACATTTATTTTATTCATAAACTTATTTTAGTAATTGGCCAATATCACATACACATTCCTTATTTTCATTCATATTTTTTAAATATTGCAGTATTTATTATAAATCATTTATCCAGGCACATCATTTTTTTTCATGTGCCCTTGTAATCAAAAATCACAATAACTTCCCCTCCCTCTTGCAGCATTATCTCATGTCTTCTCTGATGACATGTTTACTGTCGTGAGGGCGGGGCAACCCGTCACTCACCTGACATCACAGCGATAGCAAACCACAACCATCCAATCAATTCCCTAAGGAAAAAATCAAGTCCCGCTCTACATTTTTTCTTGTTCGCGAACAAAGCCTTTCACTAGGCTATAGGCCTACATAACAGTATGGCTAGGTTTACACATTCCTTCCCACTTCACCCAGCATCATTTAGCCTTATTTTTCTACAAAAGCAACGTATAGCTCATATACTCGCTATATATAAAATGTGCAAAACACTGCTCATAATTAGGACTCCTTTGCTGCAAAAATTCTCTTTTTTACAGAAACCATTAATAAACTAACAAGCAGGCGTCACTTTTGCTCAAATCCTGTGCTATATTCCTCCAATTATCAATCTATTCTAGCCTTCCAGAGAGGGATTTCTTTGTGAAGTGTTAATGTCTGAGCTGAGCACGCTCAAATAATGAGGACGGAAGATTTGCAAGAGCAGAAGAATGTCAATAATTTTTTGCGATGTGTTGTCATGACACAAGCACATGTAGTGTCTCTTTCCTATTCTGGCAAGCACTGTGTCAGAATACATAAGCTATGAATATAAATCTTAATCAAATATTAATCCGATCTGATAAAGAGCGGAATTGATGACATGTCTCTCTCTCTCTCTCTCTCTCTCTCTCTCTCTCATCAGCTCTTTGCCAGATATTTATGAGGATGAATGGTCAGAGAAAACCAATATTTTGTATTGGCAGAGAGGGAGAGAGAGAAAGACAAGTCATCAATTCCGCTCTTTATCAGATCTGATTAATATTTGATTAACATTTATATTCATAACTATCAAAACCAACAATTTTGGCACACTGAACACTGATAGGCCTTTGTGACTCACACAAAACAACTGTGTATGCTATTTTGGTTGTGAACTAACAAATACTGTGAATATAGACCATTTCAAAAGATGTAAACAACACTGGTCCAGAAGCACTTCCTGTTTCAGTTTGTAACTGTTTTCTTTATTTCACATGTAAAGAAAACTTCTTAAAGATGTTTGTTTAACTTTTTGATTCAGTTTTAAATGTTCTGTTGGTTGTATTTTATCCCAGCTTTTATGTCGTGTTAAAAAACTGAAACAGGAAGTGCTTCTGGGCCAGTGTTGTTTACATCTTTTGAAATGGTCTATATGTTGCTAGCATTCGGCTCGCCAAAGCCTTGCATCTTGTCTGCATCTTTAATGTTTGTGAGAGTTTGGCCTATCGCAGATATTGGCAGCCGTGCTGATTTTCAGAGTGGAAGCAAATTGATTTTATACAGCAGTAAACAAGAAAATATTTAAAAACATGCATTTCAGACACAATATAGCAAGTTAGTCCATCTGTTTTTTGCTCTGCCAACGAAAATTCCTAACAAAACCTCAGCAGTAAAGTGCCACTCTGATCAGCATCACACAGGTGTGACGTTGCTGAATGAATAAATGAATCAGTAGTGTTTTTGATGAATTAAATGACTCACTGATAAAGAGTCACTTGTTTTATTCCTGAATGAATCAGTGTTTTCAAGGCATCAGTTAGTCACTTAGGCCTATTTATTATAGGCCTACATTCACCATGTTGCTCTTATCACGTGACAAGCATCAGTTACTGTATACTGTGAATTTGAAAATACTTCTTTTGTCACATAGCTACTGTTTTTTCGCCTACTTTCGCGCACTTCAGAATCTCACCAGAAGTAGTCGGTAATCCGTCTAGTTTTAGATTACTCTATGATGAGGATTGTGAATTCAGACATAGGCCTACCTATTTTGTCACATACTGTTTTTTTGCCTACTATACAGTTGTTAAAGGAGTAGTTCACTTTTAAAAAAAACTTTTGCTGATAATTTACTCACCCCCATGTCATCCAAGATATCCATGTAATTCTTTCTTCAGTCGAAAAGAAATTAAGGTTTTTGACGAAAACATTCCAGGATTTTTCTCCATATAATGGACTTCAATGGGAACCAAACGGTTCAAGGTCCAAAAGACAGTTTCAGGGCGAACTGCAAACTGTTCAATGCGCTTTAAACGATTTCAGACAATGAATAAGGGAAACGATCGGTCATTTAAAAAAAAAAAAAAAAAAAAACCTTTAAGTTTTATAAGCTCAAATTTAGGGTTAGGGTGTGATGCGCATTTTTTTTTTTTTTTTGACTCTCCTATTCGAACTCGTTCATCAAAATGAACAAATCTTTTCCAGAGTCAACTCATTCATTTCGTTCGTTGAATGAACCAAATGACATGAAAAAACGATTTGTTCATTTTGATAAACGAGTTCGAACAGAAGAGTCACGAACGCGTATCACAGAACAGATAAAGGTGACCATTTGAGCTTATAAAACTTAAACTTTGTATTTATTTTTTAAACGAGCGAACGCTTCGCTTGATAAGATCCTTATTCATCGTCTGGAATCGTTTAAAGTCCTTTGAACAGTTTGCAGTTTGCACTGAAACTGTCTTTTGGACTCTTTGGTTCCCATTGAAGTCCATTATATGGAGAAAAATCCTGGAATGTTTGCATCAAAAACCTTAATTTCTTTTTGACTGAAGAAAGAATGACATGGACATCTTGAATGACATGGGGGTGAGGAAATTATCAGCAAAAGTTGTTTTAAAAGTGAACTACTCCTTTAATTCTTCTGGGATTATAAACAACACATATGTATCCTAGTTACGTGAATAAATCACAACACCAATCACAGAGCTCAAAACAAAAATCAGATTATAATGTACCATTTTCATCAGGCATTTGATTATTGTCTGAATGGCAAGTTTGATTAACTGTTTACTTGTATTGTGTTCACTAATCAGATCTGCTAAACTCCCCTGAGCTGTGTGTAAAAAAAAAAGTCTTTTGTCAGAGGCAGAAAGTCAGCTAGACTTCTGGAGTCTAATTGTAAATTGAATGTTTACATAATCCTCTCAGCATTCACCAGGGCCACTGTGGAAACCACAAAAGCCTTTTGATTAGAGCTGTACCTTTTTATTTCTTGGCATCGTTACAGAGTCTCATCAAAGACTGTTTGGAATGTTCTGAGAGACTGATGGACTAAAAAACACATCTCACTAGAACTGGGATGAGGAACTCACATGGAAGAAATGAAAGAAATGAAACAAATGGAACAGTAACCCATACATAAATCAAGAGAAAATCCCAGAATTTCCCCCAGGGAGTAACCTTAAAAAGAACAATGAGATACAAACACTTTAATCCTCCCAGGCCAAGAAAACTGAATAATAGTCTCTCTTTTGTTTAATGATTCATGATGATGTGAAGTTGTTTTCTCTTTAATCTTCTGTGCAGGCTGCAACTTGGCTCAAGTGGTTTAATCTGTTTGGCTGCGAAAAAGACAGCCACGTAATAAAAGGACGGAAACACGGCAGGTCTCATGGTGGTTTCACCTGGGAACACAACGCTACTGTGCTTTATGGCTTTCTATTCCTATGTGATTTCAATATGGTGTCTCATGTAGGGTTCAAAGCCATTAGGTACAGAGTGGCTTATCAGCAGTGGATATAATCAATCTATATATATCCAGAGCTTTTGTTGTAGTTTGTGAAAAATTGTCTGTTGAATGGACTAAAATGGCCTCTGAAACATGACGGGAGCCGAGACACATACAGCGAGGCGTTTAATTTCCAAGAAATACGCAGCAACATAATAATGCCCAAATAGATAGCAGTGTTATTGTTTAACCGAGTGTAGTTTTGAATGTTAAACATGCAATTTGCAGTGCCAGCCTCGGGCTGGCTGGGTGAGCGTTGGGGTGATGGTATATTCTTGCCCTCCCTCGCATCATCTCCTGCATGGGAGAAGAGATGCATTCAATAGAGAATGAAAGGAGAATTTTTTTTTAAAGATGAGAAGAAAAACGCAGAAAGACAGGGGTGGGGAGAGGAGGTGGGTTATGCATGTTGATGAGTGAATGAATGCCACACTAATCTGGGCAACAGGCAAAGCATTGCATTTCCAGAATAGAGAAGCAGAGTTCGTCCAGGGATGCACCTTAGTGGTGAAACTGTGCCTGCGCCCGTCACTGACATGGGGGAGACAGAGCGCAGTTGTGATGCATGGCACGTTTACTGTTGGCAGATCCTTCTGGACTCTAGAAGCTTATTAAAGTGGCTTGTAGTACACGATAATCCTTTTGCTAGGAGCCTTACGGAGTAATGCATCAGGAAGATATAAGCCTGGTGAATAACCAAAATGCAGTATATAGCCAATAAATTGAAAACCTACAGTCTGTGAAGAATAAGAAAACGATCTGCAGTTTGTTGAGAGGCAGTTTTGGAGCAGCCAATGGCCTTTTATTTGTAGATTATATCATTCAAATTTTGCCTTGCCATTTAGTGCAGCTCTTGGGAAAACTGGTAATTGTGCTGCAGGTGTCATTATTAATCTTTATTGTTAATAAACTTCACTATTATATTGATATCTGGGATACTTGATTAATATTAGTCGGTCACAACACTGAATGGTCAAATAATTTTGCATGACTGCTAAACTGGATAATTCACAATGGCAACCAGAGGTCTTATGATTCCTCGACTTCTCTCTTTTCATGAAGTCAGCCAGTAACAAGAGTTGGGATCATTGTTTTTTTTCCCAATAAAGGGCTGCAGGGATGACAATTTTGTAGGGCGAAAACGAGTTTAGCTGCGCACTCTGGTTCCATTGTCCCATTGGATTTTGATTAAAAGCCTGAAATAAAGTCATGAAACAAGCTCAAGATATTTTCTGACATAAAACAAATTGTATATCCAAGTGTTGGTTAACAGATTATCAACACTTTAATTCATCAGCTTGATTATCAAACAAACAAAACGTAGGGCAAGCTTTGATTTTGTCCATCAGGGGGCTATGCCATGAAGCCAGTTTAGGTGGCTAGCCAGCTATGTTTCAGTTTAGTTTGCGGTTTGCGCCAACCCTGGGTTTTAGGCACCATGAAAGTGGTTTGGCTTTTAGCAGTGTTTATCACCATAGTAACTTACACTCTACGGCTAACCTGGTCCGGGGCAGGTTATGTTCCAGGTAAGAGGTTGCAAACCCCAACTTGGACCAATTAGCTGTGAGCAAAGTGACACATAAAGTCACTCCACCTATTCTACTCCAAATTAAAGGTCACTACATCAAATGATTTTTAAAGACAAAATTATGGCTTTTAGTAAATAAATTTGTATGATTTAGAAATTATTTCTGTAATTATTATACCATTAAATGATCTCACATTTCCAATTTCAATTCATCAATTATTATTATGCAGATTTTAAATGAATACGTATATAAAGGTAATATAAAGACGCTTTGGAAACAATAAATGAAGCTTTAAAACGCCTACATGTGAATATTCAATTCTCTCTATACCTTTAAACTAACTTCACAACTTTTACTTGCACTGATATACAGTAACGAGACTTTCATTTAGTTGTCCTCTTTCATAGACAGCTATTTTCTTCTTGCTGTGTAAATTTGTTTAAATTCTTAATATTTTATTACTTTTAATTATTAAGTGAATTGTGCTACTTCTCTCGCGAGAAATTAATTTCAATGAGTTTCACTCTTTCTCAGCATGTGATTGGCTGTTCGCTACTGCTGTCACACCTAAACTCCTAAACTCAGGATCAAAAGCTGAGTTGACAGAGAGAGTTGATGATACCAACAAAGACAAACAAAGCCAACAAAGTTGATGATCATGGTACCAACAAAGCCTAGTTAAATTGGTTTTGTCAACTCAAAACTAATCCTGTAAGCCTGAGTTTGTTCAACTACCATCATGGTACAGGCCTCAGGAATTGATTGGATGGTTTTGGTTTGCTTTTGCTGTGATGCCATGTGAGTGAAAGGTGGAAACACATTAGGAGGGGAACTTATTTATTTTGATGAATGATTAGGCTGCCACCTAAGTGAGCACATCAACTTAAAATAAATAAATAAATGATGTGCACTGATAGGCTACATCCTTTTATAATAAATACTACAATATTCTAGTCTGGCTAACGCCAGACCCAAGTCAATTCTCGTTGAGACTTGGGTCTGGGAACTACCATGGGACCTACATGTTCATTTTCTCGTATTTGAGGCTAATTTTACGGCGAAAAAAATTGAAATTTGAAATTGAGGTTTGGTTTTATTGGGTGCTAAGAATGTCAATCAAATGCATATGTAGCTCATAGCCAATCGTTTCAATTAGAAAAACACAAGTATTAAGTACAGTTTAACATAGATGTTGAAGTTGTTATTTGCATTGGAAATTATTTGCTCTTGTACCTCACAAGTTAAAAAAAATAAAAATTTAATTTAATGACGAAAGTGTCAACAACTTTAATCAGGTACGTGTGCACAGCTTATGCTACTAAAGCGGTAGCTGTGTGTTTATATTGAAAAGCAACACAACTTAGTGACACTGTGACAACCACAGTAGGTCTACAGGTATAATGGCAATATGATATTAATAAATACCACTTACCATTTATAATGGACTTCGTGGGCGACGATGCCTAGCAGGTTGGTACTATACAACTCCGTGGCTAATATGTCTTTGCTCTCATCCAGGCCTCGGGACTTCCGAACAGAAGTTGGTAACGACAATTCTTTATCGCATTTTCTTTCTCGGGACACAGCTGACCGGCAGATATTCCAAGGTTGACCGCCTCCTGTACTGGTCCTCCATTAGGGTGATTAATGGCGAGACAACAATAACGACTGGGATCTCGCGAAGTTTAACGCCAAAAGCTGCTCTTTTTTAAAATAAACTTGCATTCTAAACTACTTAGAACAATATTTAAGGCTGCATCAAAAGGTAGCTTCGCGTCTGCTGCCATGTTGAAGATATATAAACAAACCGCGGTGTGTGGAAGTTAGATGTCGTCATCATCTTGCTGCTCACTCCCCGTTCTCTGATTGGTTCCCTAAATGAGGCGAACAGCGTGAAACGCGCTGCTAGATGGCAGTATGGGGAAATCCAGACTAGCAGCAATATTTCATACAAAATAAGAATTTTCAATTTTGATTTCATGAAGATTATCGGGTAATCTACACGTAAGAAATAATAAAAAATAGCCAAATCAACCCAGTATTTCAAGTTCATGTAGGCCTATTTATTCATGGCCATTACCACACTATATCATTTACATATATATGTTTAATAAACACTAACGATAGAATTATATATTTTTCAGTTGACATGTCGCTGAAGAAACGGCGGGAAAACATCCAACAACGTATGACGTGACTACGTGGACGTCATGTCAGCGCGCCGACCAGGTAACGTTGCTTCTTTAAGGCTTGTTTAAAACATCATTTGCAATTTGTCAGCAGTGAAAATCACTAGTTTCTTTCCAGCAAGGTGAGTTTGCAAACATAATCCGTTTCATACTTTTCCGCGTTGAACAGGTCACGCGCAAACAATGACCAAACAGACTAACGGACTGCATTTATTCTACCTGCAAGCTGCTCACGTTATTGACCATAGATGCGAATTATTAACCTTTCTCCCGTGATATTTAAACTTGTACAGTCGTGTTTTAAAATATTTTTTATTCTATTTTATTTTGCCCGACCATGCGTGAGTTTTTCGCATGAGGCGTTTCTGAGCGCGCATATAAGGAGAGCCTAGTGAACAGCTGTTGGTGACAAGGCTGTTTGGACTCTCAAAACTCACTGAGCTTCCGACTTAGATCGTTCATTTGCTAAACAAGGCCGAAGTTTCATTCATCTAGCAGCGGAAATCATTTCCTCAGGGCTTGGATTTTCAAATGTGCTAGTTTCCACCACAGCAGACTCATGCCGGTGTTTGTGGAAGACCCAGCTCACTTCTCCAAAGAGAGGCTGAAGTCGGCGCTCATAGCGCATAATGTGGATCTACCTCCACCCGACAGCAAGAAACAAGCTTATGTGGAGCTTTATCTGAAACATGTGAGGACAAACAGCACAGATTTCTCTAGTGATGAAGAGGAGGATCATCATCTTAATGCCAGCGTGAGTTGAAACGCAGGTAGCAGCTGGAGAGGTCACGTTAATAATCTTCATTCCTGAAGATTTGTCTTTCTGCTCTTGACAGTGTTTTGATTCATAAGATGTCTCCCATCTTGCATACAGGTTTTGTAGGATTCCCCAAACTGTTTCTATATCCACACTTGTCTATCTTGCAGTTTGACGCAAGGTGGCGTGATCGAAATGGATTTGATTTGTGCTGTGAATATTCATACCCATATGTTCTTTGCTTTCAAGCTGTTGAGGGGTTTGTAGGTCATTGCCTGTCAGCTCCCAACCACAGTGAAATACAGTTAAAGCATGCATGCATTTCAAAACATCAAAGACTGTTCTGTCAAAATGAGGAATTTTTTTTTCCTGAGTGAGACCGAAACATGATTCCTCAAAGTTGTAGAATAAGGCTCCAGCTGTCACACACACACTCACACACACACACACACACACACACACTGGCAGTGTGCAAGACCCATGCAGGTGTGTGTGTGGGTCAGGGGCCCTCAAAGGGGTCTGGGGAATCTGGGTCAGAGCCATCTTTGACTCGGGTGTCGAATTCTCCATTTATGATTAGAAGTGTGCACTTTGTGATGACCAAAGTGGTGTTGTCCTGGAAAGTAGCATGCCGTTGCCAGGTTATGATTTGGCAATTTCTTGTTTTATATTTTACAATAACATACTTTTTAAATGTACAAACCTTTTTGAATCCATCTAGTAATGGTGGAATTTTTGGTTAATTATAAGACAACTTTTTAAAGAATGAGCAACATGATAAAAACCGTCTCTCAAGGTAATGAAAACCAAGCTGTTAATGGCTATATTTAGTGTTAATTAAAACTAAAGATATTTTTGGTAATTGAAATAGAGCTAAAAATAAAATATAAACGTTAGATGAAAAAATTGGAAATGTTGCATTGGCAATTAACTGAAATAAAATAAATGCTAAGTTAATTAACTAAAATTACTAAAACTGAAAAAAATAAAGCTGAATAAAAATACTATTATGTTATAAAGCACAAAGTTACTTAAAGTGAAAATGAAACTGAAAATGTAACAAAGCTAATTGAAAGTTTTAATACTAAATACTATACATGTATACAATAACTTGTTTTTAAGCATTTCTGTTGTCTCACTTAATCACACAATGCAAGTGTTTTGTTTCAACTTCTTAGCTAGCGAACAGACGGCTCATTTAGGGTCATTAATTGAAAGTAGCCATCTAATAAATTCCAGTCAAATAAGCACAAAACTGCTTTCTAGCATTTTTGCTTGGAAGAAGTATGGATATTATTGGTGGCTCAAGGCAGGATCGGTGAAGACTAGCAAATGAGACTATTAGTGGTCTGCAATTTTTGTTTTCTTGAAGTGGTCTGCCGCCTAAATGTTGGAGAAACAAATTGCTAGAGGGTTTTCTGACTAAATGCTGCATTGAAATGGCTCAGATAAATGCCATCTGTTCTGATCCATTAGCACTGTGCATTTCTTCTGATTTTACATAACCATGCAGACCTCAAATATTTGTACAACACTTTCTTTTAAAGTTTTTCTATACTTGTCTTTAATATTCCCGTAATTCGTCACAAACATATTAACTTTCCATCCGGACTTGCTTTATCTGGCTCTTTTCCGTGCACCTTATTTTGTGCTTGATCGTGTAAAGCGTTCTTGCTCAATTCTGCTAAAATGTGAAGAAGTTTCTGCAGCCTGAGGTTTGTATGGGTTGGGGAAACTGCTACAGCAGCTAATATTGGATGTGACCCCTTTTCAGAATGTGTCAGTGCAAGATGCAAAGGCGAGAAAGCCTCAAAACAAGAGTCTATTGAGGATTGCGTGAGCCGAGGTTCACCCTTTGGCAAGCTAGTGTCAGCATATGTTTATTAGATTATGCTAAAATGTGCTGATTCCTCACTCCACCATGATGAATCACTATAATTTCACTGCCTCCAGAGGATTTGATTAAATAGTTTGTTGTGTGTGTATTTCCCTGTACAGGCTGAGAAAGAAGAGGCAGCAGACATGGTAGACCTGGGCTCACTGACTGATGATCAGCTGAAAGCCAAACTGCTCCAGTATGGGGTTAAAGCCGGACCCATCGTAGGTCAGTTTATTTGAGTCATAGCATAATCTGTTTTGAAAGGAAAAGACTGTAACTCAACGTGTGTATGTTCTAAACAGCTTCCACTAGAGCTTTATATGAAAAGAAGCTGAGAAGGCTGCTGGACTCTTCAGCACACACATCACAGCACACGGTCAACGGCACAGGGGACGCAGGCCTATATTCGGACAGTGAGGAAGAGGCTGAGAGGGAGGAAGATGAGGAGTCCGGTAGGGAGCAGCATTGACTCTCAAATACTCAATGGGTTGCCTGAATGATTAGACGATTATTTGTTTGAACAAATCCTTGAATAAATAGGCTTCAACTGATCCCAACTAGAGGACTTTAAAACTCTTGAGACCTGCTATAAAATAATTACGGCTTCTAAATACAGCAAAAAAACGCATTTTTGTTTTAAAACGCTCTCTCCACACATTTTTCAAAAGTTTCACACTGAAAGATCGGATAATGCTAAACATCATCTTACTGTGCATGCTTAATATGTAATAAAAGCTCACTAAAATTGTACAGAGACCTGACATAATATAGGAAAAGGACCCAAGGTCTAACTGAGACCAAGGAGCAGGACCGGAGCACAGAACTTTTTAATATATTTTTTAATTTATTTATGTAATATATTTATTAAAGGTTTGACTCTGAAGAAGACGCATGTGCATCGAAACGTTAGTCATTGTATATTTAAACGTTAGTCATTATATAGTTAGTCATAAATATATTACGTCACGTGATCTGCTTTTTTGATCTGCGCATTTGGGGTTCGCCGATCAAGGTATTTTTAGCCACTATTGGCCGATTATGATCACTGGCTGATCAATCGGAGTATCACTGGTTTTATTAGCAAAATATATGACCAATTACAGGTGACTTTTTTTTCAAGAATGTAATATGAAGATTGTACAAAGTATCAACTTTGAACGTGAATAGCACAGAGTAGGCTGGCACATACCATTATAACAGATTTCTATCGTAACAATATGCATTGCACGACTAAACATCATTTTCAGATGCCACTGTTTTCACTCTCCACACTACAACATGAAAACTGTTTTCAAATTTATCTTGAAATGTATCTTTTGAGCATCTTCAAAAAGCTAAATTTTCGCAGAAATGCATACATTGTCTTAGTGTGGATTTGAAGGCCAAAATAATGTGTACAATCATTGTGTCCCATGACTAATTTATAGTAAAAAAAAGTCTTTCTCTTAAAGACTTTGTCTGGTGTTGTTTTTGCTAGTAATACATTTTCATTTTGCATGTATTCTAGACTCAGAGGAGCTTCAGTCTAAAACAGTGTCCCGTACAGAGACCAGCGAAACGCCGAGCAAAGTAAGTGGCTTTACATGCACCTGAATCCATCCTTTGTTACTTCCCTGAGACTGAAACATGATTCATCCATTATCGCAACGGACTCTCCATATTCTGCTACGAGTGTTTTGTGTTTTGCATCATTAACATGGACAACAGTTGTTGCTTGGGTCTTTCTCTGTAAAGAGGCAAGGCAAACCAGCTGTCCTTCAGTTTTGTTGTGTAAGGCCATAAATTATGTATGTGAGATTGACACTTTTGATGTAGCAAAGAGGCCCTTGATGGTAACTCAAGCTCACTTGGTGGTATGATGGATTTTAAAGCTGAAGTATATAATTTCAATGCTACCAGCCTCATAAAAGGGTGTCATAACTCATAAAAAATGACAAACCTATGTTCCGTGTGTCCTTAAAAAGAGTCTTAAAGTCCCCCTGTAGTCAACAATTTTATCCCTTAAAGGGATACTCCACTTTTTTTGGAAATAGGCTCATTTTACCACTCCCCAGAGTTAAACAGATGGACAGATTTTACCGTTTTCAAATCCATTCAGCCGATTTTCTGATATTTAGAAGAATATCAGTAACCAGACAGTTTCTGGTCTCATTGACTTTCATAGTAGGAAAAAAATATACTATGGAAGTCAATGAGACCAGAAACTGTCTGGTTACCGAAATTCTTCTAAATATCAAAAAATCGGCAGAATACTTTCGAAAATGGTAAAACCCAACTGTTTAACTCTGGGGGAGTTGTAAAATGAGCCTATTTCGAAAAAAAGTGGAGTATCCCTTTAAGCTATTAAATCCCTTGACTTTTTTGTCATTATTTTGTAGGAAAATATGGGCTATTATATGGGCTTTATTCAATTTCTGGAGCTTGCAACTAACCCAGTTTCACCCACATACCAAAGAGAAGCAAACACCAAACAGAACAATGTTTAGCTCTGCAGAGCTTTGTTTCAACCTACTGAAGCTATTAATAGTTGTTTCTGCATATTAAGCTGCACAGAATAAAGTATTTTAATATAAAAAAAAAAATGATTCACTGCAGCTTTAATGTCTCAGTGTGGTTTTCAGTCGTGGAAACATGAACAATGGTACCACTCTGTGGTTAAAGTTATTATGGCATTAAATTGTGATTTGTATGTTGTACTGCATTTTTCACATCCACAGGTGGGCATGTTCAGTCAGAGCAGAGATTTTTACCCCCGCTGCTTTATGCCCTCAGCTGGATTCCTAAATGTACAGTATTAACCGTTCTTATGGGCACAATTTTAGAGCATCGTACCTGATCATTTTCTGCAGGGGATAAAGGGGTCAATGACACTATCATTTGTTTCTTCCACAGATTTTGTGTTGTACAAGATTTAAAGGGATACTCCACTTTTTTGGAAATAGACTTATTTTAGCACTCCCCCAGAGTTAAACAGTTGGGTTTTACCGTTTTCTAATGTATTCAGTGGATTTTTTTTATATTTAGAAGAATATCAGCAACCAGACAGTTTCTGGCCTCATTGACTTCCATAGTATATTTTTTTCCTACTATGGAAGTCAATGAGACCCGAAACTGTCTGGTTACTGTTATTCTTCTAAATATCAGATAATTGGCTGAATGGATTAGAAAACAGTAAAACTCGACTGTTTAACTCTGGGGGAGTGGTAAAATGAGCCCATTTTTCAAAAAAAAAGTGAAGTATCCCTTTAAGAGCTTTAGACCCTGTATTTTATCTTTTGCTGTCTTGCACTTTTTGGTTTTTAGGATTGTTTGATTCCATTGCACTGAAGGATTGTGGGCTGTCGGTGCTACATCTGATTGACTGTTCCGGATGTCATATTGCTTTGCATACGTTCCACTTGTGCTTTATTCAGTTTGGTTCTCTTGCAGGGAAAGATTCAGCACAAGTCTTCTTTAGACTCCACCCAGAATCGGTCTTTGGGTCAAAGTGGGTCCCAAAAGTACACAACCTTCAGCATCACTCAAATGGTGGAAGAGGGGAGTCTGAACTCGGATATCTCAATAAATATGGGATGATTGGCTGGTGGTGATTTTGTTTTAATTAGTTGTAGTTTTAACTTAAGTCTTATGGATTTGTTCTTGCCGTGTGTTTGTATTCGTTTTGTCTGCAGATTGAGAACAGATGTAGTCCTCAGTCAAAGCAAACCGAGATTGAGAGGGGATTTGGTCAGAGAACCGAGCAGACGGTGGACAGCAGGGCCCGGCGGGTTTGTGGCTACAGAAAATATGTTTGCTTTAACAGCAGTGCTCAAGTCTGACAAAAGCTCTTATGTCTCATCAGGGCTACATGAGGCTGGATAAAGACACCATGACAGGCCGATCTCTTTGTTTAATGTCTCCATCCGCCCATCAGAAACAAACTATCACAGTAACCGCTTTCCCCCTCAGCCTTGCTCTTCTCTTCTCAGGGTCTGCCTCTTCGTTTGTCCTCACTCTTTCAGTGGATGTTTAATTCAGAAGACATATTGCATTGCCAGACATCTAATGGGTTTTCACACTCCCTCTGTCCTTTGGGATATCCCCCTGAGTTTTTCTTGTTTCTTCCTTTTCTCACTTTAGTGTACTGACTTTACAGATCTAAGAGCTTTAACCTCTGTAAAATATATACAAAGGAAAAATTTTTAGTATATTTTTAGGACGGCTTTCTTTCTCCTGATTTAATATACCGTGAAGTCACTGAATTGGTGTTTGGTTGGTAGGTCAGAGAGTGCTCATGAGTTCTATCAAAGGCCTGGCTTTCTTGTTTCTGACCCATGTGTCTTGGATTTTAATGCGCATGAATGCAGCTCACATGATTCTTAAACCCTGTATGGCTGAGCCACGCTGTTACACTCACTTTTTTTCAACCCAAAAGCATTTGGAAAAAATGAATTGTACTTTACAAATGTGCCAGTCATTGTGATAAGCATGGGAATATTTTTTTAAAAAAAATTTAAGCTTTGACATCACTTTTATCATTATTTTAAAATATCTTGTTCTAATTCGATGCGTTTTGATTGTGCTTTCCACATGACTTGCAAATCTGCCCTCTTTTTGTCTTTTTGTCACTCTAACCTCCCATGTTTTTATGAAATCCTCATTCACTTACATTTCTATTGTAGATTACACCTTTCCATGTAGTTTATCTTATTCGGTTTTGTTTTTATTTTGTTTTCTCTGGCCAATAGGAACCTGTGAAAGATATTCTTTCAGAGATGTTCCCTGACGTGCCCAAACCCCCCACTGGAATCTAGTGAGCATCATCTGTGATACCTTTCTCATTCTTAAGCACGTTCGCAAACTATTGATTAGCATGCCTCTGCTTTAGTTTTGACAGTGTAAATCAGTTCTAATGTCTTTTTTCTGCCTTCAGTGCTACAAAGAGAAGGCCTATAAAGGGAGCTGCAGGACGCCCAGTGCAATTTAAATACCCTGAAATGGCACCACTGAGTCCAGCTACACTGGAGAGGCAGGAGATTCAGCAACGTCTAGTGCCTCTGTGGGTTCAGATCGTGGTGTTTCTTTTGGTGGCCTGCCTGCTATACCTCATCTACTCATCGATGGAAGAGCCGTTCTCCAATCCGTTCACTGCTCTGGATGATGCTGCTCTCATATCCACCTCACAGGACTCATCTGCCACTGACGCAACAGTTTAACACTGATGCCAAAGGATTAATCTCTGGCTCTAGTCAGCTAGATGTCCGTCAGATGATTCTCTTTTATAAAATGGTGTCAGAGGAATGAATCTGTGATTGGTTTGAATGTAACTCAATGAAAATACTGTACATCGTATTTTCACCGTACCTGCCTTCAAAGGTCTCTCAGGATTTTGAACTTGAATGATGGGATGTGTAGTTGGCTAGTCATGAGCATTCATTGTTTCCTCTAAATTATCTTTTACCATACATGTATATTTTATACCATTTGAAATTTGTGCAGTTGCCAGCTTTCATCCTGATTCAGCCAACCCAACTCATGCAAGAACAATTATATTCTTCTTAAATTTTGCAGAAATGAGTCATGTATGATCTCTTTCAGTTTTTAAACTTGTACTTTTGTTTATTTGTGACTAAATAAATAAATATGTTCTCTTAAAGTCCCCCTGTGTTGGAAAATCAAGTTTTTAATGTTGTCTGTGGTGTTTTAATTAAGACAAATCATGTGCAAATTCATAAATCGACACCATTCCTGAGTATTTTCTCCTTAAAACTGCAGTGAACCAAAGACAATCTCAAAATCGCGGTTTGTCAACGAGTGGATCTCAGAGCTGGTGTGAGTGAGTGGAGGCGTGGCTCATTTACATATTCATAGAACCGCGTATACTAAATGATGCGTGTGTAGAGTTGCATTCAAGCTATTTTAAGGCATAAAGAGTTTATTTTTTTATCAAGAAGGTTGTTTTTAATCTCTAGATGCCAATTTTTGTGAAAATAGGATCAGAAGCCTTAAAAAGAAGTTTTAACTTAAGTTCCTGAATTAATAAATTAGCATATTAATAGCTGTATTTTGTGAACCCCTAAATAAAATCAATATCAGAAGAGGTATTATATAATTTATTTGCTAAAAATGACCTTACAAATATTAATGTCATAGTGTAAAGGATAATTATATGATTAATGAAGGCAGTACTGCAGCTCAATATTCTGCAGTGCAAATTACTTCAAATTATTCATTTGTTTTAAGCTTTCGATATCTCTGTTGATAACTCAAAACGCAACCGGCGGTCTCATTTTCATCTCATTTGCTCTTCACATTCGTGATTGGCTCTATATCCAGCAGGGAACCCTTTACCAGAGAGGCAATAAAAAATCTGAACCCTGATCATCCGGATGACTGTCATTCATTCCTCTTGAACTTCAGAAAGATGAAGACCAAAATCAATAAGAAGATCGTTTTGAAGTTTGCTGGAATACTGCTGGGAATCCTCCTACTTTCTGTTTTAATTTTGTTTTCTGTTGTGATCGGTAGGGCATTTACATTTAAAGTGAATACAGAACTTGGACAATGGGAAAATACAACCACCATTTATCCTGATTTAAATACAGAACAGAGAAAGAATCTGCTGCAAAATTTCAAAGGTAAAAAAAGCTTAATTTTATCAAAAGTCTAACTGCTTAAATATATAAAGCTGATGAATATTAATAACTATAAATAAATGAAATAATTTTTGATGTGTGTTATTTGGGGAAAAAAACTTGTAGACATGCAGAACATTCTGAATCACAATTTGGTACAGATTATGGAAAGATAAAACATCCAATTAAATACATTACAGTAATTGGCTTTAATTGAGCAATTATTCAGCTGACCTGCCTGTTTTAATCTTATAAAGCCTGACATGACAGTAATGTAAAAGTTTGCTTATTTTTTGTTCTTTATTATATTTGATAAGGATATTGAGATTTTAAGGCTCGGAAAGCAGAGAATATGGAGCTCTACTTGCGGGAAGCTTTCTAGGGTTAAAGTTTTGGCATTGTGTTTTTGTCTATATTATATAATTGAGAATTATTGAATTTAGGGCCTAAAAACCTAATGCTAACCTCTTTTCTGAATAAAGACTAAATCCGAATACTAAATCTGAATATTGCCCTTAATCAAAATGCAGAATGTGCATAAAGATGGTCAGATTATCATGTTTTTTTGTTGTTTTTTCTATAGAGGCAATTCAGATTCCCACAGTGTCATTTTCAGAGTCGAACCAGAACACAAGCGCCCTACAAGAGTTTGACCTGCTACTAAGGAGGGGTGAGAGACTGATGATACCCAAAACATGGAAACTTATGGATTTTTTTTGCATGTTTTACATATAAACCCAGCTAGGGATCGTTCTAAGAACTTTCAAGGTTCTCTTGAACAAATGTTCTTCCAGTAACGTTAATAGAATGTGTGTTCAAAGTTATTTGGTCTTTAATAATGTTCTCAAAACATTAGCCCAGAAACATTATTTATACATCGTTCATTAAACTTTTTCTTACTGAAACATTTTAATTGGACGTTCGTTCAATGTTTAACTACTACTTGTGTTCAGAGGACATTCGAAAGTAACGTTTGCTTAATGTTTGCAAAATGATAAAATCGCATGTTCCCTTAAAGGGATAATTCCCCCTAAAACATGAAAATAAGTTCATGATTTACTCACCTTCAAGCCATCCTATCTGACATTCTTCTTT
This sequence comes from Cyprinella venusta, assembly GCA_038021265.1. Classification (NCBI taxonomy): domain Eukaryota; kingdom Metazoa; phylum Chordata; class Actinopteri; order Cypriniformes; family Leuciscidae; genus Cyprinella; species Cyprinella venusta. The sequence continues at coordinate 14,326,977 of CM075883.1, read as the reverse complement.
TAGACGAATACAATCGGAATAAAAAATGTCCGGGCTCTTCCAAGCTTTATAATGGCAGTGCATGGCTGTATATAGTCCATTAAAGTGCATCCATCCATGATAAGTCCTCCTCACAGCTCTGGGAGTTAATAAAGGCCGTCTGAAACAAAGCGATGCATTCATGTAAGAAAAAATATAGTTGTTTATAGTCGATAAACGCATTGATTTATGCCAAAAGAGTAACCCTTGAACTTGACGCACAACGCAATGACGAACGCGGTAGCAAAGCCCTGTTTGTTTGAATTGCGAGAGGCGTCAATTGTGGTCATTACGTTGTGTGTAATTAATATTACCCCATGATTTACTCACCCTGAAGCCATCCTAGGTGTACATGATGTTTCAGAAAAATACTATTGGAGTTATATTAAAACATGTCCTCGCTCTTCAAAGCCTTATAATGGGAGTCAATGGGTATATTTTTTGTAAGACCATAAAAAGCGCATCTATTCATGATTAAAGTTCTCCACGCATCTTTGGGGCTTAATATAGGCCTTCTGAAGTGAAGCAATGCGTTTGTGTAAGAAAAATATCCATATTTAAAACTTTGTCAACTAAAGATGAATGTCAAATACACCTATGATGGCTAGAGAAAGAGTAAATCATGGGGTAATTTTCATTTTTGGGTGAACTATCCCTTTAGTGTTTGTATGACCAAGAAAAAAAAAAGATAAACCAGATGTTCAGAGAACATTCAGAAATAACATATTCAGTGGTAGCAAAAACATATTTGCGTTAGCTGGGAAGAATGAAAGATTGTTTCATTAAAGATTGTTAATAATGAATTGTGCTGTCTCAGTCTTCCCAAAGGTCTTCTCATCCAGCCTGGTCAAACATGAGCTGGTGGGAAACTACAGCCACTTGTTCACGGTTCCTGGGAGAGAGCCTGATCTGGAGCCGTACATGCTGCTGGCTCACATCGATGTTGTCCCGGCCGATGTGGCGGATGGGTGGGACGTTCCTCCTTTCTCTGCTCAAGAGCTCAATGGCTTCATTTATGGACGAGGAACCATCGACAACAAACAGTCTGTGATGGTACAGTGAAACAACGCTGACGTGAACACAAATCTGTTCACTCCAACCTAAAGCTAACTGTAGCAATGTTTGTTCTTGAAGGGGATCCTTCAGGCGCTGGAATACCTTCTGGAACGAGGTTACACCCCTCGCAGAACCTTCTACATTGGTTTGGGTCACGATGAGGAGGTCAGTCTCAAGATCAAATGCTAACTGTTGTTCATCTGCTGAAATCAAAGCTTGTCTTAATTCAGCTGTTTATTGTTTTTCTTAGATTAACGGCCAGATAGGTGCTGTGAATATTGTGAAACTGTTGAAAAGTCGAGGAGTGAAGCTACTGTATGTTTTAGATGAAGGTCTCACGATTATGGATGGTATTGTAGACGGCCTAAACGGACCTGCTGCCCTGTGAGACCATTTTTTATTGCATTATTATAATAATTTGAGATTGAGCTGCTGTGTAATTTATGCCTTGTGTGATTTCTTAGAATTGGTGTAAGTGAGAAGGGTCAGGCCACGGTAAAGCTGAGTGTCAGCAGCGCTCCAGGACATTCATCCATGCCTCCCAGAGAGAGCAGCATCGGCATCTTAGCTTCAGCCGTCAGAAGGCAAGCGGAATGCTTGTGCTTACGCTTTTTGTTAACATTTTCAGATTGTATAATGCTTATGTTTACGGATGGATGGATGGATTGATTAATACTTTGTTATATCCCAGTTTGGAGAAGAACCGGATGCCCAATCTTTTTGGTCATGGTCCTGAACGTGCTACTTTTGAGTACCTGGCACATAAGGTGATAAATCAAAGATGATTTAAAATGCGTATCCCACTCCTAAAAATACTGAATTATTCTTTTGCCTTGTAGTTCGGCTGGCCACACAAAATGATCATGTCTAATCTCTGGCTCTTCTCTTCAATGCTCAGCGGGTAGGCCACATTATTGATCTATACAGTAATTAATGAGTATATGCTCTGATCTGATCTTTCGAGTCACATTTGCAGTATTTTGGAAGGACAGCCTGACACAAATGCCTTTGTGAGGACAACAACTGCCGTCACAATGTTTAACTCTGGTGTGAAGGTGGGTTGTCAATCACATTCATTTTTTTTTCACAAATGTACATAAAAATACACTCAACATGACTAGAAATCTGACTATTTTTCTCTCTCTCTCTCTCTCTCTCTGACAGATTAATGTAATGCCGGCATATGCTGAGGCCTTTGTCAATCTCCGCATCCACTCAGCCCAAACGTTGCAGGAGGTGAGAGGTCACAATGAAGCCACAGAATTCACATGTTGTTACACAGTAACAAAAAAAAAATTGTCAAATCAACTTAAATAATTTATGTAGTTCATATGACATATCTTGAGTTTCCTGTGATTAAATTAATCTCCTTCATTGTATTAACTCAATTTTTCCATTTAATGAACTTACAATTTTAAGGCAACCAGGTTACTTCATTTTTTTAAGTTAAACCAACATGTTTTTTACAGTGTTGCTCACAGTCATACTTTTAACTATTTGTATTTCCTGAAGGAAAAACCAGTGCTTGACAACCAAGGAAGTTTTAGCTGAACCCTAAGACATTTAATATTTGGAAAAGTAACTTTTAAAAGTACAATTACAATGTGTTACAATGTTGCATTACTCCCTAAAAAAAGTTGACTTGAAAAAAGTAATTGATTGCATAACTCACGTTACATAACCAATGCGTTATGCTAACAATGCAGACATTGATAGTATTATAATAAACAGACTGTCTTTTAAAGACAGTCGTTTCTCTCTTTACGTCATTTTAATATCACAAGTTATGAGTACTGTGTCATAAAGTTATAATGTAAAAAATATCTAATCTCTAGATAAATAAACCATTAAGACTTATTTAAGAACTTTTAAAATGAAACAAATGAAAGCTTTACAAAGTAGCTAATTATTTCAATTGTTTGTATATACTATGCTTTTAATTTTGTTTTATTTATTATTAATTCCACCTATGTTTTTCTTTTTTTGTTTATTTTTTATACTTTGTTTGATTTTTACGTATACTTTATAAATTTTAATTTAGGCTGGAAAGAACACCAATAAGTATTGAGTATGCAAATATTATGATGACTCGACTGCTATTGGTTACATTTTGAATAATGCAAATTCTATAGTTGTACGTCCATGGCAGATTTTCATACTTGAATATATTTCATAAAGTTTACCAAAACCAAATGTGAAATAATGAATGCCCTATTCACTTTCTAAAGGTTCTAAAGCTGATCGGATCCACCATATCCGATGAGCGTGTGAAGGTAGAATTGGTGAGTGGATTTGACCCTCTGCCCATCAGCTCCTATGATGATGATACATTCGGATACCAGATCATAAAGAAAACGGTGAATGACATTTTCCCTCAGGTCGCTGTAACTCCTGGTAAGGCTTTCAGCATTGTCATCATTGTCATAAGGGGTTTAAGCACTCCTTACAGACATCATTGACTCATGAAGAGCTTCTCTCACTCTTAGGTATCTGTGTGGGTAACACTGACAGCCGGCACTACACTGAACTGTCTCCGGACATTTATCGCTTTGCCCCATCATGGTACAAACCCGGTGATTCTGCGAGGTAGGACACACAGAAATGGTACTCCTGCTGAAGTTGTAAAAGTAATTAAATATTAAACTGCTTACACTTGCCTTTAGATTCCATGGTGTGAATGAGAGAATCTCCATCCAAAACTATGAAGAGATTGTGCTGTTCTACTTTCAACTCATGCAGAATAGTGACATTAGGAACTTGTCGCCACCTCGCACCTAAAAAACAGAGATGTCATGCTTGTATAAATGAACTTGAATATAAAAGCTGTATGAAACATTCAAAAGTTTGGGGTCAGTCAGATGTTCTGGTTTTTTGGTTCTGTTTATTTTTTTGGTCAACATTTCTTATAATATATATATATATTATAAGAAATGTTTCTTGAGTAGAAAATCAGCATATTAGAATGATTTCTGAAGTATTATGTGACACTGAAGACTGGAGTAATGATGCTGAAAATCATAGGAATAAATTATATTTTTAAATGTTTTCTAATAGAAACCTGTTTTTTATTGTAATAATATTGAACCATTTTACAGTTTTAATATATATATATATATATATATATATATATATATATATATCAAATAAATGCAGTCTTGGTGAGCATAAAATACTTCTTTCAAATACATTTAAAAAAATCTTACTGACTCCAAAACTATATTTTCCTCAATTTGCTTGAAATGATGCATGCAAAATTGGTAATAAACATTATTTTCTTGAAATTCCTTTCTTTAGTATCTTTGAAATACTAGGTTACTCACCAGTGTAAATATATCAAATATATTGCCGTTAATGAGGTTTGTGTCTTCATGCTAAACAGTGTTTACAAATATTTTTTCAAGAGTTATTTTAAATTTAAAAGTTATGCATTAGCTTTAAAAGTTATATATATGCATCTTGTCCATGTAAAATATGCCTTCCAATATTTTTGTTATCTCAAGATTTACTTGTTATTGAAAAACCTAAAAAAAAATGGAAATGTTGTTTACTAGCTGTTGTGTTAGTGCTGCTGGGTAACTCAAGGTTAGTTCTGCACATCTCTGTGAACGAAGGACATGATCAGCTGGGTTTGCCATTTGCATACACAACCTCTGCCTTGCCTACGCATATTCTGCTTCACTGAACAGAATATCTTAGGTTTCAGGTTATTGCACTTTTATGTAATATTTCACAACTTCACAAGTAGTCTTCTGTATGTCAGAGTTTATATTTTTGACTTTGCTCTGTCACACTGTCAATGATTGATACTTAAACATTACACCAAAAGGTCCAGTACTCAGATGTTTATGGAGCTGGCTGAGGAATATAGTTGCCCTTGACAGAACTACTGTAGACTCCTGCAAAGTCATCAAGATAGAGAGCAGATAAAGACCTTTGGACACAGTCCTTATAACATCTGTATTTTACCTTTGTCTCATTGCTCTCATTTGTGCCAAAATCTAGTCAATGTTTTCCCTGGTTGCTTTGAAAGTAACCTTGAAAGAAAGTACAGATCTAAAAAAAAATGTTAAGATTATAAATTGCCTCAATGTTACTGCAGAATAAACATACTGTGGTTTAATGTGCAACTGCTTCATATCATACTTTATTTACATAAGAATGAACAATGAATAATCTAAACTATGCCTCAGTTTAAGTCCTGTTGTTTTTCACCTGTCTGTCTCCTATTGCCTGTTATCTTGTATCACCTGCCATTTACCACATTACTGGACATTTTCTAAACATGACAACATTAACAAACATGGTAACACTTTACAAAAAGGTTCATTAGTTAATGTATAACTAACATTAATGATCAATACATTTTATTACTATATCTTTGTTAATGTTAGAGCAACATTTTAAATCCAGCTGTTCATTTTTTTTCGTATAAGTTCACAGTGCATTAACTAATGTAGACAAATACAACCGTTGATTATAATAATTAATAAATGTTGAAATTAATATGAACTAAGATTAATAAATGCTGTAGAAGTATTATTAGTCTCAGTATTTGTTAACTAAGGTAGTTAAATGATGTTAACTAATGAACCTTATTGTAAAGTCTAACCACAAACAGTATACCATAAATGCTCTTTAACCTGTGATTCTAATCCACAGCAGCAGAGGGCGATCATCGTGCCTCTAAATCACATCGGTGAGGTACTATGATGAACCCCGTATAAACCCTGGCAGAGCCCGTCTCTGACCCTGGTTATGAAATGTCTCTGTCTCAGTGGCGGCGTTTCACAAAAACCTAGAGTATGGCATCTGGCATAACGTTACATAGCACAACGACATTACCGAACAATATACCTCACATTAACAACATGCACAATGCACTGTTAACTTGTACCGCGTTGTCAGGAGGGAAAGAAAATAGGGATAGCTCACAGCTTATTAGGCCAGACAGAAACAGCATTCTCTGAATTGGAATATTCAATGCATTTTGTAAAGCTGCGCACACCCATAAATTTAGGGGGTTTAAAAAGCCCTCCTAAAATTTGTAACGAGCATCATCATCAGCAGAGGCGGACAGAGTACACAGCTTTATTACTTGAGTAAAAGTACAGATACCCATTGCCAAATTTTACTCAAGTACAAGTAAAAGTACTACAGTCAGATGTCTACTCAAGTAAAAGTACTAAAGTACTTGTTTTTAAAAGTACTTGAGTATCAAGAGTACATGAGTACATTTTCTAAATATTGCACTACCTGCCACAGTGCTTACATTTATGGACAGAAATGTCCACATGAAGTTATGTGTTAATGTAAATACCTTGGAGAATGTAAAAGGAATTGAAAGTAAAATCAAGTCATATTCATCTTTTTACCATGTTGCTTTATTTAACATTTAACCCTTCTATTATCCCTGGGGTCAATTTTACTCCATTCAATGTTTAATGTTTGTAAATACATAATTTTATTTAGTTATGAAAAATGTTAATGTTAAATCAAGTAATTTTCATCTTTTACCATGTTGCTTTAATTAACATTTAAGAACATTTCAGAAAATTCAGAAAATTGAAATAGTGTGGCGAGGTGGGGTCATGGGTTGGCACATTCCCGGGATGGACCTGCTGCGTCTCCATCCATTGTTTCGTCCATGGTTTGGTCTCTTATCTAAATCTAACCATGGAGTTGAAACAACAAATTGAGGGTTTCCGAGATTTTTCTTATTTCCATTTTTTTTTTTTTTTTTAGAAGTAGTTACTTTTTACTCACGGTTATAGATAGAAATGTATTGGAGTAAAGAGTACAATATTTCCCTCTCAAATGTACTTGAGTAAAGTCATGAGTACTCCCCAAAAATGATACTTGAGTAAAGTACAGATCCCTCAAAATTGTACTTAAGTACTGTACTCAAGTAAATGTACTCCAATACTGTCCGGCTCTGATCATCAGCTGATGTTTTATCTGAACTCTGACTGCTAGGGTATGGCAATGGGCTCTATAAAATAGTCTCTGGCTCTATGCACGGTTGTATTTCCGGTGAAGATGTAAGGATGCCCGATCGTAGAGTCCAATGCAATACCGAGAATTTATACTCCATGGTTATACTAAAGAAACATTAGTCACAAAAACAGATAAAACAGACACCTCTCGTTGTGTTTATACTTCTTTTTAAAATTATATTAAATAACTATACATAAAATTACATCTAAACGTATGTACGTTTCGTTTCGAAGACGGGAGGAATACTGAAGACTCTGCCATAATCCCGTTTTCCTCGGTTTTCCTCCGCTTTGATCTCCACAACCGGATATGGACGAGCATCCTTGCGTCAAATGCGTAACTTATGCGTGCATATCTATAGCTCAAGGCCATACTTTGCCATACGCAAACGCCGCCCCTGCTCTGTCGTACTTCCTGAAACATGACAGGCCATAACACTCTTTGGAAATTATTTAAGTTTCTTAAAGTGCTGCTGTTTAGTGTCATATTTTTGATTACATTTTTGTTCCTTGTTGCCACAGTTAGGACGTTCACATTTGATGTAGGCGCGGGGCTTCAGCTGGGAAAATGGGAAAACACAACAGCCATTTCTCTCCATTTAAGTCCACAACAGAGGAAGAATCTGCTGGCAAACTTCAAAGGTAACAAACAACGCAGAAATACTAGGCAACTCGTCATGTGACGTAAATAGATCACGTAGACATCATAGATACATTTAACGTTAATGGAGATGCGCTGTCAACATGGATGCTGCCTGTAGATATTACACGTGTAATTATGATGTTATTGTTTCAAATGTCTTATTTTCATCTCTTTTATAGCGGCCATACAGATTCCCACCGTGTCATTTACTGAGACGAATGTGAACACGAGCGCGCTGCAAGAGTTTGACGGGCTGCTGAGGAGGGGTGAGACGCCTTGCGTTACACAGCAGCATCCAATAGAGCTGTCAACTGAAACCAGATGCTAATTGTGTCCCATTATCCTTTTTAAACTAAAGGGATAGTTCACTTTGAAATTCATTTTTGATAAGTTTTAGCTTACCTCAAGGGCATCCAAGATGTAGGTGTCGTTGTTTCCACAGCATGATTTTCAATTTTGACATATTTTGGTCAAACCATTGTTGCCTGTCAGTCATATAATGCAGGTCTATGCACAGAGAAGTCAAAATTAAACATGATTTAATGACTCGTAAATGTAAGTACAGTGGTTTGGTGAGAAAACGAACAGTATTTATTTAGTTTTTACCTCTTGTGAACTCAGCCGTCGAACAACTAATTTGAATCAGACGTCCAACTGATCCGAACTGAACCGTCTCCAGCGTGACGCCGGAAGTGATCGCGTGCGTATGTATGTCAAGCATTGTTACACGGAGATATCGGGAGTTTTACCTTAAACATGTTTTAGATATACGGGAAATCGCAAAAGACGATTTAGATATATCTAAATATGTTTAGTGAAAGGTAAAACGTCTGAAATCTCCTTTTTTTTTAAATTGAATTTCAAGAAATACAGTTACAGTCAGGGGTACATTGAATAAACTAAATAAAAAAAAACATGAAAAGACAAACAAAACAGTGACAAACTTAAGTTAAACAAAAATGTGAAAATGTTTACATACAGATACACATTTTGCAGCTTTCTTATTTTTCAAACCCAGTATTGTTTTTAGGTATTGTTAAATTTCTGCTCTTAAAATTAAAAACAAAGGCTTGTTTCCTCCAAATTTACATTTATGAATACTAAATTTAGCTAACAGAAGAAGAAGATTAATTAGGTAGTATTCCTTACGATAAGACTGGTCATAAAGGAAAAATCCAAATAACACATTTTTGAAGCAGAGTTGAAAGCTGGGCATGATATGAGCCTTAAACGTCTGAAATCTCCGTGTAAACAACATAAACAATGCATGACGTACATACGCGCGCGATCACTCATAAACTTTGGTGAGAGAACTATGCTTTACAAATGACGTGGCAGAAAATAAACCAAATATTTTAAATTACACAATTGACAGTCTACTGAACTGACAGTCAAGACAAAATATTTTAATTATCAACTTATTTTAATTTCAAATCAATATTAATCACACAACTTGACCTTTAAGATTTAGACATGTCCTAAATTTTAGTAACAGGATAACAAAAATTCCAAACCCCATATAAAATAAATAAAAATACTGCAAATAAGCATTTTCTGAAGGTTATACAATTTCACTGACACTTCATCCATCACATTTTAATCACTATTTGTTAACTGTATTAATGGAAATTAGCTACTTTTCCTTTCGCATTATAAGGTTTTATATCAAGTGAAACTAAAGGAGTGTTATTTAAGACTGGTTTCTGTCTCAGTCTTCCCAAAGGTTTTCTCATCCAGCCTGGTCAAACATGAGCTGGTGGGAAACTACAGCCACTTGTTCACGGTTCCTGGGAGAGAGCCTGATCTGGAGCCGTACATGCTGCTGGCTCACATCGATGTAGTCCCGGCCGATGAGGCGGATGGGTGGGACGTTCCTCCTTTCTCTGCTCAAGAGCTCAATGGCTTCATTTATGGACGAGGAACCATCGACAACAAACAGTCTGTGATGGTACAGTGAAACAACGCTGACGTGAACACAAATCTGTTCACTCCAACCTAAAGCTAACTGTAGCAATGTTTGTTCTTGAAGGGGATCCTTCAGGCGCTGGAATACCTTCTGGAACGAGGTTACACCCCTCGCAGAAGCTTCTACATTGGTTTGGGTCACGATGAGGAGGTAAGTCTCAAGTTAATAGACTAGTAGTCACTTGTTTTGATGCACTTATTTATACAGTTATATGTCAGGTGAGTGGCTTACAAGGCGCAGTCAATATCGTGAAGCTCCTGAAGAGTCGAGGGGTGAAGCTCCAGTATGTTTTAGATGAAGGTCTGGCAGTGCTGGACGGTGTCATAAGTGGCCTGGATGGACCTGCTGCCCTGTGAGACTTATTTTGAGAAACTCTACTAGCAGAGTAATTTAGTGATTAAATTAGTTTGTAATATTTTCCCTGTGTGTGTCTTGTAGGATAGGTATCAGTGAGAAGGGTCAGACCACGGTAAAGCTGAGTGTCAGCAGTGCTCCAGGACATTCATCCATGCCTCCCAGAGAGAGCAGCATCGGCATCTTGGCTTCAGCCGTCAGAAGGCAATGCTTCATTATTGGAAATACTTCAAGATGGATCCTTTTTCTTCTTATGAGATGTTTTGTTTAGTGATTTATTTATTGCTAATAAATTATTCTCATGGCGGCAGTATTAAATTGAGCTAAACAGTTATGTTTTCGGTAATATCTTTTCCCAGGTTGGAGGAAAATCCGATGCCCAGACTGTTTGGTTATGGCCCTGAGCGTGGCACATTTGAACACCTGGCACATAAGGTAAAAGTGTTTAAGCAGAGGATTTTACAGGCTACATTTTAAGAAATACGGACTTGCTTTTCAACAAACCATTTCTCTTGTTTTATTTCGTAGTTTGGCTTGCCTCTCAGATTCATCATGTCTAATTTGTGGGTCTTCTCTCCGCTACTCAGCAGGTAGTTCGTATTGGTTGTATTAATGCTCACTACAGTCTCTAATGTCATATCAAAGTATATTTTATACAGGATTTTTCCTCCACTGAAAATGGTTTCGACCACCAAATTTAACTTAAAGGGATAGTTCACTTTGAAATTGATTTTTGGCATGTTTCAGCTTACCTCAATGGCATCCAAAATGTAGGTGTCTTTGTTTCAATTATGATATTTTTAGGTCAAACCGTTCGTGTCTGTCATATAATGGAGGTCTACGTATGGTCACCACCTCAAAGAGCATGCACAGAGAAGTCCAAATTAAACATGATATAATGACTCGTAAATGTAAGTACACATTGATGGCCGAAGACACGAAACGAGTGGTTTGTGTGAGAAAACAGTATTTATATCGTTTTTACCTCTTGTAACCAAGTGATCTGAGGGCGCGGGTGCTTTGTGGCCCGCTCATTTCATGTCTTAGGCCATCAATCTGTATTTACATTCACGAGTCATTAAAGCATGTTTAATTTGGACTTCTCTGTGCATGCTCTTTGAGGTGGTGACCATATATGACTGATAGACATTAACGGTTTGACCTAAAAATAGCAAATTTGAAACTACTGTGGAAACAAAGACACCTCCATCTTGGATGCCCTTCAGGTATGCTAAAACATATCAAAAATTAATTTTAAATTGAACTATCCCTTTAAGTGGACCTATTATGCTTTTTTACATTTTCAACTGCAAAGTTACAAAGTCCACTCCAAATGGATTAATTCTCCATACAGTATAAACACTGTTTGTAAACTCCCTGAAACTCCTCGATTATAGTCTTCAGAAGACTGGAGACTGCTGAAAATTACGCTTTGCCATAACAGTATATATGTAAAATATTTAACATATGAATAACCTGTTATTAATTAATTGCAACCAACACTAACTTTGTAAATAAACACCAACTTAAGCTTTTTAATACTCAGGAAAACCCTTGTCATAGTAATATAATAATAACATCTGTGTCCTTTTGATATGCAGGGTGTTAGAGAGAAAACCTGACACAAATGCCTTTGTTAGGACCACGACTGCCGTCACAATGTTTAACTCGGGTGTGAAGGTGGATACTCTTTTTTTTTTTTAATTCACTTAGTTGTAGCATGAATGGAGTTCTGAATATTTCTCTTTCTCTCACAGATTAACATAATCCCGTCATACGCTGAAGCTTTTGTCAATTTCCGCATCCACTCAGCCCAAACGTTGCAGGAGGTGAGAGGTCACGCTGAAGCCACAGCTATGACTCATTCAGTTAGCCTTGAAGCACAGTTAGCCCCGGCTAGAGTTAGATGAACTATTAACTTTTGCTCTTCACACCTTCTCAACCAGTTTCACATGAGTTACTCTGAATAAAAAAACTGTAGAAGGATAGTTCACTCAAAAATTACAATTATGTTTGACTAAAAAACTGGCTGCTTCACAAAATAAGATATGTGTGTCCATACAACAAAAGGCCAGCTGTTTGTACCCCATTGTTTTTCAAAATATCTTCGTATGTGTGTGTTTGGAATGATGTGAGGGTAAGTAAAAGACAGAACTTTCATTTTTGGGGTCTTCTTGTAGGTTTTGGATCTGGTCAAGTCCACCATATCAGATGAGCGTGTGAAGGTAGAGATGGTCAATGGATTCGACCCGCTGCCCATCAGCTCCTATGATGAGCAGGCTTTTGGGTTCCAGATCATAAAGAAAACAGTGCAAATCATGTTTCCTCGGCTCACAGTGGCTCCTGGTAAGTGAAGTGCTTAAGTTCCGCTTGTGAAGAGACACTTTTAGCTATGTCTCTTCGCTTTCCTCTCACAGGTATCTGTATTGGCAACACTGACAGCCGTCACTACAAGGACATCACCCGAGACATATATCGCTTTGCACCATCGTGGTTCAAACCAGGTGATCCTCAGAGGTAAGACCCAGGACAGAATGGCTCTTTGTATTAATGTAGTGGAGTATCCAGCTTGAGGGCATGTTTTCCTCTTTTAGATTCCATGGTGTGAACGAGAGAATCTCCATTCAGAACTATGAAGAGATCGTGTTGTTCTACTTCCAGCTCATCCAGAATAATGACATCAGGAAGTTGCCGCCTCCTCACAGTAGCCAGCATGAGCTGTAAATGGTGGGATGTTAAATACACTTATCTCAAAGCACTGAGTGAAATTTTTAAAACAAAGCTCAAGGAGCTCTGATTGAAAAACTTTGTTAGTTATTACCCTAAGTAGTAATTTTGTCATGAGTCTGACCAAATGCAAACATAAGCAACCCTGACCAAAAACAAAGCATTCCTAAGCACAATTACACTTCAACTGAGCTCCTTCACTGAAAAAGAATAAGCTAGATATGCAAATATATAATGGGCATTATAATGACGAATGGATCATCAATAAGTGATGAGTAGTTTTCAAGATTAATAGAATAGAAGTCACTTTTTTGTTTGAAAGTGTTGCTGCCTTCAGGGGACATGATAGTGTTTTTATTTCTGACTTTACATGGTCAGACATGCTGCTTTGCTGTTTTGAACCAACTTTCTGAGAAATACAGCTCTCTATATAGTAATTCTCCTCTTCTTTACTTTTTTTTTTTTTTTTTTTTTCAAAATTATTGATTGATTTTATTGAAAGTCAAAAATTGCTGTATGGGCCAATAGATTATCATTAGATATTATGTTAGACTATGATTGATTATGTCTGTCTCCATAAACATTTTTTTTCGGTTGTCACGTGAATCCCCACGCTGTGACACCAAGTTATTGTTATTGTTTGTTATTGAATGTTAATTTGAATTCTTAGATATTGTTTGTTATTGAATATTAATTTGAATTCTTAGATATGGTTTGCACTGAAATGTCTGGAATAACGATCAATGTTTTGCACTGAATATTTTTATGAAATTGATTTAATTTCATGAACGTTAAGATTAAATTAATACATATTTTTGTTAATACAGACAGAGGTGTGTTTTTTCTTATTCTGTATTTTTTTCTTTCTAATAAATATTCTTACACTGTATCTAAAAATATCTCATCTAAAAACATTTAAAAATTACCCACTTCACAACGGTTAATGCAAGACTGAAATTCCTGATAAATATTCTAACACTGTATCTAAAAATATCTCATATCTAAAAATGTGTTTAAAAATTAACCACATCACAATGGTTACTGTATTACCGAAATTCTGTCAGACTGAACACAAGAGCTCTCTGAAGCAAGGACACCTTTTCCTTTCACCCTTGCTGATAGTTCACTAACAATATCTACGGTATATACATTGTCTATATGATGTATCCAGTGCATCTGTTGCCTTTTCTCTTTCATGTGTGCTATCATTCATTTTAAATGTCTCAGTGTGGTTGCTAAAATGATCTCAATTCACAGCAGTCACTTATATTATGAGAAAGATTGAGAATTCTGTTAAAGTGTGCCTCTCACAAGGTCTCTGGTGAGATTGAGAATGGGACAGTGGCATGCACAGGGGGGTGGAGGGCTTGAGCCCCTGCCCCTTTAACCTCTAACAGTTAAAGTGCCCTTTTGGACGTATTGCGGTTCCACTCGGAACATGATTTCACCTGAGGGGGAGACCCTGGCAAATAATTGAAAGTATTGGATACCTAGAATAATCATAATGTTTATGAATAGTTCCTATTTAGAAACATTAAGATTTTATAATAGATCAAAATTGGAATCAGATCAAACACAGAAGTAGAACCAAATTTAAACTAAATTCTAATAAATTAATTGAACTTAGAAGCGCAAGTAAAAACCTGCATGCAGAATACCTACCTATCACACTCTAAATGTAAAGTAAGTGGACAAGAGGTGTTTTTTAATCAGGTTAGTTTTAATCAGAAAAGTTAGACTGTGCCCCTTTTTTAGACCAAACAAAATATTTGACGAAAGTAGTAGTATATCATTGACTGTCTGTTAAATTTGAAGACATTAACACAATATTTAAAGATAAAAAGTGAAATTATTGCGCCACTACTGGCCCTGAATAGTGAAACCGTGATAACGTGAGGTTAATTCTTAGGCCAGTCACAGCACACGCAGTTGGGATTGAAGACGGTCCCTTCAGCGCATCTCTGTACATGGGTTATGCCATTAGAACAATGAATGAAGGTCTTTGGGTCAGCTGGGTTTGCATATATTCCCCCCGTTGGTTTGTCTACACAAAACTCCTTTCCTGAGGGAGCTGTCGGCACAACCTGAGGTCTAGAAGATTGAGCAATGGTGGATGCTGTTGTTGAGGTCCCATTTAGGACATCGGTTGTATTTGGAGGGAGAGATGGAAACTCTGGAGGAGGAAATTAAAATTTAATGTTTTATCTTAAGTTTTCCAATTATTCATCTGGTTTACACGTCTCCCTGGAATACTGGATTCTGACTGGTTAATCATGGCACCCAGTCTGTGAAATTTTCTAATATTTAGCTTCCATGGCTACACTTACGCATACGGGTAATATTATGAACCACTTTCAACTCAAATCAATATTTCACGCCCATATATTTATTATTTCTTTATTTGGGATGTAGCCGTGCAATAAAGATAATGTACAGTCAGTTGGTTATTATCACAAAATAAATCGTGATGCAGAACAGACTATACATTATCTAATCTTTATATAATAATTACGATATGAAAGTTGATGAGATACTATGACATAATGAGATAAAATGTCAAAATTATGACAGTTTAAATTATGAAAAAGGTCATGACAAATTTAAAGTTGACTAATAAGTCTGACAACGTTGAAATGATGGCGTAATTATTAGATAAAAAGTCGAAATTGAACACAAATTGAAATCAAATTTTGCACATAATTAATGAGATACATTTTAAAATGAGATATTTATAATTATGAGGGTTTTTTTGAATTATGACATGGAAATTATAACTAGTTAAAATAATGGAGTAGGATTTTCAATTTCTTACCTTTTCCCATTTATTTAATAATTCTGATCTCATAATTATAAATTATTAGTATCTCAAATTTTGACTTTTTCACATAATAATTATGATTTATCAAAGTATTTTTTTTCTAATGTGGCGGGAATAGGCTTCTATAAATCTGAGATGTACTGTACCAATATTAAGAAGTGTACGGAGGTGCCCAGTAAGAGGGTAGTTGCCCTGCCCACAGAACCGTCCTGCAAAGTCATCGAGATCCAGAGCCCAGATGAAAGCTCCACCGAACTTGTTCTCCTTCAGGTAGTTCACCTGTAGCAGACCAGATTTAATAACTAAAAGCAGGATTTAACTGCATTAAATTGTATGTAATTTCCAACATTTAAGACATATTCACCTTAGTCGTAAAGCTTTCCTTGGTGTCAAATCCCACCCATTTCTGTTCCTTGGTTGCATAAGGAACTTTCTGATCATCAATCCATTGCACGGTGGTTCCATTAAGCATGGTACAGATCTGATGGGAGATGATCAGTACATAACACTTTTCTCAATTAAATATTGCGCTATGATGTAAGTGCGTGAGTTTAGATTGAAGATAAGACCTCATAATAGGACCAGAATCCGTTCTCTCTGGTGAAAGGTCCAGCTGAGCCAGATCCAAGAGCTGGAGCTCCAACTCCATTGGCTGCAGACGCCAGTTGAAACATTCTTCCATATGTCGCAAAGCCCATCCTCAGCTTCTCCACAGGAGCACCCTGATCTCTCCAGTATTTCATAGCAAAATCCTACATTGTCATGATAAAGCAGTTATTTATTGTTGTTTGTTTCCAGCTGCTTGTTGTTTGCAATGACTCATAGTATAATTCATAAATCGTTTATATGTTGAGCCAATTGAATAGGCAAATGCTTAATAAAAATCTATGATTTGATCATTATTGCAGTGATTATTATGTTCCAAGCATGTTGTACTGTATGTTTGACAACAGTTCTTAAAGGGATACTCCGCTTTTTTGGAAATAGGATCATTTTACAATGAGCCTATTTCCAAAAAAGTGGAGTACCCCTTTAACAGTTCCATATTCCATATTGACAATATCAAGATTCATCAGGCTAAAATTGTGAAAAAATGGTTAGTAGGGGAGCATGAAGAATGATTTTTTTTACACATGAATTGGTACCAGACCTTAAATATATTGAAAGTGTTTGGGATGTGCTGGAGGAGACTTTACAGAGTGCATGACTCTTGCATTGTCAATACAAGATCTTGACCAACAATTGATGCACCTCTTGATGGAAATAAATGTTGTGATGTTATTTCCATCAATAGGCATTTGACTTTTTTGTTTTTTGACTGGGCAGTGTTTTTCAGAAATTTTACAGTAAGATATAAGGCTTTTGTACCGTATTGAAGTAGATATTGTCTCCTGTGTCTCCAGAGCCACGGTACAGAGGACTGTTGTGCCCAGTGATAGTCTCCCATGAGCCGTGGAAGTCGTAGGTCATGACATTAATGGAGTCCAAATATCTGCATTAAAATTGCGAATTCATATCATTTATACATTTGATTGGCATTTTAAGAGATTCTGTCTAAAGCATAATCATATTTCTATTCAAAGTGAACAAAAAAGAAAACAGGAGACATACTTGGCTATTTCTGCAATTTCATAACCAGCATCAATGTTTCCTTTCCCAGCAGCCACTGCAGCGCTGAGCATGAGCATGGGGCGTCCAGTGGCGGCACTCTCTGCCTTGAAAGCTTCCCGGAGTTCCTGTGATGGTCATAAATTTGCAGTGGATTAATGCCTTTTTAAACTCAGTGTAATTATAATACACATTGAAAATCTAATATAAACCTGGAAATAAGCAGAAAGCTTTAGGATTTTGAAAAAAAAAATAAAAATAAATATGCATGATGTCAAACAAAACGGATTATTTCTGATTCTGCACTACTTCTTGGTAAGGTGTTACACAAACTTGTTGAGTTTATGAGGCTCAAGTGCTGCTGTCATTAAAGCAAAAGAGGAACAAACCAAATACTTCCTAAAATTTTTAATTCATTTAGTTTTTATTAGCCTCGTTTTTTTAAAAAAAAATTTTTAGCTAACACTTTCCAATTAGGAATTATTAGTTAATATTAGTTAACACGAGCAACACATTTTTAAAACATTTGTTAATGTTAGTTAATAAGATATTTGTTCATCTTAATTCACAGAGAATGTTAACATATAGAACTTTTGATTTTAAAAATTGTGGTTAATATTAAAATTCTTAGTTCATGTTAACTAATGTAGTTAACTGATTGTAAAAAATGAAAGCTTATTGTAAAGCGTTAACCTTTTTTAAATAGAAAAATTTTAAATTTTTAGAAAAATTTTACAATTTTTTTAGTGGACTTTTGGACATGTGTAAATGCATACTCATTCTTTCTCTGATCATCTTTTTTACTCCCATGTTATCAACTTGTTGTAAAGAGCATTGAATTGTGTGAGAGAATATCTGTAAATAATGAAGTAGCCTACCTTACACAGCAGAGTGAATCTCTGCTTGTCTTCTGGAGGACTTCCACGAGCACCGGGATATTCCCAGTCCAGGTCCAGACCATCAAAGTCATGGGTCCTCAGAAATGTGATGGAGGACTGAATAAATGTCTTCCTGTTTTCTGATCTGGACACCATGCTACTAAACCTAGAGTAATGGCGGGAAATCCCATGACGATGAAACAAACAGTTCTGTTCTACACACACATCCTTCAATATTTGAGTTGGACTCTTACCGAGTTGAGCCAAAGTTCCATCCTCCGACAGCCAAGAGAGTTTTCAAACTGGGGTTTCTGTCAAAACAAATATTTGTATTATTATTCGCTGAAAAAAATATCATTATTCAAAACTTTATTACATAATGCATTCTATTCTGTAAACATATATATTTACAAACAAAACATCAAATGATGCCACATACCTTTTCTTCAGTCCATTGAAAGATTTGTAGAGCGTTTCATCATTCCATTCAAAGGTTGTCAATTTATTTTCCAGATTAATAACGGAAAAAGCATAAATTAAATGAGTGCACAGATAGGGGTCCACATTAGATGGCAGGTACTTGCCAAGGCCATTTCTGTACTGAGACCAGTTTGTGAAGTAGCATAGCAGTTGGAAGGTCAATCCTGAAAAAACAAAATGACAACACAAATATTTATCACACAAATTTTATTAATAATAATATAAAACAGAATTACTAATAATATTAATTATTATTATTTCCACAATCCTACAAAGGACAAGCCGTTTGGACGATGGATAAATTTGTATGGTAATTGTTAGTATTATTTAAACGTGGCTATTGAATACAATATTTAATAATGAAACAAAAAATAATTAAAAACACTTACCAAAGTGGCACAATGCCAAAGAAAAGCCTGAAAAGAGATACAAATGAATTGTTAACATATGAAGACTTTTTTAGAAGAAATTTTCTTCTAAAATGAGGACTTTTATCAAGCTCGTATATTTAGGTTTACTAATTTCACTTTAATGGCAATTAATAAGTAATTTGCATTGCCATTAAAGTGAAATAACTGAACATAAACATACAAGCTTGATAAAATGATCATTCTATAAATTGTCAGATGGCACTTAGAGGCTTTTGCATCTGAAGTTTTAATATAAAACACTCAAACATTCAAACTCTTGAAAAGCATTCTCTAAGAGCAACAATCCCTTACCCGTTAGAAAAATAAATTTGGTCATCATAAAGTGAAGACTCAAGGTCAGTCAATAAACTTTGTCTGCTATTGCTGGAGTGCAGAATTGGTCATTTATATTTGCTTTTGCCCCCCCCCCCACCAACACAAAGAACTTCTGCATAAAACCAATGATTAACCAATACACACAAGAACTGAATTTCCCCATAAAAGCTGCTCACTGTCATCTGTCCTGGATGTTGGCAGACTTCACACCCTTCAGAATATGTTCAGTCTTCTGTCACTGAGTTCAGCCAAAGTGACATACACTGGAAAAAGAGGCAAAAAAATTCTGTAAAATATCTTTATATTTACATTCATGCATTTAGCACTTCTATATCCAAAGCGACTTACAACAGAGAAACATAAGCAGTTGAAACGCAAAGAAAGAGGAAGATGTTTTCCTTACACAACTTTGAGGCAGCAATGTAATGCACCATTAATTCCTATTACACATCTTTGTTAGTAACTTTCAAAATATTCAGTGCACATCCTGTTCGATGACAAGCTTCAAAGATCTGTAAAGTTGGTTGTCATTCCATGTGCATGACACAAGATCACTTGCATGGCCAATGAATAATAAGTTCCCCAAGCTTTAAACCCAGCTTACACATTTGTAGAACATTGTTTTTAAATTATATTTATATTTTATTCTAATACCCTGATTAGTGTAACACAGTGAAAACTGAACTTGCAGGAAGCAGAGACTATTGTGATATAGGCTACAGTATTTGTTTGCACATACATTTAATGTAATGAGTAAAAGATACAACATTATAATCTGTAAATCACTTCAATAGAATTTAATATATACTTTCATATGTGTGTCAGTGCTATTGTTTTGTGTTAAGATGCACATCAGTAGGCAAATGTTTTTTTTCATAGGCCTTTTTTGTACACATAAAAAAGTGCTGATGTCCTGTGCTAATATATGAAAAAATTTTCTTTATTGATTTTTCACCAATATTTTGCATTGCATTCCAATGCATTTGTATTGAATTGTGTTTTAGGGTTCAAGAAAATGTCCGTAAAAACGGATAAGATACTGCCAGAACATTCCCAGTACCTTTTCCAATTTACAGATTCCTTTATTATAGTGTACTGATATGAAAATGTTCAGCCAATATTCAGGCCCCAATGGAAACTGCGCTCATAAAAATGACTTACTTCTAACATCTGACCAAGGTTGAATCTCAAAACTAGCTTTACTTGATCTTAGTGCTGTGCTTGACACTATAGATCATGACATACTCTTAGATTGATTACAAGATTACACTGGTATTCAGGCACAGGTATTGAGGTAGTTTTGAATTGTACCTTGTACCAATTGTAATTGTATCAGACTGTTACAATTTCGTTTTTTCAAACAGGGAATTATTCAAGTTAACGTCAGTAAATTATGGAGTGCAGCAAGGTTCTGTTTTGGGCCCTCTGCTATTTTCAATATACATGCTTTATTATAAGAATACATTAGTTTCCACTGCTATGCTGATACTGTTATTTCATCATGACCAGATGAAATCTCTAATTTATCCAAGTTGACAGAATGTGTTACCTATTCTGTAGGCTTTTTGAATACTACAAAGTATTACTGACTTATAAGGCCCTAAATGGTTATTAGCTCCCATGTATTTAACTGATCTTCTTTCACCCTATAATTCACGCTTTCTTATTATCACAAAACTCTGGACTTTTAGTGTTACCTAGGATATCTAAGTCCAGTAAAGGAGGTAAAGTGTTTAAATATTTAGGTCCTTAACTCTGAAGTAGCCTTCCTGATCATTGGGCCAAAACAGGAACTTAAAATTAATTAAAAAGAAATCATTAGTCTTGTTTACACACAACTTATAGGTCTTTAAAATAAGCTTTCATAATAAAACATAGCTATAAATGAGTGGTGTGCACTACTAAAGCAAATGTACCAGGTTACTTCCCATTCATATTGTTGTACTGTTGAGCAGGGTCACACTTTTACATAACCTCTGATTTGAGAACCACAATACTGAAGTAAATGTCAAAGATACTAAAAGGTTAGTCTTTAAACAGCTGATCTGTATCTCTATGTTTATGGGCCTGACAGGATTGTCACATTTGCACAAATGAAGGATTCATAGGAAGTTAAAAATTGTTTCTCTATTTTTGCGAGAAAAGGGGAACAAGCTAATCAAAGGCTTTAAAACCGTTATAAAACACATGAGAAATAGTCATACAGTCATTAAGCAGTAGCCTATGTGGTAATATTTCAAACATTTTGAACTTCCTTTTACAGCAGTGTTCTCGTCAATTTTAAAAAGGTTACCACAAAAAAAAAATGTGACTGAAGGAGATTAAAAACGTGTTAAATACTCAAGATTATCTGCGCTGTTTTTAGGCAACGTTATAATAATGAAACACAATACAGAACTTACATAGACTGTGGATTCTCAAAGTTTACAGGTTTGTGTGCGTGTGTCCATCAATGTTTATGGAGCCGAGCTCGTGCCTCGTGCTCAATTCAACTGTCCTCTAGTGGAGAATATCGGCATAACAGCTTACCAATGGGCGTGTAAAGGAGCAGTTTACTCAAAATATGAAAATTCATT
Organism: Cyprinella venusta; assembly: GCA_038021265.1. Taxonomy (NCBI): domain Eukaryota; kingdom Metazoa; phylum Chordata; class Actinopteri; order Cypriniformes; family Leuciscidae; genus Cyprinella; species Cyprinella venusta. The sequence goes on along the minus strand of CM075883.1, from coordinate 14,305,114 downwards.
CATCGTTTACTCACTCTGATGTAGTCTCCAACCCATGGGATATATGCGAGCTTTGGTGGCCAAGATTATAGATTTTGGTTTGTCAAATCTATTTTATGACTTGATCAGATGTAGTAGACTACTTTGTTTATTGTATATCTCCCCCTCCCTCTCCATTTTGAGCTTGATAGTCCTGTAAACTGTTGTTGAGATATTTGTAATTATGACAAACTCATTAATTCACATCATGCATTTTAATAACTTAAGCATTACAACACTTATGATAGTACTCTTACTTACCAGACTCCAAAAAATATACAATAAACATCACGTAGGGGCCTACATCATACTACAACAAGCAGCCGAGGGTTAGATTGTATTTTTTTTTGTGAGAATAAATGGTTTGCAGTCCATTAATGTAACCTACAGTACAGCAAACAGATAAATACAGATAAAAGGGTGCTATGGAAACTAAAACATAAGAAGAATTAGTGGCATCTATCAGTGATATTAAACACTGGTTAAATGAAACATTGTGGAAGTTCTTGATGCTCAACATCTCTTCAATGTGAATGTGCGTGTGAATTGATCCTGAAAGTTATTTTATAAACTGAACATGAGTTTGTTTAACGAAGCAAGGTTCAATCAGCCATTTCTTGTCCGTCTTCTTATCAACATGATAAACGCATCAAGACGTCTTAGCTTGGCTTCCTCTCACATGATTTGTGGATTTGAAAAACAAACCTGATTGGCACTTTTTCTGTAAATCCCCAGAAACACGGTTTTACTTTTAAAACACATCTATATACATCATTTCCAGCCTGTCTAACAGATTAAACAAGTCTTAGTCCATCTGTGTAAAAGGTGGTTGAATCAGACACCATGGGGAGTGGGCTCTAAGCAAAAGAGTAGATGGCCACAGGAGACGTGGGCTCAGAGCTGTCATGGTACGGGCTCCTGTCGATGTTCCTCTTACTGACACCAGTGTACTCTCCGATAAAGGAGCCATCTTCATTAAACTCAATCTCTTCTCCCTCACCATACTCCATGAGGCTGTCGTCACTGTTCGTTCTCCTGTCAATGTGCTCGATCACACCTTGACTGCGTCCCTGTCGACTTTCCTCCTCACTAAAGGGGAAGAGATTCATTTGAGAGTTTTAAAAGTAAGATGTCCATTGTTCCAAACAAATGTTGAAGAGATGCTTACCGTCTGCCATAGGGCATAGTGGACACTCGTGTGATCCTGCAGTAAATATAGAAGATAAAAGTCACAATTCATATAATGGAAACAAAGCCATGACATATAAAACACAAACACTATTGTGTTTAGAATTGTCATAGAATTGTCAAATATAGAACTGTCAAAAGAACAGCATTTATTTTAAAAATAAATCTAACACTATAAATGTTTTAACTGATACTTTTGATCAATTTAAAGCATCTTTGCTGAATAAAAGTATCAATTTACCTAATTTTGAATGGTAGTGTGAAAACAGTTACAAAAAGATTAATAGTTAGACTAGAATATGTGTAGTTTAATTGTAGTAAAACAAATAAGACAATTTTTAAAAGGTTAACACAAAACTTGTTCTGTATGACATGGATCATACCTCTCAAGAGACCTTCAGCGGTCCAACCGCAAAAGACATAAAAAAATAAAGGAGGAATGAAGAAAGTGAGATGGATGGAGTGATGAATTATAAACTGTACATATTCCAAATCAACCTTTGATATTGTGATTATGTTATGATGTAAATGATAGGATTTATACATTTTTCACACTTTAGTGTATCGAGCATGCTGTTTTCATGCAAGTGCATCACTGAAAATAAACTGTGCCGCCTGTAATAAATAAACTCAGTCTCATCAAACACAGTCACCTGTAATCAAACGTTCCATTCTCTCTATCATCCATTGGCTCCAGTGCAAAGTCCTTCATGTCCCGCACTAACAAACAAACAAAAGTATATGTTTAGCCACATATATAATGCATGATTACAAATGTAACTTGTCTCACGTAATTTCTATTGCACCTGGGTACTTTCCTCCTCGGCTTCTCTTGATGAAGAAGACTATGAGCATGATGAGAACGAGAAGAGCAACCGCACACATTAAGCCAATGAACCAACCCTGCGTCACAATGTCCACTTGCTCCCGGGTGTATTCTGTTCATGCACACAGGCAATCACGCATGTTAGGAATCATGTTTACAGAACAATGATCTTATGAATGTAGATGAAAAATTACCCTCAGTAGTAAATTTGGGTGATTCCTCTGTGAACGCCTCCCCGACTCCAACTTCAGTTTGTGCTGCCAGTGAGAACTTGTATCGAGTGTATCGGTCCAAACGGGGCAGAGAGAAGTAGGTGATGTTAGGAGGAATGTTTTCCACTTGGATTCTGTCCCCCAGAGTCATGTTCACTACAGAAAAAACATCATCAGTCTTATAGGGCTAAATAAAGGATTTGTGTCTTTTTGTCACTTTATAGTGATAAACAAACATTAAAACATTAATTACAAAAAAACATTTTTTTATTTTAAGGAATGCAAAAATTTGGGGGGAATGACATTAGAGAACATAAAGGGTTTGAGTGACAATTATTATGTAATATTATGTTTTTGATCATTAAAATCGATTAATAATTCAAGTTTGTAACTAAATTTAAATTAATATTAATTCAACAAAGTTTAAAGTCAAATTTAAATTTTAAGCAAGGATGCATTTAATTGGTCTAAAGTGACATTTATAATTCAAATAAATCTTCTTTTGAATTTTTGGAAACTTGGGTGTCATGAAAAAATAAGATTTTAGCCTCTAATACTTTAAAAAATGTCACGGGACACCATGTAAGTGCACTTACACGTCTGATATTTGAGAACGTAGCCAGTCAGAATGCCATTTGGTTCTGCAGGTTCCTCCCAGTCCAGGTAAATGGTGTCATAGTGCCGGTGCATGATCCTGAACGACCTGGGAATGGTGGGCACTAGAGTAGAAACAAAGACATGCCTGTATGTGTTTGATTTGCCATAAAGTTAACTGTGTGAAGAGTTTCATACCTCCTTCAGGTGTCTGAAACTCAATGGTGTGGCTGGGCGGACCCTCAAAGCGGTTATTGGCCACTACAATATACATCCTGTAGTTACTATACGGGATAAGACCAGATAGGGTCCCAGACAGACGTGGTCCATTAGCTTTAAAACTCTTGGTCTTAATCCTCCTGCTCACCGTGTGCCAGGGCAGTCGACTGCTCTCTCTCCAGTAATAAACCTGAGAGACCAAACACAGCTCCATCAGTGGCTTATCAATTACTATATAGACCTGTCCAATGGAGAAGCCATACTTTGTACTCCTTTATTTCACCCATGATGTCGGCTCGTGCCACTGGTTCCCAGTGGACTGTCAGCGTCGTGCTTTCAATGTCTGACACACTCAGATCAGATGGAGCGGCAACAGGACCTGTTAGAGAAACCCAATATGAGTGAAACACTGACCAAAACCTCTTTTTTATGCATGTTAAACCAAACAATTACTTGTGGTACATATGAACTTACGGTCCTCCCCAGAGTAACCAAGCACAATAGGGGATTCTGGGCCATAGCCGAAGAAGTTGATGGCCTGAACTTTAATTTCATAGGGCGTGAAGGTGTCAGTGTCATAGATGATGCAGCTACACCACCAGTATGTTGTGTAGTTCTTCCACTCCTCCCTCGAATCCCTCCGTCTCCACCAAACCGTGTAGCCCAGTTTCGGCCCATTCCATTCTCTGTACTCCAGTGGCTTCAGACACAACAAAAACGTCACAATTACTATAAATCACATGCATGTGATTACATCACAGTTAACAACTTTAATTAAAATGATCAACATCCATCAATCATCAGTGTGTCACCTCCCAGCTGATTTCCATGTTATTTCTGAACACTCCACTTCCCAATCCTTGGATGTTTCTTGGGATGGCATCAGGCACTAAAGACACAAAACTAGTGCTGTCAAATGGATTAATCGTGATTAATTGCATCTTATATAAAAGTTTGTGTTTACATTATATATGTGTTGGTATATGTGTGTATATCATATTTATATATATATATATATATATATATATATATATATATATATATATATGTGGGTGCACTCTGTATAATTATTTTATATATATATATATATATATATATATATATATATATATAAATACACACACATGCATGTAGATTTAATAAAAATATACTATTTTATATATAATATTTTAATATAATATAATAATATAATATTTTAAATATACTACATATATATATATATATATAATAATTATACAGAGTGCACCCACATATATTATGTAAACACAAACTTTTATTTTGGATGCTATTAATCACGATTAATCGTTTGACAGCTCTAATATATATATATATATATATATATATATATATACATACACACAGATGATATATATATATATATATATATATATATATATATAACACAGATGTGTATATAACATATACTGTGTATGAATATAAGATATACTGTATATATACTACACACAGATTATGTAAAGACAAACTTTTATGTTAGATGTGATTAATTGAGTAAAAACAAGGATAAAAAGTGTTTATTTCTAATATTTGTATTATTTTATAAAGAAATAAATAGTGTAGAATTAATTGTTTAGAAGATATGACAATCTTCCCGTTTCCCTTTTTGACATTACTTTAATTTCTTGCCATGGCAACACTGTTCGAGATATCCAATATCCATTCACAATTTAGCATCTTCAATGTCTTCAGAATCAATGTGCTACAGAGCCCCCTAAACACAAGCATGAAGGGTGTGCCACAGAAAAAAAGGAGGACCTACCAGCTCCTCCAGTCTGATAGTATGCAGACGGCCAGCTGGGTTTACTGGGACCAATGCCATTTACAGCAATGACCCGGAATCGGTACTCTACGAATGGAGTTAGCTGTAAAACGACAGAGTTCAGGTTGCCTGGGTAACTAGTCAGGTTCTTCCAGCCGCTCGGCAGCAGCCAATAGTCTGCGAGGAGATTTTCAGTATATTGAACCTGGTACTCTGAAAGAAAATGAATACAAAATCATGCCATTGTAAGCCTAGATTGTTTAGACTTTTTGCTTGCGTCTATGTTTGTGTGACTGTACCTTTAATAGGATTGTGGTTGCTCAGTCCTGGAATCCAGGTGAGTCTAACGCTCCTCTCTGATGGGTCTGATATCTCTAAATCACTGGGCGGGTCTGGGCGGTCTAAAAGCGAAAGTATACATCAATAATATGCTCATGTTTATACTGTTTGAATGTATAGAGAAAGTTAATGTACCCGTCACAGTGAGTTTGGCCGAGGCAGTGACCTCCTCCAGTTCACTTTTAACCCTGCAGGTGTAGATGCCTTCATCTCTTCTGTACACATCAGCAATGCTCAGAGAATCCTCATCCTTTGTCATCCTACAGAACACAAAGCAGTCAGATACATTTAACCAATAGAATAACACTTCCTACATGCTTGAGGTCAGATTTAATTGTGTTTACCTTCTTCCTAAAATCAAGAACTTCTTGTCCTTAAGCCAAGTAACGGTAACGTCCAGAGTCGAGTCGAATTGAATCTTACAATCAAAGCGAGCCAGACTCCCTCTTGTGACCATAGTATTGCGTGGGGCACGAACAATTTTAATGGGCTCTATAAAATCAAAAACAAGTAGATAATCTTGATATATACACACACACACGACATTTAAAATGCATACAATTAAAACACATCTATTAATCACCTACTTATTGGATAAAACATTAATTTAATGGACATCAGTGCATTTAAGAAATCAGAAATTTCAATGCAGCACCTGTTCCAGAGACTGACCTTTGACCTCAAGTTGGATCTCCTTCTCATCTCGTCCAATAACATTGCTTGCAACACACACATATGTTCCCTGATCTTGCAGCTTTGTGTCACTGATTTCCAATGTACCATTTGGATGAATCATGTGACGATTTCCCTCTAAGGTGCCTAGTCCTCCTTTTGACCTACAATACATACATATTCATTATTCATTATATGTGCACTTAAATTTTGAAATCATTTATGCAGTTACTCCTCCTTTTGTTCAATAATGAAGATGAATGATAGTAGGACAATTTCTTTACCACCGCAGGTCAGGTTTAGGAGAGCCAAAATACGGGCAGTCTAAATGCGTATTATTGCCTTCTGTTGTTTTAACCAGTTCATCTCTGAGACCAAGCAGACGAGGCTTCATATCTGCAGACAACAGAGCACAGTTGCAAGCTAAAAGCTAATGGTGCATGTAAATGAAGTGTTTTCAATCCAGCCTCTTCTAGCTCTTACCCATTACGGCCAAGAAAGCGTTTGCCATGATATAGCCATACTGGTTTGAAGCATTGCACTGGAACACAGCAGCGCTGTCTGGAACCACGGCGCTGAAAAACAAAGTGTCTTCTGAAACCTGCCTGCCTGGACTCTTAGGAGCATCTGAAGACAAGACAGAAAGAGTGAGCATTGATATGCGTTGCAGTGCACCTGTTTGCTTAATGAAGCTACTGTTTTTCTCACCACTGATTGGCTCTCCATTGACCAGCCACTGTATCTGGGGTCGAGGAATACCATCAGCTCGACACACTATACTACCGCTGTCATCACGAGACAGAACCAGGCTCTCAGGCTTCTCCACCCAGAATGGAACCGCTGCAAAAGAGTTGAGAATAGATGTTTATCTTGATTTTGTCATTCTTAAAGGAATACTGAAAATAAAATGTAGTCAAAATGTAGTTTCAAACCTGTATGCTGTTTTTTGTTTTTTTGGAACATGAAATGTTTGTTATAGTATAGATTTGGGTGATAAATACACTAGTTTTGTATTGTATTTTGTATTTGTATTGACTGAATATATATATATATATATATATATATAAATTATACTCCCGCTTGGGTTTTTTTACCAAGGTTTTTTTTTTATAAAGGAATTAATACTTTTATTTAGTAAGGATTCACCAAACTGATCAAGATTACTACTAATAAAAATAACTATTTCAAATAAATGTTTGTTTTTTTTACTTTCTATTCTTCGATGAATTCTGATAAAAATGGTTTCCTCAAAAATATTAAGCACCACTGTTTTCAACATTGACAACAACGTTTCTTAAGCATCAAACAAGCCTTTCTGAAGGATTCTGAACGGTTATTTTTAATTATATTTTAAATAATTTATGAAGGATTCTGAATAGTTATTTAAATGTAATAATAATATTTCACTTAGTTACTATTTATGATCAAATAAATGCAGGGTTGCTGAGCATAAGAGACTTCTTTCATATCCTACTGACTCAAGTGGTACTGTGAATATAGCATTAGGTGAAACATAAACATTATGTTAGATGATATTTTAAATGTCCAATAAGATGTGATGCATGGAAAATGTGTCATATTTGATTTAAAAGCAGTAAATTTTCAGTGAATAATAAGTTAAATTTTGGTCTGTACCTCACAAATCTCTTCAGAAAAATCCAAATTTATAGCACAAGTTGTTTGGACATTTATTGTGGTGTTTTTATATATTTTTGTTCAATGACAGATGTGGTCACTATGAACTGTCAATGCGTGAACATTCTTCAAATTTGGGTTCTATATGAAAAAATGGCAGCATATGGATTTGAAACATCATAGAACAGATTAGATATTGACAGAATATACATTTATGGGTGAACCCACATAGTGACAGACATGAACAATAGAAATAAAGAAGTATTCTACATTTGACCCGGACAGTGATGACGTGGTCCAGGCTGCCCATCCTGTTTGAAGCGGTGCAGATGTATTCTCCCCCATCATCCATGCCGATCTTCTTTATTCGAAGCGTCTTATTGAAATTCTCCAACTTCTTCCCAGTCATAGACATCTCGTCCCAATCTTTAGTCCATTTTATGGAGGGAGTCGGACTACAACATTAAGAGAGAATCAAAAATGCACAGATTTCATAAGGCAATCCAAATGAAGTCAATTCAAATTCATCAAAACACTTTAAAAACTCACACTCCAGCAGCAAAACACTCCAAGATAAGTTCTTCCCCTAGCATCGCAATTCTTGTGCTGACAGTTCCCTTGGGCTTCAGAAATTTGGGTGGCGTATGGGCTGCCATGCGAGCTACACAAACATTTGAGAGAAATCTTCACCCTTTACAAATCTGGCCAAAGCATTGTTGACTAGTTAGTGGATCAGTAAAGTCCTACTGCATGTTTACACTAAAGAGAAACTTAAGAAAGAGTCCTAACTCACCATGTGTTAGACTGTTAGATGGTTTTAATCATGGTTCTTCCTCAACTGAACACACACACAGAAAAAGGCACAGGTAGAGATGTTAAAACAAATTTGCTTAGTTAAAATAAAAAATAAAAATAGTTCCTCACACAGACCTGTGAGCACCTGCAGGATGAGGGGTGGTTTCTGCTGGATGGTGTTTGTGAAGGGGAAGCGGGCGACACAGACGTAGTTCGTAAGAGCGTCTTCTGCTACGATACTGGAGAAGAACAGATCTCCATTCTCTGCCTTTGATACTCGACGATCCAGTCGGATTGGTGTCATAGCTATGGAATAAGGAAGAACTTGGATACAAAATACTGGTTGTATATTAAAAGGCTTCTTTAAGGCTAGACAAACTTTAATAATATAATTACAATGAAGACTAGTGATAAAAATACACTACCGTTCAAAATTTTGGGGGCGTTTTTGCTTTTCTTGTGCTGACAAAGGCTGCATTTATGCAATCCAAAATACAGTAATAACAGTAAAATATTATTACAATTAAAATAACTTTAAAAGCTGCATTTTTAGCATCATTACTCCAGGCTTCAGTGTCAAATGATCCTTCAGAAATCATTATAATATGCTGGTTAACTGCTCAATAAATGTTTCTTATTATTTTCAATGTTGAACACAGCTGTGTCACTTAATATTTCTGTGGAATTTATGATCACTTCTTTCAGGAATCTTTGATGAATAGAAAAGTTTAAAAGAACAGTATTTGTTTGAGACAGGAATCTTCTGCAACATTTTTTTTTTTTATCTTACTGACTTTTAAAATGCACATCCTAGTATGATTTTGATGCTACTGACATAAGTCTAGATCATCTACTCCAAGTTTTAGTCAAGGCTTAAACTTAGTTCCCGGCTAAAATTGATGTTTGAGCTGTTTTAACAGACAGTACTTCCACTGACATATCTTAAAATACATCAGTGCCATTGATTTGTCTCAAGATGCACACCAGTAATTGTATTTTCTAAGGCACGGTTATACAAACTAAGGCGTAATTCTGGCTTAATCCAAGCCCTGCCTGTGAGACCAGGCCTATATGTTTCAAATCTAAAACACCTGAAGCAGATACTTACTGCTATTCAGCCAGTAGGTGTCAGGATTTGGAGGGCCAACTGGGGGATTGCAGGGAAGGATGAGAGGAAGTCCAACCACCACTGATACTGGCTCCAGATACTCCTTCAACCACGTACGCGCCTCTAAACAAAGCATTCATGTTTAAAAATCTATAGACTAATTGTTTTATATTAACAATTGGATGGTGTTTAAAGGCTTACTGGAGACACGCAGATGGATGTGACTGGAGAGAGCAGAGCCAAACTCATTAGTCGCCGTGCACTGATAGACTCCCTCATAGTCATCAGGCCGACCCCAGAAGAAAATCTCTAATGTGCCAGAACGCCTCCTCATGCTGACCTGAGGATCCCATGCCACATTCAGGTAAACCCCATCACGTGTCCATGTGAAGCTATGTACAGTACATCTTATTTGTCAATATTCAATATCATATTTATCAATATCAATATCTCAGTCAATATTTTAGCACCTTTTACACAAACAAACAAATGCTAATCATTATAAGGTAAGTAATCAAATCAAATGAATTACATGTATTATGAAGTGTGGACACTTTGAAGTAGGCCTACTTACACTGGAGGTGGATTCCCAGTTGCCTCACACTCCACTATAATGGGGTCAACTGGATCTACTATGTGGTCTCGAACACTCTCTTTAATGATCATTGGAGGTTGTCTGACTGTGGGGATATATAAAAATAGAATGTTTTAACAAATTAAAAGGACAATGTAGTAAATAATGCCTTGTAGCCTTTCATTTGACGTTCATTTCCAAACTGAGGTAAAACTACAGTTCCTCACCCTCAGGAGGAATTTCCATTGCTAAAATCCATGTTTGCTGCAGGATCGTAAGTATGGCAGGAATCCTCCAAAACTTCAGAGCTCTCATCGTGTACAGCATCCGCCTTGTGATACAACAGGGAACATAAGAGCACCAAAATACTCAAATGTTGCTCAAACATATGCTTGAAACATCTTGTTTGAAGTTATTTCATAACTAATGCTTTTGTATAATTGTGTTTGTGTTGTGCAAGGGTTAATGCTAAACCCTGAAAGCGCTTGTAGCTGACTGCTGTAGCATTTACTGAAATGAAGCAGACAAGACAAACCAAACTATTTCATATGCAAATGCACCACTGGTATTATTTTTAGTCTCCGCCCCCTTCCGCTTTCCGCAACTGTGATTCGTTGGCATTCACGTACCTGCGTATCCTGTGCTTAATTCAACTGCTTCAAAGTTGGTGTTACGTCAAGGGTACAACAAACACATTTATTGTCGTATTATTTTTTTTATCGTACAACGCAGTGATTGTTTTCATTAGGCTTGCTTTATCGAATTTTATGTTTGTATGTAGGCTATTATATTGTATTAGCCTATATAGCTAGGCTTTATAAATAGCTTAGACAAAAAGACCCAAAACAAGCAAGTGTTCTACTCCTTTTCATGAATAATTCAGTACGATATAATATATGCAAAAAACACATAGGGTCTAATTGTAAAACAGCCTTGTTTACTGACTGCATTCTACTTTAGGGTTTAAGTATAATTTTTGTGATCCATGCTAGTTCATTTGTAAAGGTCAGCGTAATCATTATCAACGTAATTATGCAAAGTAACCTACCAACTGAAGTGGAGTATCCAGAATTCACAAAATCTTCTTTATTTGTTTCAGCAGGTCATTTCACACTCCTAAAATGAAAACAAGGTTTTACAATTACATTCTATTGCACAAATGTAGTAATAGTACAGTACATCCACTGTTACCTTTTATATGTTTCCTCACTATGGTAATCTGTCATCATTGCCCCATATTCCAAACATGTTATTCCAATATCCAATGTTTTGTTTTTGTTGTTGCATTCAAAAAGGTCCAAGACAATGTCTAACCAAGCAGATGTTTTCTGAAATGTACACCTCTCCAACTAACATCCCTCTTCATTGTCTTCATCCATTTGCCCACTCTACCCATGAACCATGAATGATGTCCAACCCCCTCTCCTCTCTCTCTCATTCTCTCTCTCTCTCTAGTCTCAGTATAGTTGCAAACATATGTGCTCGTTACAGTGACAAAGGCTTTATTGTAGTAATAGTTATATATATATACATACATTTATAAACTGTTCTTATAATTGTTATCTTGTCATATTCACATGAGAAAATGACCATAGTCCATAAATAGCCAAACTCAGCTGAAAGATATTTTGCATTCTTTTTGATTATGACATCAATGTGTGGGCCTCATTGTTTGGTCCTGAAAAACTAAGCTAACTCAATGAATGAAATGCTTGTTTCTGAGTGAAAATTAAAATGCGGTGGTCACGCGACTCATGACTGCACCTAAAAGAGATTTAAATCTGCTTTTTTGATTCTAATTGATGGTTTACATTAACTGTACAAAGCTTTGTTAATGTGAGTTGCATGGTCAAAAACAGAAACAGAATGTGAATGAACACTCAAAATCCCAGAAGGCAAATCTTGAGAGATGATGTAGGTGGAAACAGCATCTCGGCCACTCTATACATTCTCATCCCACATCAACTCAGGCTTCCAGGGACGCCTGATACGCCAGTACGGTCTTACTGTACACTCCACAGATGAGCTAATACGATATTGAGGATCACGAAAGAACAAAAAAGTTCTTGAGTCAGCTCAGTAAGTGAACAGAGACTCAAGTATGATCTAATTGTGGTCATGTTCCCCAGTGCTTCAGTATCCTGAGCGGTGCATATGACATCAGCAGCGCTGCAGTGCCAAGCACCAAACTGTACAGCACACAACCTGAGCCTGAATGAACCGCTTCCTCCAAGGACGGGACAATGAAACCTCTGTCCCAATGGACGCAGTAAGCTGGCTCTATTCATACAGAATATCTCTGAGGGGTTTTATCAGTTCAGCCTTAAAGTGGCACTACAGCTTGTTTGGAAGAACAGATGCTGCTGGTTAACTTGCTTTGAGATACTGAATCTGCAAAAATAAAAAACAGAATTTGTTTTCAATTTTAAATGAATGTCAATTTTTAATTAATGAAAGAGCCAGTTGATTACATGCTAATTGCTACCACAAAGAAAAAAACAGACTGTTGGTAGTTATGAACAAAAACATCAAGAATTGTGCATGGTAAAAATAAAAAGCCGAACTGTTAAATTAATTACCCTTTTTTATTTGCTTTGGGGTAGCAATAAACATGTACTAAAACAACTGGCTCTTTCATTAATTAAAAATTGGCATTCATTTACATTTGAAAATAAATTCTGTTAAGTCTTAAATAAGACTCATAATTCAGTTTATATCTGTGTGCGATGTTGACACTGTCTAGGATGACGAGTGTAATTCAGATGAAGCAGCTGACTCACAACTGCCAGCTCAAGTCAGAGAGGATGATGACATTATAATGAAACATTGTTTCTCTGACAGTGACATTACAACAATATATATATATATATATATATATATATATATATATATATATATATATATATATATATATATATATATATATATATATATATATAATATTCTTAAAAATAACTAAATAAATGTGTATTTTATTTTGGTTTAGTAAGAAAGTATGGTAAAAATCATGTAAAATTATATGTCTATTTCTTAAATAATAGAATTGTCTTTTCTTACCTCAACTGATATTTCAGAGTTCCGACCAAATGGAGGATCCTTTGCAGTCTATTTTCAATTTACAAAAGCATAATCATTGTGCTCTTTGTCCATGTTCTCTCCTAAGCCATGACAGTAAAAACCTTATAATGATAGAAAAGGAGTCCACTAGTTTGTTTCAAAGCAGAGGCTGAAGAAAAATAACTTCTCTGAGGGAAGATTTTACACAACTGTCCAAAATAACAAACAACGCTCTTGACTGATGTCCTGGTCACATGACTGATGACTATGTGGCTTCTTCAGGTCATTTAAGCATTGAAAACAAGACTAAAATCAGGATGATTAGTGACTTTACCATCTAAATGGCCACACTCAAATAAGCTGTCTCTATGTTTGGCAACGGCTGTTGTTTCTATTACCTAATTCTGGGACTAATGGAGAATATCCAAAGGTTTTTCACGTGTTGTGTTTTGAAATCAATCCCATGACATTTAAAATGTCCCATTATTTCTAGTCTAAACTTTATGGGTGAAGCATTAACTGCACCTGAATTATTAATTATACTTTACATTATTTGTTATGTGCTGTCATCTTATTGAAATATGAAATAAACAAAAAATAGAAGTAGTGTGCCCTTAGTTTGATTAAAGAAAAGTGTTTTTTTTTAATTTAATTACATAAATAAATACTTCAAAAATTCATACAAAATATACATTTACATATGTAATCTGCTTTCATGGCAGAAGTGCTCAGTACATTAATTTTAACATTGTGTACACGTCTGCATATTTGGACATGAAATGCTGATTTGATTTGTAACTTCTCTAACAATGATTTGTAAATTGTCAAAATAAAATATGTGATGCACATGTAATTTGTTTTCATCTGATCTTAATTGATTTCTAGTCAGCACTGTGTAAAGTCCACTCAAGCCCAGCGGTGCTGCAGCTCCCACGCTTTCCCACCAATCCAGTCCCGTGTTTTCCATATCGCTGTTCGCTCTACCATCAGCACATCACACAGACGTTCCAGTTTGGGTCGGTTCCGGTCCAAGTACAGCTGTGTGTCTTTCTGCAGCTGTTGAAGCACCTCAGGCCTGCTTTCATCCAGTGTCACGTTTGACCTCAGCATCGGGTTAAAGCGAAAATACACATTCGGTGATAAGAGGTCATCCAATAGAGTGTGAACTCCTAAACATGGAAATATGAACAAGATCAGCACCTCAATATATCCAAATGATTTTTTTGTGTGTGTAAAATAGCACCATGTTGACTGGCTAAATGCAAGTAGTCAAAAATATATACTTTTAGCTTTATCTTTAGAATTACAAATAATTATTTCAGGATTTAAATGTAATTGCACAATTATTCACTGTAATATTGATATTACAATTATATATATAGTGGGACAAACCAATAAAAAAGAGTGCATTTTAAAATTACTGAATAATTGTAAATTGTGTATTATGAACAATTAATAATTGCACATTTATTCTCTGTGGTGTTATGAAATATGTAATATTAATAACTGTACAATTATTCGATTATAGTAGCAGACCAGCCCATTCTCATTCCAAGGTGTCATATACTGACGGTTTTGCCAATGCGTAACGCACATGGCACACTTTAGCGAGATGCAGATATATAGGCCTATGGGCTAGAAGGCGCCTCCTAGTGGTCTAACCCTACCCCAGACCCAAACCTACCCATTCCCGAAGCGTGTTATATTGACGCTAAAGGGTGCCATGTGCATTAGATGTATTAGCCTACGCATTGGCAAAAGCGTCACTATATGATGCCTATGACACAGACTAACCCTCAGTATCTGTGGCACTGCAGATCAGGTTGCTGATTTTGGCTCTGAGACTAGTGGAGGTTGCAGGCCCTCTTCTAGCATTGTCATAGCGTCCCGTTCCCAGTGACAGCACACACTGGAAGTGCTGATTGGGCCACAGCAATCGGCTTTCATGGACGGCCAGAGCACAGGGGTTATTGAGGATAAGACCGCCATCCTGGAGATAATAAACAGGAAAAGGTCTGGATACTAGTATATTTTGGTCCTGATATTGACTAAACTTGACTGTTCTGACCTGGTGTATGTCACCATGGAGAGGGAACTCCTGGAAATATCCCGGAGCAGCAGATGAGGCGCGGACAGCCTGCCACAGCCGGTACCCTGATCCTCCGGGATAGCGGCTCAATCTTCCTGGAGCGTGGTTATAGTTGCGGAAGATAAATGCTTTCGGGCTTTCCCCCCAGTTCACTACGGCACTGACAGCAGACACCTGTGCAAGAAGAGATCAGCAGTCAGGAGATCAGGAAAATCTGGATTTTAAAAGAGAGTTGTAATTTTTGATTCACCTTTGGGCTCAGCTCATCTCTTGCTGTTTTAATTAAAATCTCCTCTCCCATCTTCTCCCTATGATGAACATATGGGAATAGTTAAGAAAGAATTGCAGGCATAAATATAGTACAGTTTACTTCCACTGAGTGTTAAAATCCAACCTTAAAATCCTCTCCCATGTTTCTGTGTTGTAGTAGGAGTGTGTCCAGCCCATCTTCACTGTACCAACCAGGGGGTTTTGTCGAAAAACATCTGTCCCAAAACGATGATACATCTCTTCACATTCATCTAAAGAGATATGAGCTAGACCCAACATGAAAGCCAAAACTGCTCCTGTACATCAAACACAGAGATAAAAAAAGATATGATATAATAATAATATATTGCCATGTAATAATACACATAATTATAGAGTATAGTCCTCATTTACTTTATAAAAATAGTCAAATGTAAAAATGTCACAATATTAGTTTTTAAAATAACCATTTTTTATTTTAATATATTTCATAATGTCATTTATTCCTGTGATGTTTACATCATTACTCCAGTCTTTAGGGTCACATCATTCTAATGATGATTTGATGCTCAAAGAAACATTTCTGATTATTATCAACGTTAAAAAGTTAAGTCCTGCTTAATATTTTAATAGAAACCGTGATATAGTTTTTGATTAAGTTTAAAAAACAAGCATTCATTTGAAATAGAAATCTTTTGTAACAGTATAAATACTGTATATACTGTCACTTTTGATCAGTAGTGAAATATGATTGGTAGTGTAAATATGGTCTGTATTAATAAAGCCTTTGTCCCATTTTTACCTGTGCTGACTCCACATATGTAGTCAAAAAGTTGATACACTCGCTTTCCTGTTTGAGCCTCCAGCTGTTTTAGCACTTGTAGTGGAACTAACCCTCTGTAAGGCATGAAACATTTGTAAGACAAAAATAATTGGCATTAATAATTGTTATATTTTATGAAATTGCAAACAGATGTTTAGTATCTCTACAAAGCTTTTTTGGAAGACATATTGGATCATATTCATCCAGTTTTACAAGCAAAACCTGTAGAGCATGTTGACTAAATGTGGTGTTTCCTACTTGGTTCCACCTCCATCAATGGAAAGCACTCTGACCCCACAACCTTTGACTGGATCCACATAGCCAATTAGAGCAAGAGTCTGCCTAATGGCTTCTTGAAGTTTTTTATCCATCCAAAAGATCCGGCGTCGTCTAAGGAGACACAGTGCTGCTTTTTCCTGAATTTCATCAAAAAAATAAATAAACTGAAAAATCTGAATTTCTATAGGCTAGTTGTTCTACATTTGGTTTAATGGATTTGAGTCTTGTATTGTATACCTGCCACACCACAGCCTTGCTTGCTGGGTGCTGAATGAGGTGAGTGTTCAGTTCCTCCACACAAGAAGTGATGGATGACGGTACGCTAGCCTCTTCAAGCCTGTTCAGTAGAACTTTTGTCATCTCATCTGCTTTCCTCCTCCTAAAAACCTACAAAACAGATTTCCCGCTATATTCAATCCATTTCATTGACAGTGTAGAAAACAAAAGCTTTCACACATGATACACTAAATAAATGCGTAGTAGTAACTTTACTTTACTTTTAAGCAATTTTCACTCAGAAATTGCAAGTTAATTTCAGAAATGATTACAAAGAAAGAGCATTTGTAGTAAACATGACAACACATTGAAGTAACACATTGAAGCATGAAATTTTGAAAGACTGATATTGTCATTTCTTGTAAAACTAACTTTTATAATGTTTTTTATTTACTTGAAAAAATATTTAATGCAAAGGGATACACTGATATTAAAATGTATATGATTTGACTATGATTTTGTGTCAGTGTACCTGATAATAAAATTCTATACTATTTTGTCTAAACGAGTTATTACTAAAAATCAATCATTTTAAATGCTACAAGTGATTTTTTAAACAAGTTTCTCTTTTTTTTTGTAAATGAAGAAATCAGCATGAACTATTACATTTCTAATATTCACCAATAGTTTAAAAATCTATCAGCAAATATGTATTCTGCATCCATGGCATAAATACTGATAAAACTACAATATGTCTTCACAAAGCATTAAACATATGAAACTCATATGAGTCCCAAATGGTTGAGTTCAGGTGTTTTATTAAATTATGATTTCTGGTCATGCAAGACTCACCATTTTATCCAGCATTTTCTCTGTGGTCCTTGTTACAGTTGCATGGTCACTACGCCTGCTAGAGCCCATTCCCAGGTAGCTGCCCACAAATCCAGGTAAAGTTGAGGGTTTCAACAGGTACTCAAAGAAGGGCACTGGTTTTTCCTGGCTCACCATGTCCTCAGATGAACCTCTGTCATGTTCTTCTGTGTGTAGATCTGTACCCACCTCCTCATTCTCTACAGCTGCAGACCCATTGAAGTACCGATTAACGTGGTTGGCCATGTAAGTGTAATTTTCCCCAAAGCGTGTGGCGAGGCTGCTCATGTGGAACAAGCCTGGGGATTTGGGCTGAAGAAGACTAGGGTCTTTAGTTTTGTTCAGAGAGTCCAGTGAGACTGAAGTCTTTGACAACTGATGATCAACCCCTGGTGATTCCTCAACAGTATCTGCTACTTTTGCCCCAAAGTATCGATTGATGTGACTGGCAAAGTGAAGGTATCCTTCTTCCCAGGAACTAGATACATTCTTATCCATCTCTGGTCTTGTACCCAAACTTATGTTTTGCTGTGTTTGCTCATTTTCCCAACAAAGAACACCTTTGTTACCCATAACTCTTCGCTTTCTGCTTCTAGACCTTCTGAAGCCATCATCTGGTGGTACCTCCACATGGATTTGCTCATCTGGATTTCGAGAGAATACAGAGTTAATGTGATTGGCCACATAGCTGTAAGTCTCCCCAAATCTGTTTGCCAAGGAGCTGATGTGGAAGAGCTGTAGTCCAGGATTGGCTGAGGTCAAGGCTTGATTTGAGGATGTTTGATGCGTCTGCTCAATAGAAGGCGTCCCCATAAATGCTCTGGACCCTCTCTCTCTCTGAACTCGTCTCTGAGTTGGTTCCTGCACTGAAGATATCAACTCAATCTGCCCATAATCCGTCACAGAGACCCGTTTCTGCTTAAAGTACAAGTTAATGTGTTGGGAAAGACGATTAAAAGACTCTCCTAATCTCAGTCCAAGTAAGTGCATCCGAAAAGTAGTCCTACTGTTCTGGTAAACTCCAATGGGTGCTTCTGCTTTGAATGTCTCTCTACTGGAGGTTGAGTATAAATGGTACTTCTGAAGCCCTAATCCATTCTCATATTTCATATTACGGCTAACAGCTCCAAAAAGTCTCTTAGTTTTTAGTGATCTCTGTGATTTGAGAGGAATCCTCCTTGCTGATTGAGGTGAGGAACCGATACTCCTGACAAGGTGAGACACATTACTGATGTTTGTGAGGATATACTTCATCTTGCACAGCTGCCTTGACCCAAGGTAACTGACCTGTGTTTTGTCAAGATACCAACCCATCCATAAAGTGCCTACAGGGTCCAAGCAGATGATCTGAATGAGGACTGGATGAGCTTTGGCAGCAGAATCAGAATCATGGAATGTCTGGAATGAAATATAATCAAGGAAACATAAAAAACTAGGGCTGTCAAACGTTAATCGCGATTAATTGCATCCACATAAAAGTTTGTGTTTACATAATATATGTGGGTGCACTGTGTATATATTTAAGAATATATATATATATATAAATATATAAATAAAAGAATTATACAAAGTGCACCCACATATATTATGTAAACACAAACTTTTATTTTGGATGTGATTAATCGTTTGACAGCCATATAAAAAACAGATAAAACTTTTGAATCACATGATCTATTCTTGTGGTGTATATTTAAAGACACAATCTGTACTTTTTCGGCTTTAAAAATAGCAAAAATAACTGTATCTATGTTATATATTTCTATTAGATGTGTACTTACATTATCCCGACAGTTTCCACCAACTTTCAAATACGGAGAAATTTATAGTTTAATTCGAAGACACGGGACGTTTCTTTATTTCCGTTTCGTCGTCCGTCTATCATATAACCTTTGACTCCTCTATTTTCTCTAACTTCCTTGCGGAACCCGGCGAAACCACCAAACACAAAGGGGAACACTGGACTACCGCCAAGAAAGCATAGAAAATGACGAAGAAAAAAAAGTAAGACGTATTTTTATGCGTGTAAATCACGTGCCCGCTCACGAGCGCTCACTCAGACGTGATGCACTGTCCCCCGGTGCTGCTCGCGCATATAGCGCTCCCCGTTCCGGTCGTCTCATTCAAATCAACCAACTGTTGCTGTTAGCGAGCCGTGCAGGAGAAGCATGACACAGGTAAACATTGGGGTTGCATTTAAAGCTTCTTGACAAGCTATATTTTGTAAAAACGATCATGTCATGTCATGAGCTGAGCTGGTTGTCATTGACAGCGACAACAATTCCCGTGAGCCCACGCTCTTTCCTGACGTCATCAAAGTACATCTTTGTTATTATGTGAAATGAGTGACCCCTGGTGGCAAAAAAAATTACATATTGCACGTTTAAGAACAAAGTCAGTTTTTGAACTTATTCCTACAAAAAGGAAAATCTATAAAGATCAAAATAATGTATAATAATTTCATCCAGTGTTGATTTATGTTTGGACGCCCCCTCCTGGTCAATTATAGAGGTCAACTGTCTAAAGTGCTCATTGAGAGTGTTTAGACTTTTTGAGGATTCAAAGAAAAGGAGTGAATGGATTTTTTTTCATTGTATGGTGTTTATTTGTGTCCACGCACTGCAAAGACACATTTATATGCAAACACCATATGATAGTGAATTTTGCATCCGATGACCCCTTTAAGGGTTTTTGCAGAGTGAATGTTATATACAAGCCATTCTGTGAATAATAACAGTCTAACTATGCTCAGAACTGTGAAATGGGACACCAACGTGTCAACTGCATGTCATAGAAATAGCCTATTTAGAGTTTCAAAGAACCTCGAGTACTATTTATCTGTCACGTGATAAGACAGAAGAGAACTGCCACATGTCTTTGTTGTGATCCGAGGACTGGCATGGCATTTGCATCACGATGTGTACATTCAGTTCCACATGTCAATTTCCACGTGCTTTGATTTGGTCACATGGAATCAACAAGTCCTCTACTTAAAATGAAAGACAGTCACCAAAAACTACTGCATTCTGTTTGTAGAGAGTTTGTTAATGTTTTGTGACATGGCTGACTTTATGTATACTAGTAGCCTATAACTGAGAATTTAAATGCAACACAGAAATTAGCCTATTCCTAGACCTATATTCATAAATTAGAACAGCACTATTAATAAAATGAGAAACATTTTCATAAAGATATTTAGAAGCAATACATATTTGAATAGTAACACTTTAAAATTTGTTTTAAAATTCATTTGTTAACATTATTTAACGACCCTAACAATGAACAATAGTTTTACAGCATTTCATTTAATTTGAGTTAATGTTCATTTTAACATTTAAGATCAATAGATGTATTTGTCAACATTAATGCACTGTGAACCACATTAACATGAACTGACTTGTGATTATCATGTCTATTCCATAAATTAAAGGGGCTTCGATGTTAAAAAAGTTCAGCTCAAGCAATGATTATAACTAGTCAATCATAATCATTCTATAACAACTAGTTTTAATCATAAAAAAGCATTTTATATTCACCTAGACAGAAGGTCAAGTTAATTCCAATTCAACAAACCATACTTAACCTTGAGGGTGACTTGTAGGTCTTGACGCCCTAAATAAACTAAATAGATTTTGTCTTTTGTCTTACCTTTTGCTTTTTCCTCTTCTGCTGAACTTGACTTCAAGGAGAATAATAAATGCTCACTTTCCTTCTAAAACACATATTTTGCTTGGATTGCTTCCTGTGGTGTTTACATTTATTTCTGTTGTGGTTTGTAATCCCGCCCTACTCAAACCCTATTGGTCGGTTTAAAGGAGTACTGACCAAACCCCTGCCCTGGACATTCCCCATTAAAGTACAATCTGTCCTACTACATTCCAACAGTTGATGACTAGTCAGGAGGCAACTAATTTTAGAAAACGTACCATTAAAGTTGTTCAAAGTGTCAGCACTCTGACTACCCTCTCAGTATGAGTAACGTATTGTATACAGATATTACATTGTTTTTTTTTTAAAGTTTAGTTAAACATCTTAATAAAAAAAAATGCTCTGAGGACACATGGATTTTACAGTTACATTCAGTACATATTTAAAAGAATATTAGGCACAAAAAAGTAAGCTTTACAGTAACAACAACTGTTAACAATGATACATCCATTGACATAATAGTATAGCAGGGAGTCCATTTTAAAGTTCTCAGACCCTTATGTCTCTTTTTTCACACAGCGTCCAGTGATGCAGCCCTCTCTGCCGGTCCACTTCAGTCTGTTTCTTGCAAACATCAAGTAGGCGCGATCCATTACCGGCCTGATCAGTGGGAGAGAGATGAACCGTCCAAGCCAACCCAAACCCACCGCACTGTACATGACTGTAAAAGCTGGCACGCCACGATGAATCTGCCCTCAGAAGAAACAGTAGCATTGAGGGATAATCATCACATACTTGATCAGGTATTGTGAAATCAAATGTGTTGAAAATAAACACCATACAAATATTTTAAATACTTCTGAAACACAATGCTATTGAGATTTTTCATATGATAAAAATGCGAAACTGATCACTCACCTTGTTATTCGTATCAATCACTGTCATTTCCTCCATTGCAATCTCATAACTGACTCCATATTTCATCCCATCATATTCTGGCAGTGAAATGTCCACAAAATCAACTTTTTCTGCTCTGTTTCTCTGAAGAAACTGAAGTAAGCGAATTTCTTTAACACATATTGGGCATTCTCCATCATACAGTACCTATGACACAAAATTAACAAAATTAGCCTAATACACAATACACCCATAGACAGAATACACCTGCTTGCTTAGTGATGTCTGGATGGACAGGGGCCATATTCACAAAGACTTTTATCTTACCACAAGGAGTACTCCTAAATCGTACTAAAATATTTCAACATTATTTACAACAAATCATGGAATTACGACATCTAAAAATGTCTGTGTCCTACACAAAATAATAGTGATGTCATCGAAATGCATATAAATTCGCCAGTTAGGAGCTAATTTCTTTGTGAATACGGCCCCAGAGGTTTTAGTATATTCATTCTTGACTAGTAGCACTACACGTAGTGACAAGAAACATGCGAACATGACAGTTTAGGTCACTGCTAAACTATAGTGAGAACGAGAAGCAATATTCTCACCTTTACACTGTCAGATCCTCGTCCTCTCTCGAGAGAGCAGAGCAGTCGCTGTGAACTAACCACACTCGTCCTGGAGCCCACATAACGTAAAGCTCCAACCAAAGCTATCCGGACAGCCATTTCAGTCTTATGAATGGATTTGAGTGACAGAACGCACTCAAACTCCCTTCATGCACTTTATGATTTGACCTGTCTGGATCCGATGCCGGTTAGGTGATTCGATAATAACTTACACAACACATAAAGTAACGCGATATTACGACTTTAACAGGATTTATTTATTCTTTTTTCTTATCGAGTGTAAAAAAACAAACAAAACAAAAGTAAGCATGTGTGCTGCTGGAGAGAATTTAAAATTTATAGCGGTGTAAAGATAATTGTGAATATTTGATCTTCCATTTCCAACAAACGTCAGTGCACACGTGAGATCAACACAAAACACAGACTCCTTTGTTTTTTCAAACTAAAAGTCCCTAACACTGTACAAATGAATTTACATTTATACACACCTAGATTAACATTAACCTATGACCATTTCTCACACACACATATATATATATTTTAATACTTTATATATATATATATATATATATATATATATATATATATATATATATATATATTAACATTACAATAGTTATTCAATAGTGTTGTGGAAGAATATAAAAATTAACCTTAAAAAAAAATGCTGCCGACACTGGAAGAGGGGTTAAAGACTGGTGGTCCCGCAGATATACAATTATAATTGAGAGCCAGTCTCTCTTGACCAGATGACCATGATTTCCTGGAGGAAGACAAGCTACTCCAGGGCTAAACTATCTTAAATGAAATCTACCAGTACGCAGGTTTAACTTCAGATTAATGTGTTTCAAAGGACACACACTATGTGTATGTATACATAAAAATATTGATCTTCACTAACATAGTCCAAGTAATCCATGGGTCTTCAATGACAGTTTAATATACTGATTTCCAGGAGAAAGACAAGAGCTACTCCAGAACTTTTTCTTTTTATTTAATCACAGCCAAGCTCCATCGTCAGAGATAGGAGCAAGTTCATACCTTTTCTCAATCCAAATAATGATTTGTGCTTCTCTGGACAAATTCACCACACAACAAATTTCCATCAATAGTATAAAATAAACAAAATACAACATTATCATTTCTTCAATTCACTCCTTTATTTCTCTTGGGTATAAATTGTACAAACAATAGTGTAGATCAAATCAGCAACATCTTATTGTGACCCAGTCCCTGATCTCCATCTACATCGTCAATTCCTGTAAAGACAGACAAAAAGACAAATCAGAAAGACTGCTTCATATTATGACACTGCATTTAAAGCCTGAGCTCTTCTCAGTACAAATGAACTGGCTTCAGGACAAATTCAGAAGAACGAAAGTCAAATGTTAATTCATCACAGAAGAGTTTTGTGATGTATATAAAAATTGTAAAATGCATTTAACTGCATAAAGGGAGACGTTTTCAGTTTAACTCACCATAATAGCATTGACAATGTCGTTATTGTTATTCTTTAGTGCACGCACAGCCTTCGCCCTCGATACATTGGCCTGTGACATGACCAGCTCAATGTCCTTGACCTCCACTCCGGTCTCATCAACCTGTAAATGGTAAATAAAACACTTAATGAATGAGGACATATTTACTTTCACATTTGTTGAATACATCAGCACAAGACCTTTCTTGAAAGCAGAATTATTCTGTTTTAGAATCATAACAGTGTTGATAAACACCTCTTCCTCTTCGCTCTCCTCCTGTACTGTGGGCGTCTGTGTATTTTCCTGGATGTTTGAAACGGCTTCTCCTTGAACCTTGAATTTCTCTGCAGCTGCCAACTGAGCTTGCTGTGACAGGTCTTCAATCTGAGAACAGCAGAAACAATCCATGTTTTAGTTTGTTTGGTAAGCTTCATTTTGTTCCTCACACCATTGTAAAAGTTTCCTCTTTCAGGACAGAAAGTTTGGCTTCATCAGACTCAGAAGAACGAAAGTCAAACTGTTTAAATCATCATTGAGAGGTCACTTAGGCTGAGATAACCTTCCCTGGTTGCCCTGTAGAATTAGTTTTCTACCAAAACAGGGCTGCTATTGAAGTAGTGCACACCAAACTTAAACAAGAAACCAATTTTTTTTCTAATCTTTACCTTGGCCTCACCAAAGACAATGTAAGTATCTGAAGCTGGACTTTTGTAGACATCTGGTTTGGTGATGACAAAGAGAATGTTCTTTGACTTGCGAATGGTTACCCTGGTGACACCAGCAACTTGTCTCAACCCCAATTTGGACATGGCCTGGCAAAGGGAAGCAAGGGTACAGTTAAACAACAGTGCATGCATTCTAATTGAATTAGGTGTTCTAATCAAATTCATTTGGTTTGAGGATGACCTACCTTCCTGGCTTTCTTCTCACTTCTGCTTTGTTTTGCTTTGCTAACAGGTTCCTCATCAATTTCAGCTGCAGCAGCAAGCTGTTGAAAGGTAAAGCAATTTCAGTTCATACCAATGTAAAATTTATAGACAACTGGTATGAGAAAAAGTGAAGGGCAAATAATGCTACTGGTAGATAAGGCTGGACCCGAATAGTCGCTCGGTGGGTTGGTATTCGATTTTCAACTTTGGTATTCGGACCAGCCCTACAGGTGGATGCCATTTAAAATAATATTACCTGTGCCTGCTGTGTCTGTGTTTGCGCAGAGTCCTGCTCCTCCAGATCAGGAACAGATTCGTCACTGTCAGATTCAGTGCCAGACCCTAAAACATACATTACATTGATTTGCCATTAGACACACAGAACACATTTTCACCCGAATCCTGTAGAAATGACCAAAATAAATACTTGCTTTACATTCTATCTTGCAGTTTGTTTAAAAGTATTTAAAGTAAATTCCAATTATAGATGAAACGCTGAACAATATTCATTGATAAGCTCAAAAAACAAACAACTACTGGCATATGCTCCTACTTTCTTAAACGGCACTCAAAGACTAAGGATAGATTTTCAGAACCTGGAGTTATCAGGCTTAATTTCACTGATAATGTGACCTAAAGCATTATGGGGACACAACATTTGGCAACAACAACAAACGCAGAAAGCAAAGACAGACAGAAAGAGATACCCTTGTCGTTCTTGATGACTGGTTCCAGTATGGACGGGGCTTTAAGTGGTTTGGGAACAGGTGCTGGCTCAACTTTAGGGGCAAGGACAGGCTCAACTTTAGGGGCAGGCGCAGCAGCCTCAACTTTAGTGGAAGGAGCAGGTTTGACTTTAGGGGAAGGGGCAGCAGTAGCCTCAACTTTGGGGGCAGGCACAGGTTTAACTTTGCTGCCAGCAGCCTCTGCTTTAGGGGCAGGCGCAGCAGCCTCTACTTTGGGGGCAGGTGCAGGTTTAACTTTAGTGGCAGCAGCCTCAACTTTAGGCGCAGGTGCAGCAGCCTCAACTTTGGGGGCAGGCACAGGTTTAACTTTGCTGGCAGCAGCCTCTGCTTTAGGGGTAGGCGCAGCAACCTCTACTTTGGGGGCAGGTGCAGGTTTAACTTTAGTGGCAGCAGCCTCAACTTTAGGGGCAGGCGCAGCGGCCTCAACTTTAGGGGCAGGGACAGGTTTGACTTTAGGGGAAGGGGCAGCAACCTCAACTTTAGGAGGAGGGGCAGATTTGACTTTGGGGGCAGGCGCAGGTTGGACTTTAGGGGTAGGGGCAGCAGCCTCAACTTTAGGGGCAGGCACAGGTTTAACTTTAGGGGCAACAGCCTCTACTTCAGGTGCAGGCACAGCAGGTTTGACTTTAGGGGAAGGGGCAGCTGCCTCAACTTTAGGGGAAGGGGCTGCGGCCTCAACTTTAGGAGCAGGCACAGGTTTAACTTTAGGGGGAGCAGCTTCAACTTTAGGGGTAGCAGCTGGCTCAACCTTAGAGATAGAATCAGACTTCGTTTTAGGTGCAGGCTTAACTTTAACGGCAGGGGCAGCAGCCTCAACTTTAGCGGCAGCAGTCTCGACTTTAACAGCAGGCTCCACCTGAGAGGTAGGAGCAGACTCTGCTTTAGGGGCCACCACCCCAGCTTTAGGAGCAGCAACGGGTTTAACTTTAGCAGCAGGAGCAGGCTCAACTTTAGGGGCCACCACCTCAGTTTTAACTTTAGCGGCAGGAGCAGGCTCAGCTTTAGGGCTAGGGGTAGACTTAGCTTTAGGTGCAGGAGCAGCCTCTATCTTAGGGGCAGCCTCAGCTTTAGGGGCAGGAGTAGACTCATCTTTAGGGGTGTAGATAGGCTCAACTTTAGACGCAGGAACTGCTTTCTGTACAGGGGTAGTCTCTCCTTTAGGGGCGAGGACAGGTTCAACTTTAGGAGCTGGCTTAGCTTTAGGAGCAACCTTTGCTTTAGGGGCAGGGCCAGATTCAACTTTACTGGAGGCGACAGGTTCAGCTTTAGGAGCTGTTGGGGTAACTACAGAAATTGGACTAGGTGGCATGGGGGGGGAAGCAGGCATTGTAAAAGGATTCTCAGGTGGTAAGAGAGGTGGGAGATCATCATCATCTAACTCTGCAGGCACAACCCGAGGAGCAGGTTTTGATGGTGCAACAGTGGCTGGATTCACATTTGGCACTTGGGCAGGGCCAGTCTTGGGGGTTTCAGCCACTTTGGGTGGACAGGTGGCCACAGCTTCTGAAAATGACTTGGGTGCTGGGACAGCAGATTTTGAAGTCACTTTAAAGGCCACAGGAGCCACAGCAATTTTGGGAGAGACAGGGGAAGCATCAGCTGCTGGTTTTGATACCTCTGGAATTGGTACAGCAAGAGATGGCAGAGCTGCCACTGGTGCAGACTCTTGAGCAGGCTTGGAGGCAGGGGGAGGCGCCTGCTCATTTTCGGCAGGTTTAAAACTCTTTGTTTTCTGTTGCTTCCCTTGTTTGCCAGCCTTTACCACCTTGGGAGCAGATTGCTCAGCTTTCAAAGCTACAGGAGTGTCAACAGGAGGGGAGGCCAAAGGGGAACATGGAGGGGTAGCACGTGGCCCGGAGGCAGATTTAGGAGAGGTGGGGGAGCTTGAGGAGGCAGATAGAGAAGAACGCTTCCTGCGTCCAGCAGGAACTGGCTTAGGAGTGGTGGCATGAGAAGAGGACAGCTTGGGGTTAGTTTTGCCCTCTTTAGGTTTTGCCTGAGAGGTAGTAGGGGCCGCAGCAGCAGGTGTGGCTAATGGAAATAAAATGCTAGAGTGACTTTTTTGGCAATTAAAAGGTTGCATGATGTAAAACCGTCACATCCATGCTGGTTATGAGGGGGTGCTTTCAATTGTCCAAATGTTAATCTGTTCCACGAAAGCAATGGCTATACTAAAGCAAATCAAACACACCATGAAATCTGGTTACGAATTGTTAAGACTCTGTAAAAACCACTCAACTGCACATGCATGAACCATCAGGCACTGGCAATAAACATCTAAAAACATTTTTTTATTAAATCAACTTTGTTCTCTGGCACATTTAACAACCATGATGTTCCTTAGATAGACAAATAATTAAAAATCTTAAAAGGACAATCACCCAGTTAAAAGCAAGTATAATATTTGCCTACTCCAAGTCATATAGTCCTATTATCAGCCTGTATATTATTACTGTATATTATTTAGTAATATTGTTATAAATAATAATTTGTAGTTGTAATTTTAGTGTAGCACATTAAAGGTTTGTTAATGTGCTATGGAAATGAAACCGACAGCTGTCATTTTGTGCTAGCCTTAAACAAAAACTGTATAATAATTATGCATCTTTTATGAGGAGGACCCTTGACAATTTGTTAATTTATCACCTTCCAATTCATTTCTGTAGTTGGTTTTAAAAACATTATCAGAGAGAGTCCTCAATCCTCATGTCGCCAGCGTGGTTTTGTTATGAAATTAGGAAAGGCAAATTAATTGTAGGTCCTAATATTAATTTGATAATACAAGTAACAACAACATAATCGTCTATCGGCACAACCCCAGTCAGGATATTAGGAAATATGTGAACTTTTCAAAGAATGTACTAAATACTTGGCTCCTGAATTAGTAATCCGAGGAGAAATAACATGAATCTCAAAAAACAAGGCTATCACATTCTGCCTAGATAAAAACACAGAAATAGATTTAGTTCAACCTATCCTGTCTCCCCTTGACAAAGATGCCTCTGTTATTCCTTGTAACAGATGCAAGCAATCATATTTCTACCCCATGTTGTCATAACTGCAGTTTACTATCAGTGTACCATCCAAGAAATAAGTGTCCCATACCTGTGATTGAACTGGCTAAACTTGTCAGATATTTGACCGAGATATAAGTATGTAAAGACTAAACACACACACACACACACACACACAAAAAAAAATCAATTTTGCTACATAAATTCAAGAATTGATATTTCCATTTTAAAAACCTAGTACTCAAGATATGAAGAGAAAAGACAGTGTTCCTCAAGATCAGGATCACTATAAGACTTCTTACATTGATTGTAAACATATTTCATTCATGCTTCTCCTCATGAAGATCTGGCAAATACATTCCTGAACACAACAAATGCCTCCAGAAAAAGAACAAAACATTTTCTATTCTTACACCAAAAAATGGTTCAAAATAATGTAGTCAATGAAATGTTAGGAAAACGTTCATGCAGTGTTGCATTGCCACATTCCATTAAATCATTTGAGGATAAATGTGCTTTCAATGTCAAACAAAACAAAAAGTACCAAATTAAACAGTACAGGCTAACACTGTTGGGCAAGGCCGTCCTGGATCAATCTTATTTTTCAAAAACTAATGTTGTGGGTCAATACCTCAAAACCAACCAACATAACAAACTATATACTTAAATCATACATAGCAGGTATTTGTTGAAGCTTAAATTGGTTATTTAAAAAAGTTTTTTTATTTGTCTGTAGTGTACAATGAAAGCCAATGGTTCCAGTGTTGTTTTAAACTGATCTTTTGTGTTCCACAGATTAAAGTCATACAGGTTTGGACAATTTGTCTAAACTCTCTCTTTTAAAAAACTAGTGTAGTTTGCAATACAGGGAGGGGCTCAAGCAAATTAATTTTAAAAACCTCTAGGTGGAGAAAAACTGACTCAAACTACATCCCCACCCAACAAAACATGACACCCCATCCGACTAGAGAAACTGGCTTTGTGAAGTCTCTCCAACAGCTGGTAGAGAACCATAAATGAAACGTGAACGACATCTGAAACAGGTGCAAAAATAGCCTAAACAGACTGAACAACGTTTCAGTATCTGCCTTATATTTTAAAAAGTGAAAAACAATATTGCTCCAGGACCCCTCACACAATTTTTGTTTAGTGTCAGACATGCACATTTAAAGATAGTTACTAACCCGTCTCAGCCTGGGGCTGCTGCATCTCCTGCTCTGTAACAGGGACAGTTTCTGTGGCTTCGCCTGGCATTCTGGACTGCAACAGAAATGAGAGATAATATAGCACATTATAAGCAGTTTTAGTCTGGGTCTTTGTGTTCATGTGGCTTTGAGCAGCACACCAGGCCTCTTCCTGTAGGCCTCTGCGATCAGCTGAATTAACTCACTACTGTGTTACATTTCACAAGCATTGAGCTTACATGATAAAACATTTCACAAGTCCACCGTACAGAAACGGTGATCTTCTTCACCGTTACATCAACACTCACTCAGAGTATGGCCTATTTAGAATCATCACGACATAAAAGCTTAGTTTTAAAAGCCGTTTGTAGGTACATGTGTAGTGATGATGCACATTTCACGTGTGTAACAGAGCAGCACTGTCACGCTGCTGCTGGTGTGTATGAGTAACTTATAACCAAACGAAAACAAAACAACGTGGACAAAAAGCATTCATCATAATGTAATGTTACCATACCACGTGTGTTGTTAAGTCTTTTAAACGATTTAATACGCGAGATCAACTTTCAAATCAGTGAATACTGTCCCGCACAATGCTAATTATTTTAACTATTACATTACAGACGGCTCATTAACATTGATGTATTTGTTTATAATAATATATATTCACACGATTTAAACGGTTCGGTAGATACAAAGCACTCGGTTGAAGTCCTAGCATAAAGCGAGCTGCGGTGCGTCTCGCTCCCCCATTTTGAACAGTCTGCCGGCTGTATTCATTAAGATATTTAGCCAATAAAGAAGTCAAACAAAGAAATCTTTACCGTTTAGTACAGAGGAACACTAAAGCATCAATACTAGTAGTAAATGAGAGGGCAAAAACACTAATGCAACGTTGGATGACAGTAGATGTAACACAGATGTACTCACTAGATCAGGGCACAGGATCCAAGATGGCTGTAAGAGAGGGTTTCTGACCTCTGCGTCGCTCTGATGTCACAACTCTGTCTTCCGGCTTCAACAGGAAGTTGTTTTTCGATGCACTCTTGCTGGCAGTGAGGAACCGCATTTTCGGGTAAATTTTTTTATATGTGTATATTTTATGCTTTATGTCTGTTATTTCAAAACAAGTATGCTTATTTCTGATTTCACAAAATCCACAAAATGCTTTGAAGGGAGGCAGGTGGTTTTGTTTACATTATAAATAGCATTGCTAAGCTAACTAACCTGAATATTTTTTGAAAACGATTGCGTGACGTTCTCATATCAGGGCCAAAACAATCCCTTTTATCATGTGGGTATGCAAAGTTTAGTAAATAGAAGAAGCGGATTCATCTTTATGTAGCTTCAGACTCCACGAACCCCCAAATATCATCTTCCTCTTGCATGGCATTGACATCTTAAAATTTGAAGTGGCTTCTCGACATATTCTTACATGTATAAAAACTCAAATCAATTTATACAACTAAATAGTGCTAATTACATTAAGTATGTGAGTATATAGTTACTGTATTACATTTTTCCACTCTATAATACTGGTAGTTGTGTTATGTGTTTATTTTATGTTACTTATTTATTAATTTGTACATGAGTTACACTGTTTTTTCTTATCGTCTACCTGACCCTCCTAGTACTCTAATTAATGTGATTCCTTTTCCTCAGACCCCAGTTTGTTAACACCCTGGCTGTAAATATTATTATTTCATCCCAACAGAGATATGTCTATGTCCCATTTGTATGGGCGTAGAGGTGAGGAGGAGGAAGATGGTGTGGAAATTGAAAAGTTTGAGGTGACTGACTGGGACTTGGCCAATGAGTTCAACCCAGAGAGACGCAGACACAGACAGACTAAAGAAGAAGCGACTTATGGGATTTGGGCAGAGCATGACTCTGATGATGAGCGGCCCAGTTTTGCGGGGAAAAGGTAGGTTGTTGATAAATGTTTTTTTGACCTGTTGACTAGTGTGTATGAATATCATTTTATTTGTCATATAATAAATTCAGCATTCAGTATTGATATTTGTATCCACACAGAGCGAAAGACTATTCAGCTCCTGTGAACTTTGTGAGTGGTGGCATACGAAAGACTGCAGCTGAGGAAAAATTGGAAAAGGAGGGTTCAGATGATTCCAATGACAGTGGAGATGCACCTCCTCCTCCACCTCGCACTGCAGTTCCCAAAAAGCTCCAAACGGTATGTTGAGATGCCTACATGTTACACAACAACAGCATCTTGGTCTTGAATATTGGGACCAAATATATCTTCATGAACTACCATTCAAAATTGTTTGAAGTCTTTTATGCTCATCAAGCCTGCATTTATTTGTTCAAAAATACAGTAAAATACATTAATATTGTTAAATATTAATCTATTTTTATATATTTATAAAATAATTTATTTCTGACTGTGATGCATAGCTGAATTTTCATCAACCGTTACTCCAGTCTTCAGTCACATGATCCTACAGAAATCTGATTTGGTGCTCAAGAAACATTTCTCATTCAGCATTTATTTGAAATGTATTTATTTTTTGTAACATTATGAATGTCTTTACTGTCACATTTGATCAATTTAATAATGTGCGTGCTGAAGTATTTATATCTTTCAAAAAAGTCTTACTGACCCCAAACCTTTTAACTGTATAGCAAATGGCAAATGTCTTTGAATTCTTTTTAGGGTGGGAGCTTTAAGACATCCCAGAGGTTTGCAGGCGGTATTAGAACAGGGCAGGACCTGGGATCCTGGGAGAAACACACACGAGGCATTGGTCAAAAACTTCTGCAGAAGATGGGTTACATTCCAGGAAAAGGATTGGGCAAAAATGCTCAGGGTAAAAAAGTTCGATCCTTTATTTCATACCACATTATACTACTTTTAGTGTATTTAGCTTATTGTGAATTATGTTATGCACTGTGTGCACATTTCCGGTAGCATAATGTGAATATCTTTGTCTGCAGGTATTGTGAATCCTATTGAAGCTAAGCTACGGAAGGGGAAAGGAGCAGTTGGTGCGTATGGTACTGAGAGGACCCAGCAGTCCCTGCAGGATTTCCCTGTTATAGACTCTGAGGAAGAGGAGGAGCAAGTAAGTCTACACTATAACACGAGTGAATGGGTGAAAGTAAGGCAAATATGTAAAGCGCTTTGGTGGCCATGGGTCTGTTGAAAGTTGAATTAAAAATACTATTATTTGTATAACTTTATTAAAAATCATAAACTGTAATATTTAAACAAAACTGCAAAAACCTCAAAAAATATTTAATAGTACTCTTTATTGGCTTTATGACGTGGTTATGTTTTGATTGCTATCAAATTCTTGAGCACAGTGGACAAATCAAATTCTCCATTACTGTTGTTTAAAATAGTCACATATCCAAATAAGCAATTTCAATGACCTAAAGCAACACAGCATGGAGAAAATGGCATAGTTTTTTGTTTTGGTCAGTAAACAAAAGCTTTGGACTAAACAATTCAACAGTAGGTCCACAAACCTCAAACTTTTTTTTACTAGCGCTGCTTCAATTGTCCTTTTATTCTTCATTTCATCTTTGCAGGAATTCCAGAGAGAGTTGGGGCAATGGCGTAAAGACCCGGGAACGACAAAGAAAAAGCCCAAATATTCTTACAAGTCTGTGGAAGAGCTGAAAGCTCATGGCAAACTGGCCAACAAGAGCATGAGCAGACCTGCTGGAGAACTTGCTCAGGTCAAGGTGAGAGCCCAAAACAATTAGAATAATGCATAATAACCATTTAAATATATCCCAGAGTAAACAATCCCTCATGTGTTCTAGGTGATCGATATGACGGGCAGAGAGCAGAAGGTGTATCATAGCTACAGTCATATGAGTCAGAAGCACAGTGTTCCTGAGGAGGCGCCTTTGAGCGTGACCACACGAGAGCAGAAGAGCACTGGCTTTGCTCTCCCGGAGCTGGAACACAACCTCAAGCTGCTCATTGAGCTCACAGAGCAAGACATCCTACAGGTAAAGCACTCATACACCTGCACTAAACCGACAGTAAATTAGCAAAAAGTAACACTTATTTAATATTTTAAATGTTTTTAGTATTTGTAAATGTCGATTTCATGTGGTGTACCACTTGGGTGCTCCTTAAAGCCTGAATTTCAGAGCCGTAGTGTGGGAGAAAAAAATATTCTCATAATAGGACATTCTGTCTAACCCTTCACAGTTTACTTACAGTATGTTTAATCGTGTAATTCACTTAAAGGTGCATTAAACCATTTCTAAGAAACACATTATAACGCCCCCTACTGCTGATTGGCTACAGATGTGATGCGCTGCTCGGTCCGATCCACTTTCAACAGATTTTCTCAGAAATTGCTTACTGCACCTTTAATAATAAATCCTTGTTTTGGTCAATGACGGATACATAGAGCAGGTTTTTTATTGATTTAGTAGAAAAGAATTCATGTCTGCTTACTTCACCTGAATGATCTGTGGGTTTGTGTTGTGTGTGTAGAGTGCACGACGTCTGCAGCATGAGAAGGACACTGTGGTGACCCTGACCCATGAGAGCGACGCCCTGCAGGTCCGGCTGGCAGAGGAGGAAGAGTCTCTTGGTCGGCTAGAGCAAGTGATGAACCTAGTGGAGAGCTTTGAAGCAGGCAATACAGACGGAGGCTCTGCGCTCAGCCTTCAGGAGTGTGCGAAGGTCTTCCAGCAGCTGCAGACAGAGTTCTATCAGGAATATAAGACTTTGGGTTTGGGAGATCTAGCTGTGTCTGTTGTGCATCCTCTATTGAAAGAGAAGCTTCGCAACTGGGATCCATTGAAGGTAAAAACATTTTTTATTAAGCAGCATGTCAGCATATTAGAATATTTCTTAAAGATCATGTGACACGTAAGATTGGAGTAATGAAGCTGAACATTCAGTCACAGGAATAAATTAAATAATATTCAAATAGAAAACAGTTATTTGAAATTGTAATAAAATTTCACAATATTGCCGTTTTAATTGTATTTGATAAAATAGATGCACCCTTGGTGAGCATAAGGGACTTGTTCTAAAATAGATTGATAAAATGAGGCCTCTGTTTGTCTATAGGACTGTTCAGATGGTTTAGAGGAAGTCGGTCAATGGAGGGCCATTCTTGAAAGCTCACAATCTCTTCACGGTGGACCTGACACTTCTAACATGGACCACTATCACAGGTAAACTATATCCGAGAGTGTGTATGTGGTGTGTCTCTGGAAGCAGATGACTTGAGCTGGAGTTTTTTTGTGCAGGTTGATATGGGAAGTGTGGGTTCCAGTCATGAGGACCCGTGTGTCCCAGTGGCAGCCCAGAAATGTGGGGCCCATGGTGGACTGTGTGGAATGCTGGGCTCCTGTATTACCGCTGTGGATTCTGGACAATGTTTTGGAGCAGCTAATTTTCCCACGACTACAGCGAGAGGTTTGTGCTGAATATATGACCGATGTGTACTGTACATTTTATTTTATTTTTTGGTAAATGCAAGTATGGGTGTCCATGCAATATGTAACTTCTCTGTCTGTTTTAGGTGGACAACTGGAACCCACTGACTGACACAGTACCTATCCATTCATGGATTCATCCCTGGCTACCCCTGATGCAAACCCGTCTTGAGCCGCTGTACGCCCCCATCCGCAGCAAACTAGCACATGCTTTGCAACGCTGGCACCCCAGCGACTCCTCAGCCAGACTCATTCTGCAACCCTGGAGGGAGGTTTTCACACCTGGGGCCTGGGAGGCCTTCATGGTCAAAAATATCGTCCCCAAACTGGGTATGCTCTTATCTGTTAGATTTTCTGTGTCGGACTTTTTGAGTCTGAGGGAGTCTCTGAAGGTTTTGCTACTGTGTTGCAGCTCTATGTTTAGGAGAGCTGGTGGTGAATCCTCATCAGCAACTGCTGGAGCCGTTCAACTGGGTGATGGACTGGGAGGGGATGCTCTCGGTCTCCTCCATGGTTGGATTGCTGGATAAGAATTTCTTCCCCAAATGGCTACAGGTCAGTCCAACAGTCTTTTAGAATTAATCAAAAGAATTAAAAAAGGGTGTCATTTGGGGAAAAAAGAAGAAAGAAAGAAAAAGTACACTTTTGTTTTTTGAAATTTAAAGTGTGAACAGACTACTCAGTATTTATACTGAAAAATGGCATTCAATAGTGCATACATACTCGATTTGGGGTCCACGTTTTGATTTATTTTAAGTACCTTTTGTACTTATTTTAGGAAAAGCTAATTTTTTGCTTAAAAAAAAAACTAAATTAAATTAAGTTGCTTCAAAATTAAATGAATTTTGTGACATTTAACATCACAAAAAGGACATTGTAAAGGAAAAAAATGAGATTGGAGGAAATATCATGACAAATATGCTTTTGCGTTCCCTCGCAAAGAACACAAGTTTCTTGGGGGAACATCAAGGTTTTGAGAGTGTAGGCAAAGTTTCTCTCTTTTTTTTAAATCAATTTAGGGTCTCTGTCCATTTTAAACATGAATTAAATATTTTATTTTAAATATTTAAGTTGAAATTGTGAGCTTTTTGTTATTTTACTGTTACATTGAACTACATTAATTCATGCACATGAATAATTTTATTTATTACAAATTACAAGTTTATGTACTTTTTATTTTTTAATTAAAAAAATATTTCTTCGTTTTACGTTTAAGTGGCGCTCCTACATCTGAATGAAGTACTGAAAGTTTATTTTGTTTCCCGTTGCAGGTGTTGTGTTCCTGGCTCAGCAACAACCCGAACTATGAGGAGATCACTAAATGGTATCTTGGCTGGAAGAGCTTATTCTCAGAGAACCTGCTCAGTCACCCATTGGTCAAAGAAAAACTGAACGAGGCCCTCGACATTATGAACCGTGCCGTAGCCACTGGACTAGGTCAGTCATGCTCTAGAAAAATAACATGAAATCCACTAAGCATATTTAGAGCTTTGTACGGGTGTCTCATTCTATGTCTTTTGTTGCAGGTGGGTATATGCAACCTGGAGCAAGAGAGAACATAGCATATCTGATTCAGACGGAGAGAAGGAAAGATTTCCAGTGCGAGCCTCTGCCTGACCGCCGTGAAGTGGAGAATTCTGCCACACGCCCGCCAGGCACCGCAGCGGTAGCAACAGCTGTACCTACCAACTTTAAAGATCTAGTCCAGGCCAAGGCTGAGGAGAACGGCATCGTCTTCATGCCACTAGTAGCCAAACGGCATATGGGAAAACAGTTGTTCACATTCGGCAGAATAGTCATCTACATTGAGCGTGGAGTGGTTTTTGTCCAAGGCGAGAAAACCTGGGTTCCAACATCACTACAGAGTCTAATTGACATGGCCAAATGAGACTGATGGTTGGTCAAAGACAAGCAGTTTACAATTTTCTGTCTAGTCTGCTTCCACACAGCTTGTATCTGACAAACTGTCTCTTGTCTATGATTGTTGTTTTATAACACAGAAGAAATGCTTTTGAATAAATTTGTGCTTAAATTAACATCATACTTGACTGTGTTGTACCCAGCACTTATTATTTTCTCTAAATTCAAATGTCAGAAGAACAACCACTTTCATTTGTAATTGATATTTTCCCAAACCAGACAGCTACATAATATATTTGTAAAAGTTATTTTATTAAGGTTGTAGAAAAATTAAACCATCCTGAGAAAAGTAATAACTGATATTAATTCATACATAACATGACTTCTTGTTCTTAGTGAAAATACAGACACACCTACAAACAGATGGTAGGCAGACAAACATGTAAATGCATTATGAAAAACTGCTGATTAGCTGCTATGTCCCCGCTCATCAGTCTTAGAAGTCTTTCTGAAGATCTGCAAAATAATAAATCACACTGCAGTCACTAACACCAAAACCTAAAATCAATCATTCTGAATGCTGAAAATTTGCTTGCATTACAATCAACAAAATGAAAACTGAATAATCATTTTGATATTTGCTAAAGACTGCATTTTAAACTGCATAAATTGAACGAAATACAGGAAATGAGCATACAGAATTACATATCCAATAATACCTTTTACATTACAAATGGATTAGGTATCCAATCAAGTGTATGAGCAACAGAAGCTTGTTTATAACTCACCACTCTTCGTCAGCATCTCTCCTTTCCGAGATCGAGCCAATGCCTCCAAAAATTGATCAAAGACCTTGACATACTTGGCCAGGCTGGTGCGCTTATAGTCTGCACACAACCAAAAACATGTTTAGCACTCAGCACCTGCCCACAGAACTGAGGATGAATCTTGAACAGATGAATTGGGGAGTCATATGTTTGCTCACCTCTGATTCTGCGTCGTTCTCCAGCATCTTGTTCATTCTCCTTGTCCTTCATGTCCTCGTCCTCCACCTCATCTGTTCTGGGTTTCTCCAGCTCCTCACAGATCAGACTACAGAGACATGAAAGCAGTTGTCCCATCGTACAACTTTATATGGAACTACCCTGCAAAAATGGACACTGATATATTCAACATTTACCTGATCGTAGGAACGTCAAAGGGATCAAACGTGTCCAGTTCTTTCAAATCTATTGGCACTGAGATTCGACCTAAAGACAAAAAGAATTAAGATGTTTAAATGACATTTGCAACCCATTTTACTTTGAATGTAAAACGTGCAAAAATGATTAATGAAAAATAAGACTAGAAACATATACACAACCATTCAAAATTTTGGGGTAGGTAAGATTTTTTAAATGTTTTTGAAAGAAGCTTCTTATGCTCACCATACATTTGATCAAATATATGCAATCTGTTATATGCAAAAAACATTAATTGTGGAATATTAATACGATTTAAAACTTTTCTATTGAAATATATTTTTATAAACATAATTTACTTGGTTTAACTTTATTCCTGTGATGGCTAAGTTGAATTTTCTCCATCCTTCAGCATCACATGATCCGTCAGAAATCATTCTAATATTAATTTCATTGATCAATTTAATTCATTCTTGCTGGATAATAATTACTGACCCCAGAACTTCTGAATGGTCCTGTATAAATGAAGTTTGATCTCACCTGTCTTGGGGTGTACGCTGAAGGGGCTCTTCAGCAAGTGGTTGACTCCTTTACTGACATTGACATCAAGGCGAGGGTAACAGTACTGCAACATGATCTCCTTATCGAAGTACTGACCACCCTTCTTAGAACTCGACTTAACAAACAAATAACAATAATGGGAAACTGAACTACATTTTATGCTGATTTATTTTAGACATTAGGTGCTCTCAGTGTTGCTTTGCACTTACCCTTTTATGTTCAACCAGAGTGCAGAGTTCTTCCCATCGCTCCTTCGGGTTTTTCTGCTTCTGACAAAAGGCTGTCAGGTCCTTTCTGATATGTGCAGTCAGACTTAAAGAAATAAATACTACTGGTATTGGTACCGACTACTGAAATCTTGTTAAAGCAGCACTATGCAGTTTTATTACCCTAGCTGAATAGCTTTGGAGTTATTATAAAGGTTATATGACTATTTTCGGGTTGAATGTTGGGCATCTCGGAAATCCCAAAAAGGAAATCCTGCATAGTGTGGCTTTAAGGTGACAACACTACTGGGGACGAAAGGATATCTTCAGGTAGTAGAGCGAGCACTTTGTCTACACTCTCCTTATTGCCTAAAATGTCCTGTTCCACAATGGCGTACTGTGGGAAATAGCGCTCCACCACAGACAGAGAACTCCTAAAAGAAAGAGAGAGAGACTACAGTCACACCAATTATGTTGACACAATATATCCTTAAGAAGGTGGGCCATTTTTCCCCTTACTTGATGAAAGGATGGATTGGATCGGACAGCACAACTTTTCTCACGGTGTCCTCACCACCCTAAAGAAACATGGGCAGGACACAATTAATTAAAACACAGCATTAAAAGTCAAGCTTTTTGACTAGATATGTGTATATTTGGTAAACAAACCAAGAATACAACTGATATTTGATTACCTTGACTAAACTGAGATACTCTGCCACGGCAGACCGCGCCGCCACTGAGAGCTTCCTAGCAGCATCATCACAAACCCAGCAATGCACCCCTCTCCTGCCCGAATACACCCACAGGAGATGATGGAATCCAAAGTCCTCTGAACCACACATACAGCACAATGCAGATTAACTTTGTTCTATCTGTATCTGTATCTCTTATATGGTAAATGTTCTGTTGATGAGAGGTCCCCCTTACCCCGAAGCGCCCGGTCCAGAATACGGATAGCGATGGTCATTAAAGTCCAGCACTTTGAGCAGATATCAGCAGCGCTGAAGAACAAAAATATGAATATATTAAGAGAAAATGCACAAAATAACGGCATTTAATAAGCATCATCAGGCATATTAGGATGAAAGGGGAGAAGGCATCTGTATACCTACCTGCAGCAACGCCTGACATCATCATAGTCTGTCATGTCAATGTCAAACACCAGCTCCTTCTCCAGGGCCTGGAAGGTTCCAGACTTCACAGTGTTGTGTTGACTGGGCTGTCAATCACAGAAAGAGTGAATTAGGCTCTCTTTTGATAAGGGATTTCATTTTCCAAAAGTTTAAACAGTCAAAAATTTGACAATTCATCAACTTTAATCACAGCAAATAATCCAAGACTCAATATTCATTCAATCTATAAATTAACATGAAATTATTCATACAAATGTAATAACTATATTATATCACTATATAATATTACAATACCATCTCTATATAGCTATAGTACTATTATATATTTAGAAGTATGAATGTTCCATTATGTCTTTCAAATAATATCCATTTCAAGCAATAAAAACTTACTTCACATAATATT
Organism: Cyprinella venusta; assembly: GCA_038021265.1. Classification (NCBI taxonomy): domain Eukaryota; kingdom Metazoa; phylum Chordata; class Actinopteri; order Cypriniformes; family Leuciscidae; genus Cyprinella; species Cyprinella venusta. The sequence goes on along the minus strand of CM075883.1, from coordinate 14,264,263 downwards.
AATCAGTATAAAATAAGTAGCAAAATGCTGTGACATGCCAACTTTCCATACAATGCAATATATAATATAGAAACATGATGAGTTATATATTACCCTGTGGCTGTAGACTGCTCCAATATCAATCTTGTAGGGAACCATCTTCTGCATCTCTTTCTCCAGCTCATTCTGAGTGCTGAAGGACTGATATCTGACATAAATGTCATCTTTTAGCGTGAAGGAAAATTCACGGTTCTGGAAGTAGTTTTTAGACACTGCAAGAGGCAAAATTAAGTAGAATATGAATTTAAAGCTTGAATAGACATAATATTATTGAATATAAATGCACCCATGCAGGAGCCATATTGATTAAACTGAAACATTTATAGATCGATTTTGAACTATACAAACTACAAAAAAGCATTGAAAATGAATGCTTAACATTACAGTGAATGGCTCGTGTGATAATAAGAGATTAGTAGTGCCTCGGATATTTACTTACCACCGCCATAACTTAACCAGCGATAGTACTGTGGAAACGGGAAGAGTTTGCGATAATACAGCGGTAACAAGTCAGGCAAACAAGCTGGATTATAATCTGCGTTCACCATGTTTAAATTTATCAGTGTTGCTTATTCTCAATGACAGCTGCTGGAGTTGATCCCACAACCAACCAGCGCGGGAAAATGTACGTAAATAGGAAATGACGTACTGTGTCCTTATTCGTTGGTCTCGCGCACAGCTACTGTTTTCTGCTTGCTTTGCTGCCACCTCAAGGCTCGGATAACAGTGTTTTATTATGATTATTTGTTTTTCAACAATGATTAAAATCACTCATGGACTGGCACTGGCAGGCAGACGGTGTCCTACCGTCAGGCTGGTATGAACTCCAGCAGTATAAACGCGTGTATGAGCGTTTATGTATGATTCCGTTCAAATCAAGAGAAGATTCGAGAGGAACAATTTTTAAAGTTATTTTTGTGTGTGTGTGGAAAAAAGTTAGTTAACTAGTTACCAGGGAGCAAACTGTGACAACGAACAGCTTGAGAAAAATGAGACGTGGAGAATTTGTGGAGAATACAGAGAAATATCAAGGTAAATTTCAGGGGTTAACAGCACTAAGTTAACGTTAGTCTAGGTTAACGTTACTTTTCCAGTCATTCATTTCAAGTCCTTATTATTGCTGACAAATTATGGAAGAACAAGAAGGGTGAATATATTATTATTTAATTGTGTGTATTAAGGGCAATGAAATGCTACCTGTGAAATTAGCCTTAGCTAATCAGTGGACATTCAGTGAACACCCCATCTCCCCCCATTAATGCTATTAAATGTGGTTTAAATGAATAATATAAATTTTTTATTTTATATATGAATGTACAGTATATATAGAGAGAGTTTTGTGGAATTTTCTCGTAATCCATGTGAAGCCCACTGCTGGACAAATAATATTATTAAAAACAAAACAAAAACAAATAATATTATTTGATATGTATTGAAATACAATGGCTCACTTTTTGAAGAAAAAACAAACAAACAAACAAAATAAAACAGTCTACCTCTTTTACATCTCCATTTGGCATGAAACACTAAAATACTTTCCCCCCAACTTTTCGTTTCAGAATCTCTGTCGGACAGAAATGCCATGAGGACTGGACAGACTGCGACACACAGTCACGTGACTGCATGCATATTGATAATTCTGCAGCTAGAGCTTGATCGAGCTTGGTCCACAGTCACCGCAGTAAACAGGTGAAGTTTAAATATTAAATGTGTACATGTGGGTATGATTTTTCACTGTGCCGTCACCAGGAATATTATATTATCCCAACCCTTTTTCTGGTGCCGGAAAATGAAGGCATTCTGTGATGGAAAGAAAAATACACGGTCTCTGGCCTCATATTGAAACCTATTGAAATGTGTGTTTTTGAGATGGGAGGGGTTGTGTGTCTTGTTTCTCTTAATCTCTCAAAAACCTCTAAAGAAACGTAGTATTTTATGTGAGTAACTGAAGGTAAATCCTAGTGGAGTGCAGCTCACAGGAACTCTTGTACAAGTAAGAGCTCTCACAGGGAGAGTGTCTGACTGAGAGCACTTGTGTCTGAGTGTATTAGTCTCTTTTCCACCTCTCACTGTCTGTCTTTTTATTCAGTGTTGAATTGAGTACATTCATGTTTAGCAAGCCCTATGTTTTCCTTATACTTGTTAGAGGATTTTACTTCCATCAGCAAGTCTATATATTAATTACTTCCAGCTTCCCGAGTGACTCAACAGAGACATCCTCAACTGTTCAAAGCTATTTTAGGCTTAATACTCTTCTCTGAACAAATGCCTTTCCTGTAGTCCTTCGTGGATCTATTTTCAGCACTTTGAATAAATATCTTCCTGTTCTTGAAGAATCTCCTAATAGCAGAGCATGCTATCATACTGAATGGGTAGCTGTCACACAATTAAAATAGCAAAGCAATTATCAAACAATAAATAAATATGAAAGAATTTTCAAAAATTTGGGTCATTAAGATTATTATTGTTTGAAAGAAATTAATAATTTTTATTAATAACTGACAGAATTTTCATTTTGGGGTGAACTAACCCTTTAATGTTCCATTCATCAGAGAAACCTGAAAAAAAAAATCAATATTAAGCAGCACAACAGTTTTCAACGTTGATAATAATAATAAATGTTTCTTAAGCATCAGCATAATAGATTTCTGAAGGATCATGTGAAGACTAGAATGATGATGCTGAAAATTCAGCTTTGCATCAAAGGAATAAATTACATTTTAAAATATATTCAAATTGAAAACAGTTCTTTTAAATTGTAATAATATTTTACAATTTTAAAAAAATGTAATTAAAAAAGTTTATTTTTTTTTTAATAAAATGAATGCAGCTTTGGTAAGCATAAGAGACTTTCAAAAATTAAGAAAATTATACCGACCCACAATTTTGAACAGTAGTGTAATTAATAATTTGTATAATCATTTAAAAAATTGTTACAACTTGCCCTAAAATGAAATTTATATTAAAGGTGCAGTGTGTATATTTTAGCGACATCTAGCGGTTCGGAATGCGATTTGCACTAAGGGCTCAGCCCACTGTGTCTATGGCTAGCTTCTAGCTTTCTGCGGCTTCTCTTTCAAGGTAGTGACGAAGCGCGCTGTTTGTTCACGGTGCGGCTACGGTAGAAGTATGACTTCACAATATGACGACCTTCATAGAAGTGGTGCCCGCGGTTATGTAGATATGATATAAATGTCTCAGTCTAAGGTAATAAAAACAAGTTCTTTATACACCACTGAAAACATAGTTACGGATGTCATATTCCATTTCTGTTAATAGACACTCAAAATGTTTACACATTACACCTTTAAAAAAATATGCTTGTCCCGAGAGTTCAAGATTTCGGTTAAAATCTCCTGCATTTTATAGTTGACTTTCACCTCATTAGATGCTAATGTGGTTTTATAATGCTCACAGGTTTAGCGATAGCAAAGATATAATGATTTTAGAAGTTTGGAGCTCATAATTCACAAAATGAGTCTAATTTAAGTGCACAGTGCTTGAAACACAACCACATCAAATATTCTACTTGAGAAAACACACATTTGTGCATTGGGATTTTGACTCAAAACCTCCGTAGTTACTGACATGCAGTACTTGTGACAACTAGCCCCATCCCCCCCTATATTACTGAAATTGCAGCTTGCAAACCTATTTTCAGTGTTTGTTTGGGATGGAGATAAAGAGAATGGGGTTGGCACCACCTTGTTTACTTGATCAGCCTTGACAGAAATAGACCGTAATGTTTGTCCTACAACAATAGCTGTTGTAGCGGGGCAGGATGAGGGGCTGGTGGTGAAGCATGAGAGGGGAGAGGGAGTGTTATCTGGGCGACAGGGTGAAGCATGTCAGGGCTTCAACTATGGAACTCCACCGACATGCGAGTCTCTATTGTTCAGTTCACATCCTCCTCCTGCAGTGGTGTTCTCCGTGTGTGGGTGGAAGTGGCTTTTCCCTCAGTGGAAAATCTCAAAGCTGGGCTTCCCTTTATGAGCCCTTCCTTCTGAGGAAGAAAGAGAACTTCCTTCAAAACAGGTGTAGACTGTTTGTGCTCTGACACACTTATGATCTAAGGAGGGTGCCTGCCGTTTGAGTTTCTAGTTTCAGGTACCATCAATTACTAATGGTACATCACCCAGCAAAAGCTATCTAGGAGTATTATAATACACAGTCTTGATCCTCATTTGTCTTTATTCAATTCAAATGAATCACAAACGTGGTCATCGCATGAAAAGGGTTGCGTGGATACGGTTTCGATTACTGATAAACGCTGGGCACAGGTGTTAATTAAAATTTACCGTTTTAGTTGGCCTGATAAGCACCTGTTTTCCGCTTTCATCTTCACACAGAGAATACATGCGTGCACAAGAGAGACCTAAATCTGTTAAATGTTTCATTTTGTGCGATTTTTCTCTTTTAGGGTGTTGGAAAGTAATTCTGTGTGTGCACACGTACGCACCTACACACATGCACTAAGACTTCGCTGCTGTTGCTATGACTACATTCTTTCTGCGGTAAATGTGTTGTCTGGCACTGTAAAGTCAAAGAGAATACTCATGTTTTTATATCTACTCCTGTCTCTTTTCTTTTTCTCTCACATACTTGCTCCTCTCAAGGTTGTGGGTAATTTTGGTTACGGCTTTGTGTGACCTTGAGACTCTTAAAGAGCGCCCTACAATACCGATCTTTCTGAATGTGTGTGTTTAATGTGAACAGTCTACACATAACTTGTAGTAATGCTTTGAATATCTTGATGAATTGGGAATATATTCATTTAACCATTTTGGATACCTTGGTGGATAGAAATGGTTATAGTACCATGTTATTCACATACTTTATGATGCAAAGCTATTACACATTTTTTTGTTTTGTAGTCTTATACTTGATAATGTTCTTTTTTATTTAATTTTTTACTAAATACATTTAAAATGGGGAAGACAATTAACTTGGCTTTGAAATATATTTAAATTAAGTGTGTGTACATATTTACATATGCTTCAATTTCAGTTTGTTTCTTAAAATATGTTGTAATAATAATTTAAAATTTTTAACAACAATTATTTAATTAAATTATTTAAATTGAATGTAAATAGATTATATATTAAATATGTTAATAATAGGAAACATTTGAGTTTTTTTGCATCTTATTTTTTCTATAGAATGAGTTTTTGCTAACAGTAATTGGCAGACCCCCTGCAGAACCATCTCAGACCCCCTGTTGTAAACCCTTGCTTTAGTCTGAAGCAACTCCAGGTTCTCTATCATTTATTACTTTGAAGTCTTTAGTGCTCTTGCTGATATAAAAGCAGTTTTCTTAAAATATACTGTCTTCATTCATCAGTTCATTGTCTGGCGTATTGTGTTTTGCTGTGATACTTGATTAATAACGTATTATACACAGATGCAATCAGGCTTCATTGTTGTATATGATTGTTTGCTTCCTGTTATTACAAGGAAAATATTGTATCATGGAAGTACAAAGACACTTTTTCTTTTTTCTTTATGTAAGAAAAAAGTTACCAATATTTTCATGATATTGCAGCATATTCAGGCATTCTGGCCTGGGAAGTTGCCCCACCCTGCTGTGATTGTGGGCACTACTGCATGTGTAATGCACCCTGACCTAATTAGTTATTTACAGTTTCACGCATAACTGGACGCCGTATGTTCAAATTTGTTCTTAATAATCATAAATCTCTTTTTAAAACGTGCACTAAATGCAACTTTATGTTCATAAAACAGCTTTTTCATACCACATCTTATTAATTAACTTGTAAATTTATATTGTTTGTTTACAGAGGCACAGGTCAATCGAAATCAAGCACCTGAGTCCGAGCATAGGACATATGGGCAGTTTGTAGCCTTTAAAATAGGTCACACTAAAACATGTATTTCTGCCTATATTTTCAGCTGTAACCAGCAAAAAAACCTGTGCTGGTTTAAACCAGACATGCATGTCCATCCTGGACTGTCCAAACACAACCCACACCTTCTTCCTTCTCTAAGGACCCGAGACCCAGATGCCATAAAAGCACGGTTGGCTAATTAAAGAGCCAAATATGCTCAGCCATTATCAACATACCTTAGGGGTTCACTGTGACAAACTGTACATATGTCTCAGAGTGAGTGATAGTGGGGGTTGGGCGTACCTCATGGGTTTTTAGGGCAGCCTTGGGGACTCCCTTGGGAAGAAAAGGCCCATGGCAGTTCGAGAGGGAGACTTGTATGAGGGAACGTGTGTGCGGTTATTTTGTTCTGTTGCCAACACAGCAGAAATCAGCCGTGCAAGAGACTTGCAAAACTACAGTATTAAAATCTCTCATTTACTCACACTTATTTCCTTGGAACACAAAGAAAGATATTTTGAAAAATGTGTAAAAGTCAGAGGTGTCTAATATTGTTTTGGACCCCATTTACTTTCATTGTTAGGACAAAAACAGGTCTTCAAATGGCATTTTTTTATTAGATTTTTTAAAAAATCATTTCAAGCAGGGTTTTCCAAACTGGGGTTTGTAAGCGATTGGTTTGTGAGTTCATGAAACGTTTAAAAAAAAAAAAATCACTAAACCAATCAAGTGCTTTATGTTTACCTGTATATGATGAGACTATTATTTTTTTTTCCATTGACATGGAAAAAATATGAAAATATAAATGATTATTATTATTATTCTCATAGTTCTTATATTTTAAGTATTTTACATCAAATGAGTTACAAATGAGACTAACAAAAAAGTATATGAATTGCTGCTTTGAGCGATAGATAGATAGATAGATAGATAGATAGATAGATAGATAGATAGATAGATAGATAGATAGATAGATAGATAGATAGATAGATAGATAGATAGATAGATAGAGAAAGAAAGAAAGAAAGAAAGAAGGAAAGAAAGAAAGAAACAAAGAAAGAAACAAAGAAAGAAACAAAGAAAGAAAGAAAGATTAGTCAAAGGAAAGAAAGTTAGGTGATGGTAGTGGTAATCCTGAACATGTACCATTAATTATTCAATATAGATAGATAGATAGATAGATAGATAGATAGATAGATAGATAGATAGATAGATAGATAGATAGATAGATAGATAGATAGATAGATAGATAGATAGATAGATAGATAGATAGATAGACAGACAGATAGATAGACAGACAGATAGATAGATAGATAGATATCCAATATTGTCCAATGACCAATATGCTGCATATAATGCATCTCTAAAAGGGCATGCTAGTAATATGAATCCGAAATTTGTGATGATGTGAGTTGAGAGGATTCACATTGTTTATGCTAATATCTGAATAAATTGAATATGCTGATTATGTACATTCATTTTTCCTGAGACCACAAGGCCTGCAGTTGTGTGTGTGTGTGTCTGAGACATGCTTTCTGCTCCAGTGAACAGACAGTCACCCTGACTGATTCAACAAGGGTTGACTGAGCTTGTTGCATTTAAACATCTCTAAAAGTCCCTTATGAACCTTAAAGCAATGCTCCTCTGATAATATGACTGAGAAGGCAAATAACACAACTATGGCACATTTGAAGGTCTAAATGCATCGAACACATTCTGCTGTCATTATGATCCCACATTGTTGCAGTGGTTCTAGACGATATATGGCATTGTTAGCGCTGGAGTCACGGTGGCTGGTTTGATGGCTGCACGTGTGTTTGTGTGCTTGTCTCTAAATGGCAGACTGCAGCCCATCAGAAATTGGAGAAAATAAGTCTCCCTCCATCATTTCATCCGATTTCTCCCCAGTTTCTCTCGCTAGGTCTCTGCCTGATAGATGTGAGTCATTGGTAATGAGCTGGCATTCTGTCATTCCCTTACTTTCCACCCAAACAGCCCCAGTCTCTCTCTTCTCTCTAAAGCTCTGGGGTGTAGAAGACTTCAAGCAGCTGGAAGCAGCAGCTCTTTCCATAAGCATTCCCTTCCTGATGCTGTATTTTTCCTTTATAGGCTAGCGTTCTTCCTAAAATCATGCTTAACAGACTCTACTGTTTTATTCAGGTTATATTCTATAAGATGAATGAAATAGCCTTTGAAAGTCATGCCTTTAAGCGGTGCCTGGTCAAGGTTGTCTGGATCTAATGTATTAAATGAAAGAGCTGAACATGGTGTGTTATGCTAGCACTCGGTTTGTCCATCAATAGTTCAGCTTTGTCATTGAATAAATTACATTTCCTTCCAGGAGGTAGTATCTCCTCAGAAAATTTGATGAGAAAAAAAATCTATATCACAAAAATAAAACAATGCCAATATTACGAAATATGACGTTAATAAACCCCAATTCTTGCTGTGTCTGATGGAGTAGATTTTTTATTTTTTGACAGTTTAAGTAATGTTTATTTATGTATTATTTAACCTGGACAATATGTCAGAACACCACTGCATGTCACTGTTTAAATTATACGAAAAATACAAAACCACTTCCTTAACATTATTTCACAATATTACTGGTTTTACTGAATTTTTGATTTGCAACCAGACTTTCAAAAACATTAAAAGTTGCTTATATGTCACCGACTGAAGATTGGAATATGGTTTATACTTTGCTGAAGCTATTTTTACCTAACTATATCAGCATATATTCCAGACAGAGCCTTGTCTGCTTGTTGTTTGAAGTTCTGTTAGATGTGAAGATGCACACGCTTCATTATTTAGTATTACACTGTTTCATTCCTGCAGAACCAGAGGAATTGCTCCTGGTTTTCCTTAGACCTGTTGGCCTAGTTTTGAATGCTGTGTGAATAACCGGCTCATTTAAGAGACTGTCATATAAGGATTGTCTGTTTTGAAAGCACATAGTGTTTCCATGCTTTTTTGAACGAATTGCTAAATTCATTTTATAGACTGCTCATGCCAAACTTTTTTATTTGCATGTTAAATACATGCTATTTAGACATGTTAAACTTCTCAAATTTTGTAATGCCACTGGATCTGCAAGGATCTTAACCTACGTAAAAAGTTCAGGATGATGCAATATATCTTTAGATGAAGGGTTTTGTCTTAATGAATGTTGAAAAGAAGGGAACATGTGGCAACTTACTGAACAAATCAGGTTTTAATTCATTTAAGAGTGACACATGACACCAAAGACAAGGGAAAATAACCAATAAACATAATCAATATAAAACAGATCATCTGAAACTAAAGAATAAATCAGAACCAGCAATAATCAACCATTAATAAGTTACACACATTACATAGCACACACAATCATGTCTGTTTTGAAATTGTTTGCTTCACAGACATCATTTAATGGGCTGTACAAAACTGATTATGCACAACGTCCAGAGACTTAAGTAACAAAAAGGAAGATTGTGGAGTTTCACCACTTCAAACATATAACACATAAGAGTGCTACTAAACCAGACAACAGTAACAAATTCATATCAAGATGATGGTTTGTATGTTGACTGACTCATAATCTATAGCCATGAAAAAGCCATTTGTTATGCTACAGTGAGAAAACTTGCCCTTATTTTTCTTTTGTCTACACCCGCTTTCTCTCTCTCTCAACTTCTCTTGGGTGGTTTTTCCGACATGTAGTCCAGCTTATCTGACTTGTCTGTTCCTAAGCAACGGCGATCGGTATGTAGCAGGTGATGCAGGTCAATGTTTGACTCCTAAAGTTCCTTTCAATTGAGAATGATATATTAATGTAGTTATGATGTGCAGTTAAGGCAAGACCATTTTTTTATTTACAGTATTTTCACTCATACTTCAGATAGCGACTGAGTTTTCACAACATTTTGGGTTGACATTAATTAAAATAAGTCATTTAGTCATTTAAAACGTAATTTTTGAGACAAAATTTCTGCTTAATGACCTATTAGTCTCGCAAAACAACGTGTTGTGTGATTTTGATGCAATATTTTGATTTTCAAGAGATCACAAAATGTTTCAGGATATAATAACTAGACAAGTTCACTGAATGAGGAAAACTAAGTCATCAAACATACACAACCGTTCACAAGTTTGGGTCTTATGGTCACCAAGGTTGCGTTTACTTGATCAAAAATATTATTACATTTAAAAGTCAAATCTCCAGTGTCTCATGATCCTAATATGCTGATTTGATGCTTTTATTGTTAGAAACATTTATTGTTATTATCAATGCTGAAGACTATTTTTGTGGAAACTATGATACTGGTTTCAAGGATTCTTTTATGATTATAAAATTCATGTACAATGTACATGTACTGTCTTAACTGTAATTTTTGATCAATTGAATGCATCCTTGGTGAATAAAAATATTGATTTATTAAAAAAAGTAACTCCTAAAGTCAATTCACACTGATGCTGACAGTCGGGTTCTGTCGGCATTGGTCTGAACGTGTTTAATCTGTGTTTGTTTGGTCTTGGAATGTCTGAGAAGTGACATACTTGGCTTTACTGACCCCACATTTTTAAACGGTAGTCTATGTTATTCCCTTAAACTGTTTTTTTGGATCATTTTACATTTGATGAACAACTTGAGTAGGAACACTGATTTTCGTAATGCTGTCTGACTTCTCAGTTCATTGCTATTTGGCCATTTATAAGCCCAAAGTGAGGATTTAGTTGTTTTACGATTAAGCATTACACAACCAGGGGTTGTGGGATTTAGGTCAGAGATTACCAGAATGAGGTTACAAAACGAGAGGAGAGTCCTCTGTGACAGTGATCCAACTGAATACATCAGAATCACTGAAATTACATTGCAATCTAATGCCCAACCCAGAGAATAACCAATAGCTTCACCACATAACTCTTTATAGGCTTATTATTGAGAATTAGGTGTTGGGGTAATTTTAAGATTACTTTAGAAAAAAAAAGTTAACTGGCATGTTCAAATTGTCTTCTTGATTATGCAACATTTGATGAGTTTTCATGGACAGCAAAGTCCCTTGGTAATCCCCCATGACCCTCCCAGTCCATCTCGAAAATTATTTCAGCGAAAGATTTTGTTTTCAAGAAAAGAACGCCTGAAACATCTGGAAGGGATCTTTGAGGAAATAACTCCTGCTCTATACATAGAAATGGCCTGGGCAATGCTGGGTTTCTCCTCATTGACTGAGATTTATGACCCATAGGGGCAGAAATCAATCAGAAGGACCACATTAGGGATGAGAGAGAGAGAGTGAAAGAGTGTGTCAGCATTTCCAATACATCTGGATTGTACAAATGTGATTGGATGCTTCATCTAGATTTATAACACTGTCCGCCTTATTCAGGGGGACATAAAATCTTGTTTGGCTCCTCCCACGTTTGCGTGACTTCAATCAGGATAGCGTGATATTTGGATTCTTTGTAGATCAGTGCCAGAGACTTCAGCAAGTACAAGCAATGCATAATTCTGTTTTGAAACAGCAACTAATGCCAACCTGTTTTAAATCATCCTCTCACTTTCCAGTCAATCACATCCATATTCACTAAAGTGCGTACTGTGGAACAGAAACTCATCCTCTTCCCTCTAAATATGAAATCGCTCACAGCTCAATCCGCATTCTATACCCGCAAAAATATTCAACAGTGTGCAATATATTCTGCTTTTCCTTCTTCGTCTCATTGATTGATCGTTAATACAAAATGCAGTTCATGTAAAGGGAAATCAATCGATACTTTAGCATTAGGATGTGTAACAGGCAAAAACCTTGAACAATGGCAGCAGCTCTTTGTCGTAAGGAGGAGTGTGTTTGCAGAATGGAAGAAGAACAACATAAGTGTAGAGAGAGAGGGAGGGGTCATGAAAGGTCATGACCTCCCCTTCTCTCAAACCCCTCCAACCAACCCTCACAAAGAGCAAAAATGCGTTTGTTTTTCTGGAGCTGGGGCGGTGCGCATGGGGCTCACATGATGGAACAGCTCTTGGTTCTCTCCTTGCTGAAGGAGGAGGTCAGGAGCTCTGCCTTGCTGGGCAGGTGAAGGAGGCGTTTGGAGAGCCGGCGGGTGGGACTTTGCTTTATGGGGGGCTGCGTTTTGTTGAGGCACGTGAGCGCCGCTGAGCGGAACACGCTGTGGATGCTCTTCTCTGATGTGAACGCAGAGCACTCCAGGTACACCTCCGCTCCTACCTGTTTCGCCAACAGGGTGCCCTACATGCAGACAGAATGCAGTCAGAGATAGAAAGAGAGAGAGAGGCGAGGAGTTTAGTTTACACAGGGAGGGTTCAATTGACTGACCTGTTCATGGGAGATGGGTGTCAGTCTCTGATTGGACAGCTCCATCAGTGTGCAAACATCTGTTCGCAGGTCTGTCTTGCAGCCGACTAGGATTATTCGAGTACTGGGGCAGAAATCCATGATTTCGGCTTTCCACTGCAAGGAAAGAAATATTAATATACTGCAAAATTATATTCTTAATGTGTATTTTTTTTAAAGCAACACTATGTACAAAGTAGTTTTCTTGTAGTAGTTGGCAAAAATTAAATTTTTTTTGTATGAACTTTAACTTTAAGTTGTGTTTTGATCGATTCAATCTAAAATAAGTGCGTCTTGTTTTACGAATTTTCTTCACCGCTTGACAATACACACATTTGAAAGGTCTTAATATTTTATGCAATGTTTATTCTTAAATTAAATAATCTTATTTTAACTGTAAAAAAGTAACAAAACAGAATATTTAAATTTAAAGGGATACTCCACTTTTTTTGGAAAGGCTCATTTTACCACTCCCCCAGAGTTAAACAGTTGAGTTTTACCGTTTTCGAATCCATTCAGCCGATTTTCGGATATTTATAAGAATATCAGTAACCAGACAGTTTCTGGTCTCATTGACTTCCACAATATGTATTTTTTCCTACCATGGAAGTCAATGAGACCAGAAATTGTCTGATTACTGATATTCTTCTAAATATCAGAAAATCGGCTGAATGGATTCAAAAACGGTAAAACTCAACTGTTTAACTCTGGGGGAATTGTAAAATGAGCATATTTCCAAAAAAAGTGGAGTATCCCTTTAAGAAGTCATAAAATGTACCTCACCTTTTTCAGAGAGCTTTCGACGGTGTCAGGGCGACTTATATCGAAGCAGAGCAGAACAGCATCTGCATCGCTGTAGCAGAGAGGCCTGACATTATCATAATATGGTGAACCTGCAGGAGCAACCACACAACAAACATCAGTAATGGAAACTTAGTTCGCATCAAATAACATACTGGTGAGAAAGAAACAAATGTGACTAAATATGGAATCTCAAATGTTATGGAGGGGATCTGACGGTCATAGTAATGTAAATAGCAATCATATGGGAGGTCTTGTTATAGGTGTGTGTGTGTGGGCGAATCTCGGAGATTCCTTTATATTGACAGAACGAGTTGCCGAGGAGGTCTTGTCCCCCACACACAGCAAACCTCATCTCATTTCGTAGTAACTACGGCAACGGAATTGAAGGATGCACACAAAAACGCTGCCACACTATAGCTCTATTTGATAGCAAATAAAGCGAGTCCATTAAAGACACATTTCAGCCAATATTTATGTATTTGTGCTTTTTAGAGAATGGACTCTCAGCTCAGATGTTGGGTGTTCTGTGAGCCTCTCTGGGGTCATGTACTACTGCTGTATTATGTAGACAGTGACTCAGCCTACTAGGTTTAGACAGTATAAGGTTTACCAGCAGAAAGATAAGAGAGATATGACTAGACAAAACAATGAATCTACATGCAATCCTGATATGACAATCTATCACAACTAGACTATACAGTCTCAACAGTAAGGTTGTTGTAGTGAATAAATTCCAGTTTAAATTCCAGTTTAATTCCTGCTTTAAATGTCACCATGGTCAAATGAATTAGTTTGCAAACAGAGATGAGGTTTGTTTCAACTGAAGTATCAGTAAAAATAGGTTGATAATCATAAACCATTTAGTTACCATGTGCCATCTTTTTCCATTAAAAGAATATTGATCATTTTGTCACTTATAATTATATTAGATTATAGATTAATTGATGATATTTATTTATTTAAAATCAACTATTATACATTTCTGTAAAGAAAAGTTGTTTAATGAAAATTGTTTAATTTACCAATAATAATACATTAGGCTTTTTAAGTAAATGAATTAAATATATTTAATTAAAAAAATATCTTTTTTGTTTATAAGTTGAAAAATTATGATTTTATGATTATCACTATGAATTGTTATATATAATTATACTTTGAAATAGCTGATTAACTTAATTGGTTTTAAATATATACATATCTTTTTGTAAAAAAAAAGGAATATATAAATATATTTTATTCTGACAAAAATATACAGTTTATTTGGGTTGCAGATCTTCTCTATGAGGGGTCATGGACCTATTCAGACGTAAACCTAAATGGTAGGACATCTTCCTGTATCCGCTCTAGGAGGCAATTGCTCTTTACAGCTGACTGTTTGAAAAACAAATTAAAACACTGTATATTCCTCTTGAATCAAATTTCCAATGATAAGAGCTAGAGAAGTGGCCCACACCAGACCAGAGAGCAGCCTCTCATGCCCGTCACCTCTTTGATCTGGAGAGTGTGTGAAGAGATGCCTGAAGCAGCGAGAGCCAGATGAGCAAATTCAATTAAAGCTTCTGTAATTAGTCATGATTAGAGTGTGTTTGTGCATGTATGCTGATGAGTGTTTGCGTGTGGGTGCACAAGCATCTAGCGCTCTGCCAATGTTCCTCCTGTGCGTCGCCACCTAACGAGGCTGTGCACAATTAACAAAGCCTAACTGCCGTAATGAGGGAATAGATGGGGGCCGTTTGATTGTCTTCTCAAGCTCTGATCTTACATGCAAGATTCTGAGTCAGTTCTTGTACATGATAAAATGTATTTTCCTCCACAGTTACTCTTTTCTCTTCTGATCTGGAGTCAGTGTCTGGGGTTACACTAAAAAAAAATGTATTTTAATTTAATTTAATTTTTGATTTTACTAAAAACAAATTAAGGCAAGTGGTTACACTAAATTAATTCATCTTCATAAGACAAAATATAACTAAACATTAAATACTCACACAGGACTTTCCCTTCACTCAAAAACCCATAAAATAACACTTAATTTCAATATTTACTTTCCTGATCCAGTCATCTGCCAAAGCATGCTGGGAACTAAAAATCCTCTGTCTATTTTCAGTCAATGCAACAAAAATCATTCATGTAATCCCAACAAAAATTCTAATTAAATTATAAATGTATTTAAGTAGATTGACCACAATGAAATTAAGTTAGGACAAAATGTGTTGCAACTGTGTTGATTTAGCTCATTTAATGAAGTAGTTTGAGCAAGCAGCAAATATATATATATATATATATATACTGTTTGAAACACAAATTAAAACACTGTATATTCCTGTATATATATATATATATATATATTCAGTATAGTTTGTTTGACAGTTTTTCCAGTATTGTTTCACTGTTCCAGGTCAATATGACAAGGAAATTCCATCTGAGTGTTTTTAACATTCCATAATAAGATGAAATGTATTGCAGGAAATACCTTGAGACAGGAAGTCCTCCTTGCCTTGCACAACCACGCTTCTCTCTTAAATGATTAGTATTAATGACAACAACAATTATAAATAGATATACTGTATAATTATATAAATAAATATATATTTATATAAATAGATGTTTATTATCAAAGTACCACTACTAATAAACTATTATTTTACATTTTAATAATTAAGATTAATTTATTTTAAAAAGCAAAATTTAAACAATAATTATTATTTAGTTCTGTATATGATAATAATTTGTATTTTCCTAGCTGCTAAGTCTGTCTTTTTCTAATGTGAACAAATGAAAAAATTCATACCAATTTTGAAACAAAAGCTGAAATGTTCTATTTTTCTTAGAAAATGTCCCAGTTGCCACAGGTGGAAAGAAAACTTAGTTGTCTCACATTGCAAGGTTATGTATAGCAAACAAAATTAGGGGAACAAAAAACCCCCGAATAATCTCCCTAAGCAGGCACCTATTATAGAAAAGCAATATCCCATCCACTCATCCTAAAAGTAGGCACTCAGTCAAGCAGTCAGGCATGACAATTAACAGATTCAGATCCATCGGGCACCACTGACTGATACGTCACACAACATGACCCTAAAAAACTCTGCTTTTCACTTGACAGCATGGGATTTAGAAATATTAAACCTATACACTTGCAAAGATTAATCTCTGTTGAAATATCAGTTATAAAATAAGGACATTTGGGAAGGGCATGACACATCAATTCAAATATCCAGTGATACTTGAGTAGATAGTAGAGTAGAAAGATAATGATAAAGATGGGACAAAAAGAGAACTTTAGAGCCAGATAGACGGTTGGATACATAATTGGAATGACAACAGTAATATTAATTTTGAGGGAAGAAGCCTATATCCTATTTAAAGAGATCACACTAGTACCCCCCCCCCCCCCAAAAAAAACAAAACAAAAAAAAAACACTTATTCACTCCCATGTTGTTTTGGACCCCATTGACTTTCAACTGTTTTTGTTTATAGGTTCTTAAGAATATCTTTTTTTTTTCTGCTGAAGAAAGAAAGTCATACAGGTTTGATACCATATGACGGAGAGTAAATGATTTTCTTTTTGAGGGGAACTATCTCTTTAAGAGATGTCTTTTTTCACTTAAAGCTCTGAATCCAAACATAGACTAAAGAAATTAGACTATCAAGAGCATTCCATGTCTTTTACTAGATAAGAGCTATAGCTATCAGTCATTGAACCACAGCTTTCTACTTCCAGCCTAATCTCAAACAGATAAAAACACACAGACTAAACATTTCCTGACCAAATATCTTGATACTATATTGAATCACAGACACTGAAACAGGAGCTGATCTCTGCAATACTCTAAAAAGCCACCTACGTCATCAAAAAGGCTTTGCGCGTCACAGTGAGACATTCCAAAGCATGGCAAAACACTGTGTAGTTCTATACACAGCCCTGGTTATTTTAATAACCAAACAGAGATCTTGTCTGATCCAGACATCACTGAGGGGACTGGTCTCAGGTGTTGCAGATGCCAAATCCTCTCGCGCACTTACTGCAGCTTCACATATGTCTGCTTGCATTCCCTGACTCAGGGCTCAGGTGTTGATGTGTCTTTCCTGTAAAGTCTGACTGACCTACTAGCCCAAGAACAGTCAACAACAACAGCCGAGAATGCACACAAACAAGTGCATGCGGATGATTTAGGGAAAGTCGTTTTGTAAAGTGAAAGTTTGTTGTAATTAAGGCTGTCAAACGATTAATTGCATCCAAAATAAAAGTTTGTAATATATGTGGGTGCACTGTGTATAATTATTATATATATAAATAAACACACATGCTTGTTTATATATTTAAGAAATATTTTAATTTAGTATAGATTTATATATAATTTATATTATATGAAAATATAAATATTTTATATATGAATATTTTTTTAAATATACAAGCATGTGTGTGTATTTATATATACAAAATAGTTATACACAGCACACCCACATATATTATGTAAACACAAACTTTTATTTTGGATGCGATTAATCGTTTGACAGCCCTAGTTGTAATGCTGTCCAACAAAACATAATAAAATCAAATCCAAATCTATTCTATATCTACTTTAAAAAATAAACAAGCATTTTGTCTAGTTGAACGTCATTAACAAGATAAAGAAGTTAATAATGCAACATGATGCCTTGAATTAAAATATCACTGAACAAAACAAGTTTAATTCATAGTCAATCAGACCTGGGTTACACTTTTCCATTTCACAGTGAAGCGGTTAATGATTGTTTTATTCATTTTAATCTTATCCAGACAGTTTATGTAAATGGGGTCCAAACCAACACTGATTCTTTTTCCTTGTATTTCTTGTATCCGAATAGCATCTCGTGTTCCACAGAAGGTTTGGAACGAGTAAATGATTACAGTTTTCAATTTAGGGTCCATTTAATGATATCTCTCAAAATTGCTGTCTCATGTGTAGAAGTGTATTAATTATCTAAACTGATTGAGTGCAAATGTGTTCATCAGTTTAAATGCTCTGTTATGCACACCAGCATCACGTTGCTATCTTTGTCTCTCACCTGACGTGTCCCATAAACTGAGCTCCACGCGCTGCTCCTCTAAATCCAGTCCAGCTGTGTAGTTCTCAAACACTGTTGGGACGTATGTCTGTGTGGTTTGGGACAAAATAAAACGTTACATAATTACTTAATCATTTAAAGTTTGTATAAAAACAATTTGTTCATGTCATATAAAAACGCCATAGTAAATATCCTAGGTTATGGTTTGTTGCAAATATGTTGATTTTTTCCCACCCAGCGTCAACACGTGCACAGCACATACTCACACATCACCTTGATGAATGAACATCCAGGATAAGCGTAATATATTTTGCAGTATATTGTTGCATAATGCCATAAGCAAGCATTCAAGCGCATTACTGTAGAAAATACATGAAGGAAGGAATACATTTTAGAGTAGGACATACCTCAGGATAACAGTCTTTGGCCAAGACTTGCAACATTGCAGTTTTCCCGCACTGCACGTCTCCCACTAAAACCAGTTTACAACGCATTACCAAAGGCTGACTGATTCTTCTCTCCTTCATTGTAAATAAGACGGTCCTGTGCGCGATGGCTCTCTCGTATGACGGCCCTGGGCAGTTTGTTCAGACCGCATTGGGGTTTGGACTAAATCACCACGAAAGAGAGAAATACGGCACTGTGGCAATTTATACAGCTCTGTTATCCAATCAGCGGTGCGCTCTCCTGCTCGCGCCCGAGTTCCACTGCCCCCGAAAGGCGCCCACCCAGCTGGAGTCTGCACATTTACCCGAGATAGTACTTCTAGCAACGGGAATAGATAACACAACTTTACGTGTTATACGCACGCAGCATGTCTATCTTAATGTAGGCTATAGCTAATATAAATACAAAGTGCTCAAAATAATTATAAATGTATCTCATTAATAATAGCATTATGTAATTTAGGCAAAACCCAGTCAGCTATGTTATGAAAAATAACATAAACTTTTCGGGAGCGTGAAATCTTTTCAACACAAGCACATTTTGGGTTGGGGATTGGGTCAGTTGTAACTTCACATTTTGTAGTAAATGCATTAACAGAAAAATCTAAATCACAATTTTACGTCATAAAAAGACAAATTTTATGTTCATTCACCACGCTATCTACATAGTCAAGCTTGCTGACAATTCTGGAGTTTCAGTCAAATACAGACTTTTATCGCTGTCTATAAAACATACAATATGCTTCAAGTGGTTATTATAAAGATAATAAAAAATAGCAGTCACAGCAGCAATAGAGTGACGAAGTGATGACGTCACTTTGTAGGTCAACTAGCGGCGCATGGATTTCTTCGATCGAAAAGCTATGCATTTTCCCCATATTTGGAAAATCGCAAAAAAATAAGATCTGTGTTTAACAAAGAGTTGTGACCCTTACATGTTTTGTCTATCAAAATAATCTTTACAAGTTAATCCAAAATTTATACATTTTGAAGCGATTTTTTTAAAAACAAAAGCAGACACAATAAAGTTAAAAAAAACACAAGCAGGTTATAACTGTGTGTTCTATGTCATAGATCAAAACGTGAAAATATTTAGAGGCTTTGTTCACCACAGACCTTATTTCAGGCGATTTAGCACAAACACATTCAAAAATCCCATTGACTTTAGAGCGAGGGAACCGGTAGTGCTAAAATGCTAACTCACTTCCGCGTTTTGGCCTACAGAGTGACGTCGTAACTTTGGCACTCTAATACGCACAACCGGCGCTGCGTCATCATAGAATGTCCCCGCCCCCTTTTGGGGGAAAACAAACTAGACTCCCCATAGACTTCAATACAAAATAACGGCAAAAACCAACGTCCGTAGACAGGCTTGCCATAGAGCGTGAAAAATACATTTTTTATGCCCGTTATCAACTAGCCCAGGCTACCTACCATCATAATCATTAATTCATGAGATATACATTACGGTTTTTTTACTTTAAAAAGCGAAATAAAATCATTCACTCTCTTACCTCGTGAGTGACTCGACGAGGTAAAAGTAAATGTCCGGGTAAGACACCTCTGGCCACTGGGTGGGGTTGTTACCCCAATTTAACGCTGATAAAGGGACATGTTTTTAAATTGGCCAAATTAAGTTTGTGTATGTATTTTTCACGCACTATGGCAGGCAGAGTGGACATATAATTACTTGACATGTTTTATATAAATGATTTCTTAACTTATTTACGCCTGTAAGCTGTGTACGGACGTTAGTTTTTGCTGTTATTTTGTATTGAAGTCTATGGGGAGTCTAGTTTGTTTTCCCCCAAAAGGGGGCGGGGACAAAATTGACAGTTAAGTTCCCGGATGTGCCGGTTGTGCGTATGTTCTCTTCTCCGCCATGTTTAAAGTTTATGGGGCCGCCCAACTCTGAAACCAGGTATCAAAAATTATCTCAGAGATTCTCAGTAGTAAATACGACTTGAGAAGGCGTTCATGTCAAAATTTCCTGCTTGGAAACTCGTATTATCGATAATTCCAATGGCACGTTAAGCCTGCAAATTTTACAGCTGTTTCTCAGAGAAAGATTTAAGTGACATCACTGTAGCTTGTTGCTGATTGGATCAATATTACAACTGACCACGCACTCCTTAGTGTGAACTGTGAAGGGCCCATATTAACCTCCTCCAACTCAATAACAGAAACAGGTGGATAAACGACCACTCTTCTGTCAACTTTATTGACCCCGAGTTGTGTAAATGTCCGATAACCTGAGGCATTATTGACTGTGTGTTGAGTAATCATTTGAATCTTTCCTGGTATTTTCTCATTTGTTTGTTTGGCTCTGACAAATGAGAGTGTAATCGAACGATTTGCAACTCCGCTCACGCAATAAATCTATAAACTGATCGCATTGTCTGTGTTGTGGATGCATCTGACTGTAATTAAAGCCTGCCCCCTGCACATAGATGCTAATTACATGATGCAAAGATTGTAACCCGCTATAATGCTATATTTGGCGATTCAGAGAATATGTTCAAACAGAATGTTCCATTTATTTTGATACCCTTTGTGCTAACGCCCCTAGGAGTGAATTGATTATGTAACTATCTGTGGTTCCTTTGTTAGCGAAACTCTCTCGCTCTCTGTCTCTGCTTATAAAACAAATCATATATTTTAGGGTACAGACAGTCATAAAAGCTAATACAGGAAACAAACCTAGGCCTAGGGGAGTTATGTGTTGACATTGACCTTTTAGAAGTTGTATAGTCAGTGCTCTAGTTTAAAAGGACGGACTTACACTTTATCTTCCCATCATGATTTGTCTATAAATGTGATTTCTGAATGTGTTCAGCACAGTATGGCAGCGTGTGTATGTTTACAGGAGAGTGTGGTGGCCCGGGCCAGACATAGACAGATGGTCTGGTCTTCCCCAAACTGAGGCAGGAAACACAGCAATGACATCTCAGCTGGGGAGAAGCATCGAGCATTTCCTGTAAGCTGCCTGTTATTACACAAGTCTCAAATTCACAGACAAGTCTGTAAATAAGGTCATTAAAAGGCCATGGTCACTATTTCAAGTTCCGGTGGTTCATTTCACTTTATTGTCATTCTTCTCACGTAAAGCCTGCGTGATTTTCTTTTTCTCTCTGTTTCTCTCCCCATCGCTTACTCTTTGGCAGTCAGGTTGAATTGTAATGTGTTGCATAATATTCCCAGGTTCTTGAATGTGGGCAAATTCTCTCGCCCTGGGAGAGGTACATTGTCACGGAAGAAAATGCTTTCATTTCATACTGAAAATTGTATTTCTATTGCTCACCGAACCACAAGGGCTATGAAGAAAAAAAATGGGAGAGGAGAGAATGTAGAGCAAGTTTTTTTGACAAGCGTGTGATACAAGAGTTTTGTGCTTAGATTGATTATTGAAATTTTGTAGCAGGGTCAGTCTAGTAAAAGGATACTCTTTTATAATGTAATATATGCAGTGGTGTCTGTGTTTGTGCTGCTGCATTCTGGTCAGAGGCCATGATATCATCATTACTTGCTTCACTGACCCACTGCACTGCTTATGATTCACTGCATTTGGAGTATCGTGTAGGAGTAAATCCTTTTAAAGCTCTTTGGTCTTGCCTATGGTGGTGGAGAGGATGGAATGGAAGATAAAAAATTATGTGGACAGGTTTCTTTTATACACATTACGAGCTGACATTAGAAGTACTTTCTTAAAGTGACAGGACTATTCTGTGTTTCACATGGGCACATAACCAATCTGTGGCAGGCACAAGTCTTGCTGGTTTGTAGGGGATCAAATACTTATTTCACTCGATCAAATGCTAATCAATTTATAATCTCTATATAATGTATTTTTTCTGGATTTTTTTTTTTGCTTGATATTCTATCTCTATCCATTAATAAACATTATAGACCGTTCATTTATTTGTAAGTGGGCAAACTTACAAAATCAGCAGAGGATCAAATAATTATTTCCCCCATTGTATATATATATATATATATATATATATATATATTCTTTACTCGTACATTTCAGTTCTCAACAATACTTTTTTTCAGTATCTGTTTTAAATAGTTGAAAACATCTTTTATTATTCATAAAGCAAATGTAAATAAGACCACAGATAACAATAAACATTTATGAATTATTTCAACCCCAACCGTGCTGGTGAATAGTAGCCTAACATATGGATTGAACCCTCCTATTCATTTGAAAAGGTCAATCTTTTGTTTAAAGAGCAAAGTTTTTGGTATGAAGTTTTTAGTATGAAGATTTGTAAATACTGTCAAAATACACATCTTTTGTTTTTATTTATTTTTTCTTATTTAGAAAAAAAAGAGGTATAAGCATTTAAACTAAATTGTTATACCTTTTGTGGTCGCATCTGTTTTGACCACAAAGTGAACTGTGGCTTTACACAATATTATGCTTTATTTGCACATGAAATTGTGCTGTTTTTAGTATTGTTTTTTTATTATTATTGTCTTTTCAAATTACTTCTCTAAATAAATTTAGCCTCTTTCCTACATTCACACACATATTTTTCCTTCCCAAAATGAAATGACAAAAACAAACGAATGTATAGAGCAAAACTTCATTGACCAAAAAGTCTCAATTTGAAAAAGGAAAGAGAGTTTGCAAAAGAAAAAGTTTACTTTGCTGCCACCTATTGATGAAACAGTGCAGCATGAAAAGGAGATTTAAGTTTATTATTATCATTTTTAATATGAAAGTAAAAGTTTATGTATATATATGTAATATATTTAGTTTGTAAACATTTCAGAGTAATATTAAAGTTGCTTTGATGTTTTGTTTGAAAGTTCCATTAGACTGTTTTGAGCAGTCATGAGTTCAAAAGAGTTTATAATTCTCATATTAGATTTTCTTATAAATTTAATCTAAGGATATATCATGTATAACAACTCAGGGTGTTATCCTGTGGAACAACAGTAATAATGATTTAAAGTTTTATAAAAACTTATTGCAATTAAAATTTCCATTTAAAAAAGAATCCTAGATGGTTATGAGCTGGAACAGTGATTTTATTTTTTGTTGATTTTTAGTTAGTTTGAATATATAAATGATGCAAACAATTTAAGTTGCTAAAAATATCATTGAAGTGGGGGTATAGAACAAGAAAAGTTATACTAACTTCTTCCTAACCCATTTGAACATGACTGTTATTTGAATCATCTGCTGATGATCTTTTTTGTTGATTGTTTGTTCTTATTTATTTAGTTTTTAACATGTTTAATAAAGAAGAAGAAAAAAATATTAAAAATAAATTTCTCAAATAGTGATAAAATATGTCTTCTCCTCTCACTGGTTTTTACTGTAGTTCTTGTGAAATTTCAAAGAAATTGTCAATTGTTTTATTAAAAAAGTGGTAAATGAAGTAGTGGTAAAAACATGGTGACATTCAAAACTTTAAAACTTGTGCATTCACTCATTAATGAGGCATTACTGATATGGTTTTAGTCATGACTTATAATATTAATTTATGACTGTTTTATAAGGTTGTGTTCCACGGGTCCAAACTGACCATGGAATGCAAAAGCTGTAGGCTTATACACTTAAAAGTTTTAATGCATTAGGAGGGTTAAATATTTGTCATCTGTCGCACTGGAGATTTATCCAGACAGGAGTAATATAGCATGCGGTTCTAGGGCAATGCTGACCTCATGTGGCTGATGCTGGTATCAATAATAATAATAAAAAAACGATCCCAGAAGACTTTCTGCATTTTTATACTTTCAAAAAACATCATTCTGCATTATTCATGCTGTTTTCCTCATGGGGACCAAAAAAAATGTCTCTTCTAGGGACATTTTATTCTCACAATGTGGGTTTACCAGGACCGCACAAAAACAAATAAACAATAGGCTAAATAAATAAATACCACATGTGAGGGACACCTTAAGTTGCACATCTCAAATAATTTTCATAAATACAATTAAACATTAGGCATAGAATGTTTAACTAATCATATAGTTAAAATACTAATTGATATATTTATTCAGGCCAATCTTTTTTTTTTTTTCTTTTTTTTTGAGCTTACTCACCAAAGCTTACCTTTTTTACCTTTACAAATCTTTTCAGTTTTTGGTGTGGACGGTTTTCAGGTTTCTTTTTTTGTATTTAAACATCACTAAAAAATATTTTCCACAATTATTTTAGTAGTCAGAACCATATGATTTTAAAAATGAAGCCTCTGTCAAAAATAAAGGTTAAAGAAATTAAGGATAAAGTCCCCTGTCTGTATTTTTCATATGCTTAGGAAAGTTGGTTTGTGGATAGACAAATTTAAAATCTCATTCAACAGGAAACGAGACATGAAAAATGAAAGTGTTTTTGTGCAAAGAGATGCACTGTACAGTGCAATTTGAGAAAGAGAACATCCTCAAATTGCGTCAAACACTCTTCAGCGTGTTCTTAAGCAGACGCGATTTTATCCAAAGGCGATTAGTTGAACTGATATGTAAGCTTTTTAGAAAGTGCTTAGTTGTCAGCTGTAAAGCTCACGGGCTGTTAACTTGTAACTGGTGTTTGAGAGGATTTCACACCTTTGTGGTCAATCGGTAGAGTGTCTCCTGTGAGCAGCAGGATCGTATTTCGCCCCAATAAAAGCTTATAGCTCTACCCCGCTAGGCGGCAATGTTACATGTAGCCTACGCCTATTTTGCATTAAAATGTGCTTTTGTTTCTTTCTCCATGGCATGAATTTGTGACGGTATGTAACTATAATAAAACATCAACATGACTGCATGAATGGAAGAAGTCGTCATTGGCTCTAATTTGAATGGGTTGTTCGAGCGCGAGCGTGCGCGCACACACGCGGAGCTCTCCATGGTCCTGATTTTATGCCCCAAATATCCCCGCATATATTTGGAAGCTTGTCACATTTCTTAGAGGTGATGCGTGTATTTTTGATTTAAAATAGTTAATCCTATAAAAGCTTAAATGGTTTCTCAATTGTTTTTTTTATTTATCTTTTTTAAAAACCTCTCTTTAACTTATCTTTAACATTATCTCATTGCCTACGTTGTGAATACTTTTACGTTTAATATACTTTCGGGATTGTATTATGTATTTTTTTTTAATTATTCAGCCTGATTTCGTACTCGCTTTTAAATCAGTACTCAAGACCTAAGGCCACTAAGGCCTTTTAACTTATTTTGCCAATAAAAAGAAAATTGAGTAACATAGAGAAAGAACATTAGGTAATTAATGATAAAAATAACAACAAAATTATATAATCAATAAGTTAGTTTGACAACATATGTTTTTACATTAACTCCTTTAACTCCTCAAAATAAGTTAAGCAATTTTAAACTGTGTTTAAGTTATACAAGGCGTCCCGAGTGTGTGTGTGTGAGATTTTTTTTTGCACAAAATACCACAGAAATGTTTATATATGTTTGTGCATGGCCCTTTAATTGCAAATGATCTTTCAAGAGCTTGTGTGTGTTAGCAGATGCTATCAAATCACGCAGACACACGACACTAAAATGACAGAAACTATTCTGCCTTTAATGTTAAAACGGTGTCAGACACAGATGGGGATATTCAAGAAGAAGTCACAAGATGTAGAATACAACAGGATGTTTATGATGGCTAAAGTTTGAGCTGACTCACAAATGTACTCTTATACAACAACTTTTCCTCTCCTCAACAACATGGACTGCTTGTTCCCGGGGGCGGGTGTATATGTACATTTTAGGGTTGGTGATGTCACCAACCCGGGAGGAATGTCTGTAGTCCCTATATCAGCCGTTTGTTGTAGTCATTTTCTTTAAAAGCAAATATCTTCCTTTACTTTGAACTTTAAGCATCGTAACTTTGCAGATGCTGTTTATGCTCAAACAGCAACATTACACACTAACTAAAGTTAGAAAAGTGAAATCATAATCAACCACCCATGTTTGAAATGGTCAATATTTTTGCAATTCAGTTTTGTGAAGTTAGTGGCGCACTTCACCATTTACACACTTCAGATTTCAAGAATCACATCAGTAAGATTTGACCAAGGAAAAAAGAACATATCAAATGATGACAAAATTTTACTTTTATTTAGCTTAATGCTGCATGGCCTTCTTTTATCAGGTCGATAATTCTGGTTTTATAGCCTTTTTGTTGTCATGTTTTTCCTCAGTTTTAAGCAGCAGATTTAATGAGCTAATTATGTGCAAAACTAATAACAATAATGATCAAATCACTTTGTGTTAATGTATCTGTATATTTAGGCATTCATGCCTGCCGCAACCACAACACAAGAATGCAGTCATTTAGTTTGAGAAGATAAGAAACAGACAAACGAACAAAATGTGATTATGCATATTTATTTATAGAATTTACAACACAATTAATGAGCCAAGAACATCAACAAAGACCTTGTTTATCTGAAAGCTGTTACTTACGTGTGTTGAAATGTAGGTATGTACAATAGTCATATTTCGGACGATGTGTAGAGATCTGTGCAAAATGTCTAGTTCAGTTGCATATCTACAAGACAAAATTATGTCATTTAACTTGTCCTCCAATATTGGCTAACCCTGCGGCTGTGTTAAATCATTGGAAACAGTGTTAATTAATCATTCGAACACATTTTACCCAGATCTCATGAGAAAAAGTGACTTGAGATGGCGATTTCGTATGAATTCCTACGATTTTTAGAAGAAGAAAAAAACGTTAAGTTGGTCTACTCCTAAACTTTGCTCTCAATGATGAAAACCTGAAGATCGTATGAATTTATACTAATTCGCCAAAATGCAGGCTACAATTAGGAATTGCCATTTAGAGTGTTTTGCATTTTACCCATTAATGGCCCCGTCGTAAAATGAATGTAATTTCGAAAATTATTTTGTGAAGTATTGATGTGAATTCGGTGGTGATGCATTGATAATAAGAATAAATTGTTCTGAATTTCATCGTTTACATCTAAACTAACCCCCTAAATATAGGAAAATTAGGTGATGACGTTTGATCGTTGCTTAATGTAAGAGACTGTAAAACAAAGATAGCCAAATCTATTTGTGACATTTTGCTTTGATAGATGTTTATAGGCTATCTAACTGTTTTGTAGCTGATCATTCCAGATGTTGCGTTGACAGGTGTACGGGTTTTGTTGACGGTGAATGCAGCGCCATTTTTGTTCATGTTTTACCACCTTATACGACAATAGTTTTTGATAGTTAGTGGAGTATCAATTGAAAATTTCGTTAAAACTGCGTTGAAGCAAAGAAACCATCTCTGAAGCATCCAAAGATATATTTAATACAATACCGTATTTTCACAGCCTAATTCTGTAGTTTAGTTTCACCGGTTTATTCTTCTTGTGAATAATAACGGTAACATCTATTATTTTAAGTAAAGAAACAAAATACAGTGTTGAAACTGTGATTTGATTTTAATTTATCAGTGTAGCATATTATTCCTCACTTGTGTCTATTGGCAAGACATAGATAATGTCTCCAATAGATGGCGCCCTCGTCCATTAATATCTAACAAAATTCGCGTCACTTTGCATCTACAGCAGGTCCGTTTGGATGATGAAAGCATAAATGGCTCATATTATCTACGGCTGTGAAACCATGTGCGTTTTCTTTCAGCGTCCAACATCGTCTGGGTGGTTAAACTGTCCACACAAAGTGACAGTGATTACGCAGAAAAAGTTAGTCAAATAAACTTCTCTGAAAGTAAAGGCAGAACGCTTGAACTTTTCTTTTCATTTGTGCTTTTTTCCTCCCCTTTTAAAACCTCAGCAGTAGGACCCATTTTCCAATTAATCTGCCCAGTTGCAACGAGGCCTCGAATTCCTTTGACATTTCAGAAAGAAAAAAATGCTGGCTAACCAAGCAGACACTTTTCTAAACGTATAGGTGCTTATTCTGAATCCACTATTAATAAAGCGTAATAAACGCTAACGCTTGCGGTAGCCTATAAACGGCACATTTCCCTCTTCAATGCCTTGATCTCTGCGCTGAAAACAGTTGGGTAACTGTACTTACGAACGCTCGTTGCTGGAGAGATTCTTCTCTTGGCATTCACCGCGTGCCTTAATTGTATGGACATTAAATCAAGGTCCGCTGTGAACACGCAGAGCGAGAACTCTGAGAAGAACGCACAGCAGCCCCTCCAGCCTCATTTCACACTCAAATTTCGCGCCTTGACTTGCACATGTAACACTAACCATGAGCTTCTGAGAGAGTGGTAGGCTATAACATTGAACACTTCTACTACAACACTGTTTTAGCAAAATGAATCGCAATCAGTAGACTTGTGCACGCGAGCTACACAAAGCTGCGCTACGAGGCGACCTACATAACACATTTCCATCCACCACTTTAGTCTTCAGTGGTCTGTACATATCTGACACGGTTGTTATTGAAGTTTAAAACATGCACCATGTCTAAGCTTACACAATGGAAAATTAAGTCAATCGATATACAGCGTGTTGCTCTTGCGCTCAATACCGTTTTCCTTCGGGGTAAAAATTAAATCAAAGCAGCAAAATATCTTGCTTTGCGTCCCCTGGTTTCTTCATTCAATCTTTAAGCCGGCGCTCTGATTCCTTTGTCCTTGATGTATTTGAAGAAATTTGCAATGAAAGCATCACCTGAGAAATGCTACTGGTCACATATCGAAAACAGGACAAAACCCTCGCAGGACGGGTGTACTTAAAAAATGGACTATCCTGGTGTGAGAAGAGGAATGTTTCCACAGCTCAGATGCTGCGACTCCTCTTGACTATGCAAATACGCCCTCCTTCGCGGCTTAACACCGATGCACAATAGCGTTCCTCTTCTGGATCGCGAAGACACGTTAACACAGCGAGAGAACGAAACGTATAATTCAACAATATCCCTATTCTCGAGCGCTCTTTTCGTTTTCGTTTCTGTCCAATGACTTTGCGGAAGCTATGGCGCTCGAAGTCCGTTCTTGAGGATGACTTGCTTTTCTCCTCCATTTGAAACAATCTCCGCACCATCCTTCGGTAAACTCATCCTAAAACGAGCAGGCACTGGGGCCAGTCCTTCCCGATCTATCCCTTTAAATCTCGATTGTCCTCGGGCAGCGGTTTTTTGGTCCTGCCCTGAGTGTTTTTTCAGCCTCTGATCCAGTCTCGCGGATTAGAGGTCCTCTCTTCCCGTCCCAGACACGCGCAGCCTTCTGCTGATTGGGCTCAACGCAAGCGGATTACATTGGGACATAATGACGTCATGGCCCGGGCCCAAGTTCTCCCCCATTAGCCAAAGCCTCATCAGCGAGATGCCCTTGAAATAGCGCGCGCCTGACATTCTGCAAAGAGAAGTAGCCATCCCGACGTGCATTATGGACAGAAATAGTTTTATTGCTTTGACGCGCAAACGTTTTTTTTTTTTTGCATCCATGTTTATACTCGACTTATTTTTTAGGCATACAGTCCTCTTGATGGAATGTTCTAAACTGTATGAAGTAGTCAAGTGAAGCACACATGCCCAAATGTTTCTTTGCATGAAAAAGGCGAAATCATATTTATATGTCAATAATTTGTTTTCTTCGTTTTAAAAGCGGTGCAAAAATCGTAATTATCATCAGAGAATCAAATCCTCCACATTTTCGCATGCAAATAGGTCTAACTGTTATGCAATGGGGAAACAGAACAAATCATAATCTCTCAGGGGAGCATTGGATTTTTCATTTGGATATATACAATTC
Source organism: Cyprinella venusta (assembly GCA_038021265.1). Classification (NCBI taxonomy): domain Eukaryota; kingdom Metazoa; phylum Chordata; class Actinopteri; order Cypriniformes; family Leuciscidae; genus Cyprinella; species Cyprinella venusta. The sequence goes on along the minus strand of CM075883.1, from coordinate 14,234,051 downwards.
TGAGAATACCAGGTTGGATGCGAATGTATTCGTTTGTTTCAATTTGTCAAGAAGGTATATGACCTATAGCATTACTTTATAAAATGTTTGTTTTTGACCAACAGAATTGGGGATTTTAGAGTTTATTTGAACCATGGCCCCTGAGAAATCATATTTTAGATTGCACCATGGACATCACTGCTCCGCCATTGTATCAGACGTGGTTCACTGATTCAGATATTTTTTGTTTATACATTTCAAAAAATAAGTAATAATTAACATTTTTAAATTTGTCATGAGTTTAAAATTTATAGTTGTAATAGACTACAACTATATTCGTTCTTTCTTTATTACATTTCGTACTACTATATTCATGATTCAGTTTTTATTATTTTAATTACATTTTTTATGCTTGTATAGTTTCGTCTTTAAGCTCATTAGAAAGGTTACATATCCAAAATGAAGCTAGTCAAATTGAATTACACGTTGTTAGAAACTTATTCTATCTATTCATGTTTATTATTGTCACGTGTGTGTGGCTTTTGATTACAATTCTATTAATTTTCTACTCTTTTTCTAATTAATGCATTGAACACTCCATTAACCGATGACGCGTAACTTTTGTTATGTTATGTGGTGCATGGGATAAATATTAGCACCATTTTGTAGCTCAATAAATGATTTTCGTATCGAGATGTATGAGATTAATTACTAAAATGTGAATTTCCCCCGTAATTCTAATGTTTCCTAAACAATGCACGATTAATGACTCCTCTTTGACCTCGTTGACATTAACGCGAAATTATTATTAATGTAATAATATTTCTCTTAAATATTTGTTGACAGCCTATATCACGGTTGTGATGTATCATGAGCATTGTTGGCATGACTGGATTTTCCCCACACATCCCCTGTGGATGGAACAAAGGGTATCGATAACATTCCCCAAATTTTCCAGGTATATCCGAGTTTTTTTTTCTTTCCCAAATATGTGTTTTACTTTAAGACAATAAGCTTTTTTAAAAATATATTACCCTACCTCGTTTCTGTTGTTGTCGTCCACGTTTAAGTAATGCTATTTTAGCTAAATTTGTAAGCTAACGCGCCTATGCATAGGCCTATAGGCTAATCGAAACGAAAACTGAGATTCCAGAACAGAAATGCGGTCCGGTGAGAAGGATCTCTGCTTCAAAAAGCAAGACCATTTTTCTTCACTTCAAGTATTCGGGATAATGGTGAACGCGTATTCGCCCCGTTTCTTGTTCAGTGGGTTTAGATCTCTTGCCACGCAAATCCCGGCTTTGACTGAAGGAAAGGCCCTTAAAGGGTTTTATCAGTGGGGAAAACACCTTCCCGAAGGATAACGATGGCCACTTGTCCATAGCAGGAGAAGATGAGAACCGGACGGCAGAGAAAAGGACAGAAATAGTGCGCTGAACGCCGTCAGTTGGCAATTCCTCCCGACTCAGTTGAGCGGCCTCCTCGTCTTAAACTGCGCGAAGGAGGAGATGTTCAGTTGCATTACAATGACATTCAGTCCCAATTCATTCAGGCGCTGTCTAACGGTCTTTGGATAGCAAATCCACCCCATCGGGGGGTCGCAGCCCTCTCATTACGCCCCCAATCCCAACACACACTCACTACAATAGACCCAACAAAGAGCCAGGGGAGTGGGCCTCAGCGCTGCACGGCCCGGGCGCTGAACTGCGCTCCAGTGAGAAAAATGCTCTTCAGTGTTGGTGTTGTGAGCAACGTGTTAAAGTGTTTTGTTATTTAGAAAGGTCCGTTCTCAAACGGCTTGTGAAAAAAAGAGACGTCTCACGCGTTAATTTTATAAAGGGCATTGCAGGTGAACACAGCTATTGAACGGGCAGGTTATTGCGCGTTGTGTTTTTACACATGTTTGCATGTGACATGCTGACTGTATTGACGGGATTAGCATCCACCAGTTTACAGTGGAGGCATAGTGGATATGGCTAAGTTGGTCTCGTGGTTCGTGATGGTACTGTGGTGATGGCGCTTGTGCTTTGGAGCATAATACGCGCGAATAGACTTGTCTCCACAAACTAATAAGACTCCTGAGAGGTCAAGGCCAGGTTTTAGCTAAATGCATTTCCCTTTCCTTGAAACCCAATGCAGCTCAGCGTCCATCTAATTTAATAATAAATCATAAAGACGTTTTTAAATAAATCATGCTATAGAAATATGATTTAGTTTCCGCCAAGCACCTCACTTATAACAAGTACTACACTGATTGGTATTAGCACCTATACATGCGTATTAAAATCACAATAACTGAATATGAATCTCCTCTCTTTATGATTTTTCTTGACCGTTTTAACCACGTTGGCATGCTTGACAGCTAAATCGAATTAATTTTCTATTTTTTAAGCATAAGAAAAATTACCACCCATGTTATAGTGCATTATTTATTATTGCATTTTTTGTCTGTGTGTTTGCTAGCTTTTAAGGCAACACTAAGTCATAAAAGACAGCAAAAATTCGAGAAAACAAAATTGTTGACGCTGAACTGATGGGTGACGCATGTTTTATCTAAAAAACTCTCTCGTAGTAAAGGAATAAAATGTTAGGACTCGCTTGCTTCTCATTTATATAATGCAATAATACAATTAAAGTAGCCTGTATTATTAAAACTATTGTCAATATAGGCTAATAATTATAATAACGATAAATTATTATTATTATTGCACTCTGTTCCATTATGAGTGTCCTTCTTTTGTAAATAGCACAAAAAAAAAAACTCTCGTGAACATGTCAAGACTTTTTTAGATTTTTTCCCAGGGAAATCATACCGATTTTCGAAATGACGTTGAAGGCTTAGACAGGCCCAGCTGGGCGCTTTACTTATGCGGCCATTCAAGCAGAGGACGGAAAGGTCATCTCTACGGCCCGGTGCGCCTGGGAACCCGCTAAACATGGCGCCTGTATGGCCGCTCAATTCTAAACTAAACACACACACACACACACACCTACACACAAACATTTGCGCTGTCCTGATGCGCACGCTTATATATTTAAAGAAAAAAAATGCTCTTATGCACATCTGGTGTTATTTTGAGCGCTTTTTCTGTGACAGACATATAAAATGCCATATAACCAAATATCTAGTGCGCTTCTACCATTACGGTAACGTCATGTAAAAATGCTCCCATTTAGTGGCCACTTGCGAGTGGAAAGAAGTTTAATACTGCCTACTTGTTTAGAGAGGTATAGTAAGGTGTAACTTTGCAAACAGTTCCTGAGAGCAGAACCAGAAGGACCCTCATGCATTGTCTGAAGAAATAAAGAGAAACACCCTCACAAAAGAATCCATTGTCAAGCCCGAACAATCTGCGGGGCCTCATAAGCTGTCCTCCACAATCAAGATGGTGGGCAATGATTTGAATGCGAGAGGGGCCTGCACTTTCGTATCTACCGAATTGTAGCCTATTCGCCGAGAGGATAACAGTCAAACGCTCACGCGCGAGGTGTCCGCTGCGTTGTTGGCAATTTCAGATAATGTCGGTAGCCTATATGGAACTCGGAAAAAGTCGAGTTTAAAAAGTCAAAAGGGAAATGTATTGCTTCTGGAGCATAGGCTATATTTACTCACCTTAAAACTGGCAAATGAGCTAAATTCACATGTAGATGGAGAAAGAGAGTGCGGTGTCTAGCAGCGATTTATTGACACAAACACACAACCATCAAAAACAAAACTGATTTTTATGAGATAAATTAAAAAAAAAGAAAAAAGAAAGTTTGCACAATTTTATCCCTGATAAAGAGTTTTGACGAATTTGTCTCAAATGAGTTTAGTTGTCGCTTGTTGACAGAATTAGGTCAGGTAACGTCACAGCAGCGAATAAATAAAACAGCTAAAAACATTACAATAATATTCCAAATACGCATATTGATTGATAGAGATAGATTTTTATTAGTATTATTATTTTAAAAGCTATAAACAATTTAGAGTCCATTAGATTAACTTTTTAAAACAGGGAATTATTTTGACGCTTTATTTCAAACGCTATAGTTTAGGAAACCTCGCTGGGGACATTCATGTATTGTTTATTACATTCTATGTGAAATGTTATGTTGACCTATTTTCTTTAATGCATAATGAGACATTGTTGCTTATTGTCTCAAACAGTCTTTACAGAGGAGGGTTATACACACAAACATCTGTATTAATTAACCACTACTGAGCATATAATGCAGAGGTTCAGAACTGGACAATCCGAATAAACATCCTCAGTTTGAGCAAGCATTTTAGTACAATACAAATATTTGGCTGACCTTTCAGCCTAAACATTATTCCACAGGCGTTTAATCATCTCCATAAAACATAAAACATATTCCAGGCACTTCCCTTCTCTGCTTCCCCTCTGGCTCTTTTGTTATAACATGCCTCTGACCAGAGCCGACTCACAGACATAGAATATGACACGAGAAAAGGGCCATAACCAAGTCTCAAAGGAAAGTGTTAAAGACCTTTTATAACAAACGATACCGTCTGGAATCAAAAGCTGGTTGATTTGAACTCTGCATGCGTTTCGTGATGAAACAGAATCCCAGTGAGTTAGTAAGTGTGCAAAGAAAATAAACAGGAAAAAATCAGACATGAGACGTGTGATCCAGTGTGCTGCATGCATTCAGTCATGATGCTCTTCAGAATTATTGACACCTTGCCTCTTGAGGTACTTGGGTGATGCATCTGAGTGTCGATATCAATGCAGGAACTTCAGTACAGTCTAATAAATGTCAACATCAGCAGCATTGATCCGTTTGCACCACAGTTGGGATGGTATGGAAGTCTTTGCGGTCTAATCTGGTATTCATGGCACCTATACTGTCTTGCAGGATATTTGAATAGCATGTGTCGGTGTTGAGGCTGAGGATGCTGTGCTATAATCATTCTTATGTTCACATGGAAAATTCTGTTCTTAAAATGTTGCCAGTGCTCACTGTTTATTTATCATAATTTCTCTACATGTATCCCTGCCAGACCACAATGAATTGATACACATTTTAGATGCCCTCCCATCAGGATGCTGTATGCGATTTATTGGTCAAATCAGTCTGATTAATGTCTGGTCCCGTATCTTTAACAAGATGAAGATACACAATAATTGATCCATTCCCAACTATAGCCATTCGGTTCTACTGGAATAATTCTCCATCGCTCTTGACTCTTCTTTCATGTTCTCATTGAGTCCATCCACAAAGCCATCATAGAGGGAAAGTCAACACTACCCCAGGCCTGGATTTGGAAACCTCATAAGAAACTATGTTGTGGTGCAGACTGAAAAAACTGACATTTTTTTTCCCACAAAATTGCTGTGTGTGTGTGTTATATGCATTTGTATTATGCTTGCTTTTCATTTAACACTTATAATAATATATGAAATATATTTAGTATAAGAAAAATATGTTTGTATGTGTTTGTATGTGTGTGTACATATATATATATGTATATATACCTTTATCATATCATCTATATAAATGTAATATATAAAAGAGATGAGGCTTATATAAAGAGATATAGCTAGAAGCTAACGAAATAATAAAAATTATTACATTTTATTTGCTTTATACCTATTAATTTGTTTAAAAAAAGCCTCTTTAAACACTGTAATGGATTTATTAAGGTAAAGGGAAAATTAATTTTGCTAAAATTATAACATTTTTAGAAATCTATATTTTTTGCGATGTTATTAAATATGAAAATTATGTGCTGTTTTGTAAAGTATTGTTTTTATTAGCCATTTTCTTAATTCATAACTAGTGAAATGAGCCAGCAGATGCCCACAAAACAGATACATTTTCCGCGACCCCCATTGCTGCTTATCTTTGCCGTGTGTGTGTGAGAGAGGGTTTAGCATACAGCTGTTTGAGCTTCGCCTCTCCTCTCTGCTTTAAGGTCTGTCGTCTTGAATCACGCTGCACGGAATCCATCCCACATCCGCCCTACGGGCTCATTAAGGACACGCTGTTTGCCGGCCGGTCACCTGCATTTCAGACGTGTAGTGCTTGTTATAGTTTTATCTTGTGCGGTTCCAAACATTGAAGAGTGTTACACTTCTCTGAATCAGTTAAGAAAGGTCTCCTTTCTGTTTGAGGAGCGATGAATTATGAATATGATTAAGTAAGGCAGGGAGAGGAGGAGTACTCCATGTCCATAACAAACATACATTTTACCATCTAGTTCACTCACTCAATTATTTCATATCATGCTCACTGTCTTAATCTTTCCTGGATGCCCCACATAAGGAAATCGAAGATCCGAAGGATTATCTCACTTTTTAAATTCCTAACCTTTTTCCTCACACTCATTATCTGACAGGTAGAAATCCCAGCGTAAGCTCCCCATCCATCTGAAGCTGAAATGTTGCAGGCTTTCAAATAGCAGTGTTGTCATCTCTCTCTCTGTCTGTTTTATTCCCAAGGTCTCAGGGTGGGGGTGGGGGAGAGGCGATGAGGTGATGAAAACAGACATCTTCTGAAAGGTCAGGTTTTGCCGTGATCTTTTTTCCAGGTCAGCTCCTTTAGTCCTGCCCTGTGTGACAGACAGATACCCATCACAGAAATGACTGATATCGGAAAAAAATATCTGTCATCGGCCTTTTATATTTACAGAAAAAATGCTGATGTACGTCATAATACATTCAATGCATCTCTACTATCACAGCAACACAATTCAATCCTTAAAAGTAACATATATTTTAATATATATATGTACCTTGATGTATTTGCATTAGCATCTACTACCTATATACAGTATATAAAATCAATATCAAAAAACAAAACAGACACTGTTAAAGGATGTACAATTCCATGGGCCACATATACATTATTTAAAAAAAATAAAAAATGTGTTATTTTTATGCTGTTTTGTTTATTACTTGATGCTCCATTGCCTTAATTATGCGATATTCACCCTTTATAGTTTTTTTAAAAGAAGAAAATACTTTTATTCTGCAAGGACACATTAAAGGATGCAGGGACAGATTTATATTTCAAATAAATGCTGTTCTTTTGAACTATCTACTGATTAAACAATCCTGGAAATATATATTCAATTCAAGACATTTTTCATTTCTATATATATTTATTTATTTATTTATTTATTACGCACCACAACTGCTCTCATCTTTGGTAAAAATGATTTCTGAAGGATCTTGTGACACTGATATAGAAATGATTAATCGCATCCAAAATAAAAGTTTTTGTTTATGATATATGTGGGTACACTGTGTATAATTATTTTCTATGTATAAATACACACACATACATGTAGCTATATTTAAGAAAAAAATCTTATTTATATATAAAATATTTATAATTATATATAATATAAATTATATATACATCTATATACAGTATATACATGAAATTATTTCTTAAATATATACAAGCATGTGTGTGCGTGTGTATATATATATATATATATAATAATTATACACAGTGCACCCACATATATTATGTAAACAAAAACTTTTATTTTGGATGTGATTAATCACGATTAATCATTTGACAGCCCTTATTAATTAATTTATTTATTTTGCAGTGACAATTATTTCCAAATATTGAATGTAATGTAGAATTTTGCTTTAATTGTGTGATTAATTAATGCCTTGATTTCCATGCTCAAATAAATGTAAGATTAAATAAGACAGAGAAACAAGAGCCTAAATCATTACAATCATTATATAAAAACAAAGGCAAATTAAATTAATTGAATTATTTCTGACCACAAAAATTATCTTCTTGGATTTAAATCAAAAGTAAATAATCATTAGTTAAATGATTCGTAAAGTAAAAGCACAGGATTATATGATTTGGTTTTGGTTTTTAACATGTCAAAGTCTAGCTCAGCCGTGCATGGACGTCACCCCACATTACTGGCCTGTTGGCCACTATTATAGCACAGGCCCGGGGAGGGGGTCTGCGGGCCCAGTCGGACACTCTGAGCACATTAAGAGTGGCTGTCTTTATTGGATGTGATTGGTCTTAGTGATTTTATTGGTTTCATTGACTGTCTATCCAGTATTTATGGGCCCTCTCCATGCACTCTAGACGGTGTAACGGAGGGCCGATATGAATCTGATGTGACAATAAAAGGGCAATTATGTACAGCGAGGAGAATATCTGCTTCCTTTCACCTGGGAGAGGGAGAAGGAAGGATGAGATAAAGAGAATGATTTTCTTCTTCCCATTCAGAGCACAGTTATTGTTAAACATGGTGCTCCCATCAGACAATGAACATATATATATGTAAATACAGCACCGTCTTTGTGATGTATATGAATGACTTCTGAATGCCTCTTTAACAGGTCACCTGACAACACGATGTATAACCTGCTTCAACATCCCCCTGCTGCTGTTGTTTACAGAGGAATTAAGACTTAAGTCTTTTCTAATCTATCGTTTTGCATTTGCAAAGGCCATGTCATTTAATACAACGTTTATCTTTTTACTCTTAAAGGGATAGTTCACCAATTAATGAAAAAAAATCTGTTGTTGTTCACTCACACTTATGACTTAATAACTAAACCATTTTAATTAACATTGACTTCCATAAAATTTAGTTATTAAAGTCATGGATTTTTTTTTTTTCATGAAATGTTTCACTCACAGAAGAAAAAGTGGTACAAGTTTGGGACATCAAGGGTGAGTGATATATGAGAATTTAAATTATTGGTTAAGTATCCCTTTAATTCCAACATGGTCTTATCGTTTCAGTAGGAAATCTGAACCTGATTGGCCCCAGACATATGTTAAACTAAAAAGTCACCTCATGCGCCCGGCGAGATCCAAATATTATGCCTTGATATTATTCAAGAGAAATCGAAGATGTGACATCATCAGACCAAAACGTTTGTTTTGGGAGTTTTAAACAGCTCGACAAAGCAATTTTTCTCTTAAAGTTCACTCCTACATTTGTTCTATGGCGATTACGTACTAGTTAGGTGTGGCTCTGAGGCTCCGCTGCCTTTCTTTGACGTGGAAATCATTGTTAATTTCTTAACCAGTTCAGTCTGTCAAGATCAGATGTAAAAACACGAACACAGAAATAGAGGTTGCAACTCTACTTGAAAGCTACACTGTGTGATTTTTACCCCCATCTAGCAGTGAAAAGGTATATGAACATCCAGTGAATATTAGTTTCTGTTCCTCTCAATTCCGATTTCGTTTTAACTCCTACGGTGGCCAGTGTAGTCCAAGATTAACATTCCAGTTCGACCTCATCCATGAGTGTTAACTCAAACGTAAATGCGAAAGGCGAAGCTTGAATTAACAGGTATGTCCCTCTTTGGCTAATGTACTTTCAAGATGGAGGGGCAACATAGCGACCGACATTAGAACCCCTTACCCGTATGTATTTTCAATGGCATATTATACACTCACGAGAATGCTTTATTACTTGAATGAAGTAAATATACATTAATGAGCACATATGTTTTTGAAAGAACTAAGTGTTTTTAGCTAAGAATAAACCAAAAGAGTTACACAGTGTAGCTTTGAAAGAGACATTGTTTTTTCATATTTAATACTGTAAATCTGCTTGATTGCTTTTTAGCAAACTATTGTATAAAGTGCTATTTAAATAAAGTGATGTGACTTGACTGGAGCGCTGAATTGTAGAGTTGGTGGAAACATATCCTGGTGAATATGAGCAGATGTTTTCTGAACTGCTGTTTTCTCACGCTGTTAGTTTTGTTGTGTGTGTTTTTTTTGTTTAAGAGGAAAGCATGCAGCACATATTTACATATTTACTCTAAACGTCGAGATGTTTGCTAACAGTATACGAAGAATGAAAAAAAAACTTTGCCGCGAGTATATAGGGTCTTGTAGACCTTATTTAAAGCAGCACCGTCTTTGTTTTTAATGGGAATGAAAGCGAGGCTATGAGGGAGAGACATGCATCTCTTCAGTGGGTTGTACTGGATTGTCCTGCGGATGAAACGCTACAAAAAATGTTTTCAAGAAATTTCAGTAGGCAAAAAACTCCAGACAACTTGAGCTGTGGAAAACGATAAGTGATCTAGGAGCTTTATGCAGCTTTTTACTGCGGAGTCCATTGAAAACACTGCAAGTCTATCCCTCAGGCTGGCTTTTATACCCGTCATGGCGCTGTTCTGGTCTATAACATTTATAATATTCATTTAGTCTACTTTTGAACATGTACAAAAACCTGACATTTCCTCTTAAATGTCAAAATGTGTTACGTAAAGTTACTTAAATTTCATTGTATCAGTTAGATTCGTTTTTAGCATTAAATGCATTAAGCTGATCAAAAGGGATCATGTTACAAAAGATCACCTGTTATTTTGAACGTTCTATTCCGGAAAAAAATCCTGAAAAAAACTATTTCCACAAAAATATTAAGCAGCACACCATTAATGTTTTCAACATTAATAACAATAAAACAACAGATCAGCATATTGGCACAGAATTCAGCTTTGGCATCAAAGGAATAAATGACATTTTAAAGTATTTTTAATAGAAAAATGTAATTGTAACACTAAATTGTAATAATATTTCTCAATGTTACTGTTTTAACTGTATTTTTGATCAATATATGCAGCCTTGGTGAGCATAGAGACTACTTTCAAAAACATTTGATCAAATCTTACCAACTTTTGAATAGTAGTGTTTCTCCCATCTCGAAGAGTATGTCCTGTTTTTTTTGTTATGCAATGAATAAAATATGAAGAGGCGAGTCGCTTGCCTTACATGCCTCTCAGAAAACTAATCAGTCTTGTGTGAGCTGACCTGGCATTAAATTATGTGTTTGATGGACCTCTTTGGTCCGCACTGCATGAAATGTTGTAGTGGTGACAGCGGGCCACGCATGCTTGTGTAAAACACCGCTCTCAGAGTCACCTCCGTTCTCGCTCGCTCACTACTCACACAAGGAACAGAATAAGACGAGAGCTCCGTCGACAGCGAGATATAATGTGCACGTGTTCACGAGCGTGTGGACGTGAATAGTGATAGTTGGCAAAACAGGCTGATAGATAATTTCCACTGTATCTGGGAAAAGGTGTGAAATGATCAGAATTATTTACGGCTATTATATCCAATTAAAGCTTGTGAGTGCTGTTGTGCCTTTTTATTGTGCTATAAACTGCTACCTCTTGTGCTTGAGTAACCAAACACAATGAGCTCCAATACAGGCGGTCTTACTGACAGGAACCCGGTCAGAGGGTTGGCGGGGAGTGCGAAGAGGAAAAGAATTAGTGGAAGATGTTAGGGGCTGGTTTTGGCTGTGGCCCTCTGGCACCGAGGTCTCTACAACTCGGATTTGCTCCAAAACTAACAAAGCTGATGGATTCGTATAGTGTTTAAATGGTCCATTCTTCCACTTCAAGCCTATTAAAGTCCTGGCTAGAGAGTAATGTAAACGTAAAACAGTTCATATAGCCTCCACTTCCCTGTCATTCTAATGGCTGAACCCATTACCCAACTCTGTTGTCATGGAGAGCTGCTCGTTTGTCTCCGTGGAAACCTTGATTGCCCAAGATGTACTGATACGGTCAGATCAGGAGTAATATCTTTCAGATCGACTTGCTCAAATCTAATGACTAGAATCGAACATTTCGAAAAATGGTTATAATTTTCTATAAAAGTGTTTTTAACACGATTCACAATTGTATTCAAAATCTGAAAACATGGTATGTTCATATATTCTTGTTTTGTAAAATATGAATCATATGTCAATCCTCCGAATCACAAGTTAGCCGAGAGAGGGAGAGGACACACTCCAGTGACTCTTCATGGTGGATGAACACACACTCGCAAAAATAGGTGTGTCGTGTGTGAATAGTGTGGGATAGTGTCGTAAGTGGATTTGGGATGATTTTGTATGGAGCTTGTTTGATAAAACTCTTTATAGTATGATTTAATATGAGATCTCTTCTTCCTGATCTTAAAGGGACAGGTCTTTTCTGAAAAAGTCTGTTCAAGATGTTGCATAGACCCCACTGACTTTCAATGTATAGTTGAAACATTTTTCAGAAGAAAACTCATACACATGAGGGTGAGTAAATAATGACAGAATTTTCATTTTGGAGTGGACCGTCTCTTTAAGAATGGCAAGTAAAATGCTATGTTATATTATATCTTTTTTTTTTAGATGAACATTCTTTGGTATGAAGATGTTGGCCTGAAGTTTGACTTCCTTCTCTATCCTTTCCTGAATTTCACTCTGGTCTCCTCATATTCATTCGCTTATCCATTTCTCCAAGCTGGCTTTTTATTCGTCTTCAGCTTCTTTTCTCTATCTCACATCCTCTTCCCGCCTCTCCTTTTCTACTCCTCTCATCCCTCTCACTCATCCTTATTTCTCTTCTCTCTTTCACTCTATCCTGCATGCTTCAGCAGCCTCTCTCTCTCTCTCTTTCTCTCTCTCTCCCTTGCTTTTGCTTGCCTGCAATTTATGCTGATTGGACCAGCTGTTCCACTTAAAGTTGCCATGGCAACCACAACCGGTCACCTAGCAACCATACCCATCTCTCCGAGCTCTCCACAGGCAGAGCGAGTAAGAGAGAGAGAAAGAGGGGAGGGAGGGGGATGTGAAAATTCCTTTGGATTTATTTTGATATATTTGTGTATTGTTTTAACAGGATTCATGGAGAAGCTATTGTATTTATATCGGGATCATAATGTTTCATTGTCAAAAAAAAAAGGACTATAGGTAAAGAGCGACATCTTGGGTTTATGTGTATATATTTTGTATACTATATTTTCTTTTTATGGAGATTTTAAACTATTTAAAGTTGAATTTAGTAAGCGGCTAATATTATTTGGCATCATTTAGCAGCAATGGCAGTTCAGAAAGACTCCCACTTTATTCACACTGCTTTCAACACAGATTCATTTCCTGCTTATTTTGCTCCAGTCAATAGACTACTATGCTTCTTCATGGGCAAGATGATGCAATTAAAACACAATCTGAAAGGAAACAAATTCTAATATTGCATTCTTGCTGCAATCTGAGTATATCATATAAATGCAAAGCAAATTTACCACACAAATATTGTGGCATAGTGACAACTTTCCAGTGGCATGTAGTGCTTGTGTTACTCTCTTTCAGTGCTATTCTGAGCTGAGGATCCTCTTGAGCTGTGTATTATCTAACATGTTAAAGTGGAGCGGCTTACGCGCTGCTTAGTGCTAATGGTCTTTCCCTCAGATCTCACCTGACTCTCACCTTGCTTACCTGGTCCCAGTCTATTCCTGACAGGTGCACAAGAACATACTCCGAGGTGCTGAAAGTCAGCTCTGATATTTTTAGGACATTTGTTTTGATGTTTTGTGTGTGTGTGTGTGTGTTTGTGTATAATCTGAGGATACTCTTTCCAAGTGCCACTCTAGACTTAACGGGATGGATTTCACCTTTCTAACTTTAGTTAGTGTGTAATCTTGCTGTTGAGCATTAAAAAAACATCAGCAAAGTTACAACGCTCAAAGTTCCAAGCAAAGGGAGATATTTTCTTTTAAAGAAATTGCTTTTTAAGGACTACAAGAAACGGGAAAGCTGGTAGGGACTTCACAACATTTTTCCCGGGTTAGTGACATTTACATGAACCCCTGTCCTGGAACGCAATTTATAGATTATCAAGACAGAATATGCTAATCAATGACTTGAAGATAACTATACATAAGCTATATAAATTCATCAACTAACCATTCAGAAATGGTTGTATGTTGTCTACATGTCACTTTTTCTTGAGTCTCTCCATCTTTCTGACTCCAGTTTGAGCATAAAATGCTACAAGTTTGTGAAAGTTTCAGCATGTCTGTGCCAGGAGCTGGAGCTCATTTGCATTTAAAGGGACACAGACATCATAAGTGTGTTTCAGTGCGAAATGTTTGAACGTCTGAATTGAGTGCGAATAAAATCAACCCCACAATGCAATGCGTTTACGGTATGACACGGTAATACAAATTTTACAGGGTGAAAACAGTAATGTGCTGTATATTTACAGCTATTCTGTAAAATATACAGCCTAATACTGTATTATGGAAATACAGTACAATACTGTAGTACTGTTAATATTAATAATAATAAACACTAAGAATAAGTGTGTGTTTGTGTGTGTGTGGACAGTTGTAATTAGAAGAATCACATCCTCACTCACTCTAACTTTCATAATTCCTTCCCCAGTACAAGTAGAGAATATAAGGTGCAAAAGCTGTAAAAACGTAAGACAGATGAGTACATCATCACATTTATATGAAGCAATGCCTGTTTGGTGTTTAAATGCCTGGCCTATAGTCATTATGAAGTAGCAAGGAAGATGTAGGATATATATCTGACAAAAGAACTGTAGACAGGCTTACTTGTGAGTTTTGTCACGCAAACCAGGTTTATTGGCTAAATTAATTTAAGCTGTTTGCAATGAACAAATCAGACTAAAGTCATTGAAGTAGCTCAACACAATTATTGTTTTAAGTGGTTTCCCCAAAATTAACTGAAAATGACTGAATGACTTCTGCAGTCTCAAAATGATTTAATTATTACAACTGTTTAATGCGTCTGTGTGCATACTATTTTACATTTAATAGTTTTAAAAATATTTTTAACAAGCTTATATTTGGTTGGTTTCATATTAATTTTAGTTAAAAAATATTTCTTTGTGCTTTTGTGATTTTATATATATATATATATATATATACATACACACACACACACACATATATATATATATATATATATATATATATATATATATAGGTAATAATTAAAACATACCAGGTAATAATTATAGTGCTTCAACTTCTATACCGGTATATATAAAATAAAATGATATTGTTATGACTTAATAATAGCATTAATATGCATTAAGAGTAATAATGTAATTTTATTTGAAATCATTTTTATTTTTTTTTTACATTTTAGAATTTCATTTGTTGTTGTTTTTATTTATTATTATTAGTATTATTATAGCCAAGCAGTTATTAGTTTTCATATTAGTTTCAGATTGTGTGTGTGTGTGTGTTTCAATGCAGTGTCTGAAATGGCCACTCACTTCGCCACATTAAGTCCTAATAACAGGCAGCTTTTCGCTTTAAGGTGCGATGCGCTTTCAGCTCTCTCTGTTGGCCTGAAGAGCTCATGTTTATTCATGTCTTTAAGAGCACTCCTGTTTGATTTAGCTGAACGGGCCAGTTTTCCTGTGTTTTTTCCTTCTTTACTTTAGAAACACATTCATATGGAAATGACTACCTACTTACCTGTTCAGTATGTGTCTCTCTTTAAGCGTAGAGGTCAGTCTCACTGGAAAACTCTGTGCTTATTGTATTGGCTGACATAATAGATGACTCCTCTCCCTCACTCCACTTTCTCTCTGAATTGTGTGGAGAGGTTGTGATAAAATGATCCTTCCAAAGTCACCGTAACCGAAAAAGTTTGAAACCTGCTGCTCTAGTGTAAATGTGTGTGTGCGTGTTTGATAGTGCCCAGGTGTGTGTGTGTTTAGGTCAGTGTTAGGGTAATCTCCTGAGCTCATCCTCACATCTCTCTGCAGAAGGGGGGAAATCCTCCTGGCCTTCTATAATAGGATCTGTTCTGAGAGCGCTGAAGAGAGGTGTGTCTGTTTCTCCTTACACCGGCTCTTCTCTTGCTCCGGCCCCATCCCGCCATATTAAAGTCAGGTAAAACGCATACTAGAGTACAGGGTTTGACCTCAGCAGTTCAAAGCGGGGCGTCAGTTCTGTCTGTTTGCTTTCTGCTGCTTTATTGCGCTCTCTGCACCGTTGTGTTATAAATACATCCACCTGTGGGGGAGTGAGTGAGTCAGATGTCCCTCCAGAGTCCAGAACATGGCTGCCCAAAATAGTCAACTCATTTTTTACAAGTGCTGCTGGCCTGTCTAAAACTCGCTACTGTTTTGGGTGCTTGCCATGGCATTGCTAAGGTGTTGTGAGGGGTTAGTGAGTGGTTTTGTGCTAGCTAATGTATTCTGAGTAGTTGAAAGTATGTGGTTGCTGTGTTCAAAGAGATGGGCGGTTACCAGGGTGTCGCTAGGTCATTACTTATTTGTTAAAATCCCTAATCCTAACTATAGACAATAGCTAAAGTGTTCCTTGCTTGGCCAAACACCACTAAGCAGATCTCCAGACATTTACTGGTTACAGTTAAATGTTATCATAAGTGAGCTATATATACAGATATACTGTTGCTGTATGCGGTGATTGTGTCCGCCTGCTCATTTTTCTCTCCTTTACTCTGCTGTTTATCTCTATGCCTTCACACGCTTGTAATTTAAATCTTATTGGTATGTCTGTCTCTCTCAATTCATGTTTTTTTTCTTCTGATCTCTAAACTCCACTCATGATGTCTGTGTGAGTAAGCAGGTCTCAGAACAGTTGCTCATTGATTAGTTCATGTGTAGCCTATAAACTGTGAATAAAACGCATTGAAGTGTCCCTGAAATGCACCTAATGACACAAAAAGGCAATTTCTATATGAACAACAGACTCTTCGTGTGTCACTCAGTATAAACGCTTGTGACGTCCTTCACTATATAAATGCGGAGGTGACATGATCTCCTGTGTCCCTAACTGCCTCCTCAGCGCGAGACGTAATCTCGCTGATCGGAAAACTCAGACTTAATTATCCACTCACACACACACACACACGCACATGCGTTTGTCGAAGCCTCGGCTGGACGTAGAGGTCAGAGGTCAGGGCTCAACTGCCATCTGCGTTTCCCTGTTCTCGCCTCCCCCCTTAAGTTTCCAAATGTCACATTTCACCCCAGCGAAGAGACACCTGCCCCCCCTGCAGAGGGTCTATTCTGTGGTGCAGGCGGTCATTAAGTCTCTTTGTTTGTAATGATAAATTTGTAAAAAGCTATATATTTGTGACCCTGAGTCTTTAGAAGAGCAGGGAATTAAAGAAATAACATTTTCTCCAAACAAAGCAAAGAAAATACATAAGACATAATATTATGGTATGGAAAGGACTGGAAGTTTTTTCTTTTAGCATTTTCAACACTGTTTATAGGTGTTTATTTTTATAAGAGAGAAGATAAGTTCCACCAAGGCTCAAAATGTCAGCTAAGGCACATTTTTTTTGCTTTTTGTCTCTAATTTTAAGAACATACCATATTTTAACCATATTTTGCACTTTTGTAATTTGATTTTCCATGCTCACTGCACCTTTGTTTATGTTCATGTTTATGTATTTATTTATAAATATTAATATGTTGTATCTTATTTTTTTTACTAGTTTTATGTATGCTGCATATTTCTTATTTATTTGCTATATATATATATATATATATATATATATATATATATATATATATATAAAGATTTTTTAAAATGTTTTAATTTCATACAGTCTTCAGTGCTCAAGACACATTTCTTATTATGAATATTGAAAACATCTGTGCAGCTTAATATTTTTGTGGAAAATGTCATTAATTTTTTTGAGGATTTTCTGATGAATATAAAGTTCATCAGATGGTTCAAGTACAGCATTTATTTGAAAAATCTTTAGTAACAATTAATTCTTTACTGTTTTTTTTAATTTATATTGTATGAGTGATAGGTGTGGAAATCTGTTGTCTAAGCTACTGGATGCCTTAAATTTCCCTCGTGATAAATAAAGTATCAATCAAGAATGTACATACATTGAAATTAATAATTTGATACAATGGACTTATTGTGTACACACTGTACATGTTTTTTTACATTGTACTTATATATTAAAAATACCAGCATGTAATTACAGCTGTAATTCATTTATGTTATTACGTTTGTAATTACACAGTTGATCTTTCCCTTACACCTTAACCCACCCTTATACCTTCCCATACCACCACACCTGTCCCTAACCTTACCTCAATAGCAGCAAAAGTGTTTTACAATACAATGGATTTTTTCATTGTAAGTACATAGTACTTAAATCCACCTAATATAAAGTTGGACCGTCTTTTTTAGTACATTTTTAGGGAACCAATTAGAAGTCTCTAGCTGCCACTACAACAGTGCAACATTACCAATGTACTATAATTTAATTCACAAAAAAAAAAAAAAAAAATTCATATCTAACCCTATAAAATACAACATTTAGCGTAATGTGGCATGACACAGTTCTAAGTGCAAGTTAAAATGCACTAACATTTATTTGACTGGACTAAATTATTTAGTGTTTTTTTTCTTCACATTCTGTGTTCATCTGTGTGTCTGTACAGTCACTGCTATCTGCACCCGGTGGACCAGACGAGGGATTACACCAGGATTAAACATCCTAATCTGACACACACTCTGATTGGTCCTGAATAAGGAAGCAGTGATACTGTATGCAGAGAGCAGCACTCAGCTCTAAAATGGTGGAAGAACCAAGAGACCGAGAGAGAAAAAAGAAAGTGAGTACACACACATCCATTCCAAACACTCATATCCCACATGTATCCCACAAACACACACCTGTGATTTATACAACACAAATGAACCCTCACACAACGTACTGTATAGTATAAGAATAACAGCGTTCTTGCAGCCGACCGTTAGCTGCTATTACAGGGAAAAACCATCACCAAATTCTCTCTCTCTCTCTATTCCTCTCTGTCAGGTATTTGACCTTCCTCTTCTTTTCTTTGGTTTTCACTGCAAAAGAAATGAATAGAGAGATAGAAAGCTTAACTACAGGAGAGCTGTTTTAAGGCTGTATTTTGGGAACAGTGGGGTGGTGGGAGAGCGAGTTTGGCTGCTTTAAGCCGAGCTTTGACTGCTGGTTTATCTTTATTATCAGAAACCATAATTGAATATCGACCCATGGCTCCAGTATTTCAGATTTGGACGTGTGCTTCCAAAATATTGCCAATAACAAAGGTGTTTTTTCATTTATTTTACACCTGGCCAATATTTGTGTGTGTGTTCGTTTATCAAGCTTGATATTCAAATGATTGGACTAACATTTTTTAAATGCATTGGATATTTTTTTGTCCCATATTTAAATAAACCAGTTCAATGTGTGTCCTCCCCACTGAGGACTTACTGTAAATGTCCAGTGCTCCAATTCAGTGACATTTATCCACTAAAAGAGAATAAACAATTAAATCCTGTCATCATTTTTGGCTCTGTACACTTTCGTTCTCAGGAGGTAGCCTTCTTCGTGCTACAAAATGATTCAAAAACGATCATATTTAATTCAAACAAAAATTAATCTGTTCGGCAGCCAGATGGTTATGAGTCTCACATGAATTCAAAAGACAGAGAAGGAGAGAGAAAGAGAGAGAGAGAGACATTTTCCCTCAGGACAGTGCAGGGATTATCGTGCTCGCTGGAAAATTTTGATTTGCTTTTGTGCGCACGGGCCCACACAACTGCCTCCATTTTCTACGCGTGTTGTCCAATTATATAGCTCACAGTGTTTCAAAGTAGGATTGTGTTCTGTCTCCATCCCCAAATGACCAATTTTTCATTGGCGTTTGCAAAGTTTCTGCTTTGAATTTGCGTATTGTCAGAACTGTTGTAAAAATGTAGCTTTAATATTGTTTTGAGCTGTAGTTATTTAGGACAATAGGAGGGTTCAGAGCGTCCTGACTCACGGTGACCCCCTTTGTTCAGGCGAGGACACACAGACAGATGGTTCAAGCCGTCCTGGCGAATTTGTTACCTTTCCGTATGACGTGCAATATGTCGACGTCCCGACCGAGCGCGCGCGGAGACAGCAGCTGTCCATCCATCACGACTGTCAATGCGGAATAAACGCTTCTCTCGCCGCTAATGTGGCTTGAGACACTCTGAGCATAATGAATCTGATGATATAATGTTTGTGTTCTGGGTGATGATGATGAGGGTAATGATATAAAATTGCCTTATGCGATTGTTTCAGCCTCGATTTTGATACGGCGTACTGCATAGTGAAGCATTTCAAGCGTAAAACAGTGCTGGAGGACCAATCTAAAAAGAAACGAGAGAATAATAAACACGTATTAGCAATGGAGACATTTCCAGGCCAGCACGTTCACTCCCTCCACGGCCCCTCGTCATTTATCCGGGAGATTTCTGGCTGGGTCTTTGGAGAAGGGTTGTGTGGAATTGGGGTAATTTGCGTGAACGGGCGTTGATTTACATTCGCGTCAGAGGTTAATGACAATGTCGTTCCTCGCCGCCTGTTCTTTTCATTGTAATGTTGTTAGGGAGAACCCAGGGCCGCACACCCCGCCCCCTGTCCCCCCCCCCCCCTTAATATATGACTGCCAGAGAGACCTGAAACGCTTCCAATTTGCCTTAACGTTCGCTTGGAGATCTACAGTATACCTCCTAATAGATCACACGCAGAAGGGCATTTTCTCAGTTACTGCTGATTTGTTCAGGTTTACCTGATGGACAGAAGCAGAGAATCATAATGTGGGCATATGTTAATGTTCATTGATAGATGTGAGTGAGCTGGCCTCTTTAAGGCGAGAGCGTAGGACACCTGAGGCAATTGGTGTGAGGACACAGTTGTAAAAAAAATATTTTCATGATTTGTAATCACAACATTTTTTCTTTTGTCAAGTCAACTTAAATAATTTATGTAGTTCAGATAACATAATATTTTGAGTTTCTGATGCTTATCAATCTCCATTGTATTACATTTTTCCAGTTCAATGAACTTAAAATCTTAAGGCAACCAGGTTACTTCATTTTTTAAGTTAAACCAACAATATTTTTACAGTGTATTTTTTATTTTTATTTTAAAATGTACTGTTTTCTTTCATTTATTTTCTCCTTACTTAATTTTTTGTGCTTATTCACTTTTTCTTCTGCTGTCGAAAGTGACTTTAAATAGAAAATAATTTCCCTTTAAAAGTCATTGGGAGCTGACATGCATTTATTTGATCAAAAATACTTTATAAACTGTAATATTGTGAAATATTATTACAATTTAAAATAACTGTTTTCTATTTGAATCTATTTTAAAATGTACTTTATTTCTGTGATACAAAGCTAAATTTTCAGCATCTTAACTCCAATCTTCAGTGTCATAATCGTTCTCATGGGGCTCGAGAAAGATTTCTTATTATTATCAATGTTGAAAATGGTTGTGCTGCTTTACATTTGTGTCAAAAGTTTGAAACAGAAATCTTAATAACATTTTAAATGTCTTTACTGTCACTTTGATCAATTGAATGCATCCTTACTGATTTTATTTTCAGGAAAAAGGAAACATTGTGTATTTCCCAATAGTGAAAACAAAAAATATCAATGTCCCCCAGTGTCTCTTACTCTTAGATGACAACTAGCCTGTCTGGTAGACTATATCTGCATTACACGTGCACCCACAGCACGCAATGAGAGGGGTGAGAGGAAACAATGGTGGATAGTTTGAAAGTGAATAAACAGAGGAGCAGGTCAAGATGACAGATCAACCTGTATTTCTGTCAGTACTTATAATTTAACTTGCGGGTGATGTGAAAGTCTTTTGCCCTTCTTTCTGTCAGCACAGTTCAAGGCTGTTTTATAAGCTACTGCTTATTTTAGTGGCACTACTTCAAGTGACTGATGTTGCAATTCTGTCTATAAATCACTAATGTTACTAAATGGAATCTCAAGGAACCTGTGATGAGCTGACCCTTCAAAATGCTATTAGGTTCAACACAATCTATAGAGACTCCATGCAGGTTTTATAAAATATCCCAGAAATGCTGCTAAGGAATTACAGTTGAAACTATAGGTGGAAATGCACAGAATGTGCTCCTCTATTGACACTGTAGAGAAATTATCTGGCTGTTCTCAAGCACATGTGGTATGCTTTGGTTTGTAGTCCTGTTGTAATTGTTTTAGTGTATTCTACAATTGTATGTCAATCCAGAAGACTGGGAGTGGGATGAATTCCTATTTTTTCCTCTTTTTATGAAGAGAAATCTCATGAATTCCAAATATTTTGTGTATTTACAGTGTTTATTTCTCTTAATCTAATCTAGTGCAGATTTAGAGATGGACAAAATTAATATCAGTGCTCAAAGTGGGCTGGTGGTACTCATTTACATTTTTAGTGTTCTTTCACTTTTTCTTGCACTTCTCATATGTTGCCGTAACTTTTCCACTTTTTTTCTCGCACTTTTGTATGGAGCGAAACAGGTATTTAGATGTGTATTAAATCGAAACTGTGTATTAAAAACAGTTAAACATCCCAGTGCGGTTATAGTGTGTAATTCTCCACCAATCAAATGTGAGGAATGGAACTAACTGTAGGCTATAACGCATTTTACAGTAAGGAGCAAGCATTGATGTGTATAATATGATTATGAGCAGATAAGGGGAATTTCAGCATAAAGAATATTTTGGTGGTTGCTGTGCTGGTACGTGCTCGTGCACTCGCTTCGCTGTGCTGCCAAAAGCTGTGGCCATCTGTCACGCACTCATCTTCTCTCACTGTGTGTATACTACACTCCCTTAAACACCAAATCAAGGATATTCTCGGCTTGCAGTAGAGAGATGTATGTCATCAGTAATACTCTTGCTGACTCCCTGGACTCGTTCCAGCTTGAACAGCACAAATCTCTTGATTACTTTAAATTAGCACAGGCATGCCAATTCAGTGACCCGAGTTTAATTTAGCTCTCCACTGATTGGTTTTACTTTAATTCGTATTCCTTAATATGTTAAGCATCAGTACTATTACTCATTCTCTAAATTAAGGATTTGATGTGTCCACTGGTGTGGGGTGAGTGGAGTTGGACGTTTTCTTTTCATGGTCTGTGGGATCTGGGTAACTAGCTTGTGCAATGGATTGGGGGATTGACAACAGTGCGTAGGATGTGGTGAAAGTTGATGAAAATGCTGAACTTTATGGAAATGAGAGGTGAAAAAATGCAAAGCCTATTGCTGTGAAGTGAAGACAAGGTTGTGATGTCTCTCATAAGTGTTTCAAAATCTAATGCCAATTACTGCTGTACAGAACATTGTGTGTGCTTTATATACAGTATGAGTACACATATATATATAAATATAATAATACATGGTGCAATATAACTTTATATTACTAATTCATCTTATTTACGTTTTTGCCTGGTGGACATAAGATCCCACATTGTTTCATTGATGCAGCAATAGAGTGCCGAAGTGATGACGTCACTTTGTAGGACAAATCGGAAGCTAGCGGGTGCATGGGTTTCCTTGATCGAAAAGCTATGCATTTTCCCCATAGACTTTTGGAAAATCGCAAAAAAAAAAAAAAAATCTGATCTGCCATAGGTATGCAATTGACGCCCTCATCCAAAGGCAGGGCGGGGATATGCTGCTCATTTGCATTTAAGGTCGTATAGACCAAAACAGCTCATTTTTAAACAGGCCATAAAAATGACATTTTCAAATGGTTATAATAATTTAACTGTGGGGTATTTTGAGCTGAAACTTCACAAATACATTCTGAGGACACCCAAGACCAATATTACATCTTGTAAAAAGCAACCCTTTACACAGCAACACTTTCACAAAATCATTTAGTGATACCCTGGCAGCCCCTTTAAATACACTAACATCGTGACAGCACTCTAATACAATGAAAAAAAAAATCATTTAGATTTGAGATGTGCATCAACTGATGTACCAAATCCATAAGATTATTCTAATGGATAAAAAAAAATGTATGGACCTACACAAAAACAGGTTCACACCCCGATCAGGTTCATGTGATTAACAAATAGTAGGAAGTCCTAACATCTATATATTCCTCCCATGCTGCAGATTTGAGACGATCTGATTCTGGGTCTGTCCTGAAAGAGGCTCGTCAGCGCCTCCTCTCTGCGGTGCTTCTGTGGAAGTGTGTCACGAGCAGATGAACCTGTGAAGCTCTACCGCAGCAGGACCACTGAGAGTGTTATTTCTCGTGACAGTGTACTCCAAATCGAAACCACTTCCAAATATTCATTCACTGATCTGAACGGACCGAATGGAGTCCAAACCGTCCACCCTGAAAACTCGGATGGTTGCCTTCCTTCTGTTGGGTTCAAGGTTGGTTAAGGGCGAAGGTCAACAGCAGAGACGCATTCGTCCGTCTTAGTTTGTATAAATATATTTATGTTTGCATGATGAGGTGCAGTCTTAGTCCCATGAGGAGCTTGACCTTTTTAACCTTTAGTCCCTCCCCAGGCGTAGACGTTACAGCCGGTGACCCCTGCAGAAAGCACACGCAGATGCACACAGAACTGCCACGCTTATGTTGATCTGCATACCAAATGTAATACCACCCCAAATCTCACCCCAAACCCCGAAAATTCAGTTTCAACCCCCCACACGTGAACTCTGACCTCCCCAACATAATTAAAGAGAGTGAGTGAGGGAAGGGGCTCTATTTGTCTCATTTTGTGGGTCATGTGGTGATGGAGGGGAGCGGTGGGGGAGGGACGTTCATCCCCACCTGACTCAACCCTCCTCCACATCACTCCCTCGGACGACTCCTCAGGGGGAAGAGGATTTATTGTGCACGCGCTAGTGTGTGTGAGGGAGAAAGGCACGTGCCAAGTGTCTGGTGCTGAATCATACCCCCCCTTCCCCGAGGCCACTTCGAATTTACACACAACACTGACACACAAACACACTCGTATGAGCACACACACTCAGGATAGTTTCACAGCATACCCATTTATTAACACTAAGACACACATTCACAGCTCTGTATTTTTAAGTGTTTTAACAATTCTGTCAAGTTTGTATATGTTGTGGTGTCCAATGTAGACGGTTCAGTGCAGTTCATGTTAGGAGGTTTTGGACTGTGCAAATTGTATAAATATGACCTGGATTTCCAGAAACTCTCTTTGAAAATAGATAAATAAGGAAAGAAAATCAGCACACTCTTGTCAATATGGTGTTGCACAGCGTCATGGTTCACAAGCAGTATAGCCACTTAGCCAGTAGTCATGGAAACTAGAAGATATATGTAGGTTTGGTTCCGCATGGAAAATGTCTTTTTAATACTTGATAATACTATATATCCCTGTCAATCATAAATATTGACATTCTTATTACGCAATATTGGTGTTTGAAATTTATAATATTAAAATACACAATTAAATACAATAGTATATAATTGCACATCTATATAATATGACAACACACACACATGAACACAATTGTAATTATATACAGGACTATTTATATTAATATAAATTAATATTTTTGTCAATATATATATTGTAATCACACACACACAAATTATATAAAGCACATTTTTAGTTATATTTACATGCATTTATATTATATATATTATGTATATATTATATTACTGTATGTAATGTTAATTAATATCAATATAAATTATTTTTACATATTTAATTTTACTATATTGTACAATGTTATAATCATCAATTGTAAAATTACAATCATCATTTTGATTCAATATCGAATATATATATATATATATATATATATATATATATATATATATATATATATATATATATATATACTTGGATATATGTAAACTATGAGAGGCCGTTTTTATAATAATAACAACTTTATAATGGTATTAGAGTAAAAATATATTGAATTGGTGCTTTTTTGTGCAAAATTCTACTCTGTAGAGAATGTTTCTATTGCTAATTGTTTATATTAGGGCTGTCAAATGATTAATCGCATCCAAAATAAAAGTTTGTGTTTACATAATATATGTGGGTGCACTGTGTATAATTATTTTTTATATATAAATACACACACATGTATTTTTAAGAAAAAAAAAAATATATTTATATTTATATATAATATAAATGATGAATAAATCTATATACAGTATATACATGAAAATATTTCTCAAATATATACAAGCATGTGTGTGTATTTATTTATATAAAATAATTATACACAGCTGTGCACCCACATATATTATGTAAACACAAACTTTTATTTTGGATGCCATTAATCGCGATTAATCGTTTGACGGCCCTAGTTCATATACATTTTTCTGATGTAAATATTGTTAGGTGACATATTGTTTACAAGTTGTTTTATCTGCGGATGAAACCAATAGAGCGATCACATGAGACATGATACATAAGTCGTACTGGTTCTTTCAACATACCCTGATGTTCATTCATGTATATCTTGCACTGTAACTAGCAATAATGCGTGAGAATATGGACGTGTGGCATGAGAATCAATTGTGCAACTGCATGAGAGTTGGCACTTGGCAGCCCTCCACACGTAAATGTGTTCTCCTGCTTGTTATTGATGTGAACGAGCGAAAAGTATTCTCTCCAAATGTGTTAACTCCACTTTTCCATCTTTATTTCAGACTGAGCTCTAATGCAAACGGTCACCCTGCACATTATCCACTCACACTGTGGAATCAGAGTTTATTAATAATACAAATGGCTTCCTTAATGTGCTGCTGCATTTGATTAGGTACGCTAAGTTGTTTATCATGCTAACTTCAACACTTTGTGTGTTTGTTTGTTTGTTTTGCACGTGTA
Source organism: Cyprinella venusta (assembly GCA_038021265.1). Lineage (NCBI taxonomy): Eukaryota > Metazoa > Chordata > Actinopteri > Cypriniformes > Leuciscidae > Cyprinella > Cyprinella venusta. Next base: position 14,207,652 of record CM075883.1, on the reverse strand, counting down.
TCCACAGATTCTATTGTTTTCCATATCTGCCCCTGAGTCAGCAGTTAGTTGGTAATCACGCCACAGTGGTTTTAATTGCTCTGTTAATTGATAGGAAACAGAAAGGCTCTAATTAGATGTAATGATACGAGGCACTCTCTGTCACTGTGGAGCTAATGATTTAGCACGCTAGCACCAGCGCTCAGACTGGATGCTTCACGAGGAGATTTACATATGAAAAGCATGTGTGTGTGATTGTGTGTGTCTGTGATAGGGAGAGGGGAAAAGCGAGTGGGGTGAACATAAAGAAACCGAGATCAAGTTTGAGAGCATTTGTTAAGAACAATAGGGAAGAACAGTGGGATGTTGAGTGAAAATCTTGCTGTATTGTCTCATCGTTGCAAACTTAAACGTATTGAGACCTTTGCTGGTTTGAAGCATCAGATTTTAACTGGGTTGCACTGTAGATGCGCACTGCTTCTATTGACAACCCTGCAAAGCTGCTTTTCAAAGAAAAGGAGCTTTGTGGAGAGCGCGATTGCTTTAATATTTTTTTGAAAAGCCACCCTTAAAGGGATAGTACACCCAAATAGAAATTCTGGGATGATTCTCTCACACTTGTGTTGTTTCAGACCCCCCTAAGGGTGCTGCTTAATCTCTTTACAGACTTCCATTTATGACTTTCATTACATTTATGTATAGATTGTATTGTTTGAATTTTTACATACGAAAATAAACTATAACTATCTAAACCAGGGTTTTCCAAACTATGATTTGTGCGGAAACTTCAAAGGGGTTGTGTAAAGCTCATAATTAAACCATATATATATATATATATATATATATATATATATATATATTAGGGCTGTCAAACGATTAATCGCGATTAATCACATCCAAAATAAAAGTTTGTGTTTACATAATATATGTGGGTGCACTGTGTATAATTATTTTTTATATATAAATACACACACATGTTTGTATATATTTAAGAAACATTTTCATACTGTATATAGATTTATATATAGTTTATATTATATATAAATATAAATATTTTATATATAAATAATATATTTTTCTTAAATATACATGCATGTGTGTGTATTTATAGATATATATGCAAAATAATTATATACAGTGCACCCACAAATATTATATAAACACAAACTTTTATTTTGGATGCGATTAATCGTGATTAATATATATGATCAATCACATCCAAAATAAAAGTTTGTGTTTACATAATATATGTGGGTACACTGTGTATAATTTTTTATATATATAAACACACACACACATGTTTTTATATATTTAAGAAATATTTTCTTGTATATACTGCATATAGATTTATATATAATAACATTCCTCTTTTTCAATTTTTTTTTAACCAATGAAACAGCCGTGTAAATGAGAGCTTGAGATGAGATGAGTTGTGAAGTGTGAATTTAATAAAGAAATATCAAGGTGATACCACTTGAACAGAATGTTTTTGTTAATCTTTTTCAGTCTAGCTGACAAGTGTGCGAATATTATTTAATTTGTGAATATTCAAGGTACAAAAAAACTATGCAGTTAGCATCAGCAAGACAAAGTATGCCATTTCTTTCCAAAAATGTTCAAAATCACTGTCATTTCCACCACAGAATATCATAATTTGTGATGTAGTGGGAATTTTCATGCCTTTCAGTAGTCCTCAATTGATGCATGTGTGGACATTGTTAGTAGACCAGACAACGATGAGATGACAGAAATTTCAATTTTGAGGAAACCATTCCTTTGACATCTGAATCTGTCCTAAAAAAAGGCAAGGTAGGTTAGAGTTGAAGAGAGAGAGAGGAGACAGATGAAAGTCTTATCTCTCCAAACAGAGCCAGATAGGTTATCATTTATCTGTTTACAGAAAGATGCTCTGATACAGTGAAATTACTGCAAAGCATTTAAGTGACAGAGGGAAGGAGGGTGTGAAAGAGAGAGAGAGAGAGGGGTGAAAAGAGAGCTGGAGTGACCTTGCTTCAAATCCCGGTTGGTTGTTTGACATTGGGGCATGTTTCAGGGCGCACCAGTGTTTATCTCTGATAGCCTGAGCACTCGTGATTTGCTCAAAACGACAGGGTGGAAAAAATCCCTTCCAAATATTTTATGCTTGCTCAGTGATGCTTTATTTTTTGGCTGTTTAAGTTATGACAACGTACAGAAATGCTGTACTTTGTTCCAGTATAGCCTCATATTTCAGTCTAAGAGATGTGTTGTGATATTGGCTTCTTGATGCTGGACTCTCACTCGCTGATTTGTTTCTCTCATCAGTCCCGTGGGTAATTTAGCTAGTGAAATCACACCTTTTCTTTCTCTCCGCTTGTCTTCGATTTCCTGTCCCAATGGTGGCCAATCACACAGCGGTGTCCTTGGGGGCCAGCCTTGCCCCCCCCCCCCCCATTCACCCTCCTATATTTATTGTGCAGAAGACAAGCCTTCTCTCTCTCTCGCTCTCAGTGCTCATATAAGATATACTGACCACACAGTATGAACAGAGGACAGGAAAGGCTTTTTGTTACTGTGTTGTAAAGCAGTTGTGCATTCATTAAGGATTGTATTGGTTTCTCTGTTAACCTGCTAGTAAAAGACTGGAGAGAAATGTACCCTGGCCATATTTTGCTGGCACATTAATGAGAAGAGGCAAAGGAGCTTGTTTTATTATGTTGTCTAATAATACATGGCATGCATATACAGACTTTGGTGGAGCTTGAGTTTGCCATAATATCTGGGTGCAAGTGAGAACGCTTGCAAGCTCCAGAAGCTTTATATGTTCATATCATTGATTTATTTAGCTGATGTTATGTTTTCCTCAATAATATTACTTTATTTTCCAAATATCTGTCTGCTTATTTGGTCTTGACACCAATTTAAGCTCCATTACAGCGTAAAAACACACTAAAATGCTAGTGTTGAAAGGTTTTACATGATTGGGATGGCAAGAACTAAAAATATAGTTTTTTAAAGAAAAATATTTGTTGTATACATTTACTCTTATTACATTTTTTCGTTAATTAATGTATTTATATTATAATTTTATTGAAAAAGATTAGTTTATTAGAATGTAAGACTATAATTAGTTTTTAATCTAACAATATATAGGTGAGGATATACATACATATATATATATATATATATATGTATATTAAATTAAATGAAATTAAATTCAAGATCATAGATTTACTTGAGAAGCTATTACGAACAAAAATTGATTCAAAAGATTTTTATTGGAAAAAGCTGATTTTTTTAAAATAAATTATACATTTTTTCTTCTTTTTTTAATTGTTAGTGAGTGATGTTATTGAACATACTGAATGCTCAGCCTATGATTTTTTTTCTATTACATATTTTGCCCTGTTTTATATATAGTGTGAAAAGGGTGGTAGTATTTTATTTAATTTTGCTTGTTTAAATATGTTATGGTCTATAATGTGTCAGTGCATGTGCAAGAGTGTGTACTTTTGTTCTAGTGTTTGCATGTGTGTGTGTGTGTGTTTAATGTAACAATATATAGGTGAGGTTTAGGCTTAATATATATATATATATATATATGAAGAGTTCAGATGCAAAAGCCTCTAAATGCCATTTGAAATTTTCTTCTAAAATGACCATTTTTATCAAGACTGCATATTTAAGTTCAGTAATTTCACTTAAATGGCAATGAAGATTAGCTATTAATTGTCATTTAAGTGAAATTACTGAATTTAAATATACAAGTTTGATAAAAATGGTCATTTTAGAAGAAAATTTCAAATGGCATTTAGAGGCTTTTGCATCTGAACTCTTCATATATATATATATATATATATATATATATATATATAAATTAAATTAAAGTTAAGATCATAGATTTATTTGAGAAGCTATGACAAACAAAAATTGATTTAAAAGATTTTTATTGGAAAAAGCTGATTTTTTTTAATAAATTATACATTTTTTTCTTCTTTTTTGGAAATTTTAGTAAGTGATGTTATTAGACATATTGAATGCTCAGCCTATGATTTTTTTTTCTATTAGATATTTTGCCCTGTTTTATATATAGTGTGAAAAGGGTGGTGGCATTTTATATAATTTTGCTTGTTTAAATATATTATGGTCTATAATGTGTCTTAAAGTGCATATGCGAGAGTGTACTTTTGTTCAAGTGTTTGCGTGCGTGTGTGCGACTACAAAGGCTGGCTAATTCAGATGAGGAACTATGCCGTTTATCACACAGGAACACGCCACAGTGAGTGTATCCATGCTTTTGTTTCTGTCTGTATTTTAATGAGCTCGGCCTATCGCTGCAGTGCTGCACGCTACAGCGCCTCTTCACGCAGGACAAGTGTGACAACAACCCCCCGCCACCCCACCCTGTAGATTACCCACCACTCACACACATACATATATTAACATTCTCACCCAAACATCACACACTAGCTCAGGCACACATTAAATCTACACGGCCCAGACGAGAGAGGTGGGACTCCTGTCAAATACAGCTCGTCAGCACTGATGACTGTAAGAGACAGGACTATCATGCATGTGCTCTGTGCTGGAGATGTGCTTTGTCTCTTCAGGCTCTGCATGACCGTTAAAAGAGAAGGCTGAAACAAAATTGAATTAAATTATATGTGTGTATAATAATACATATTGTATTTATATTATCATTATTAAAACCAAGTTGCATCAAAACATCAAATGACACTGAAAAAAAAATCTGTAGAAAAACAAAAATGGGAACTGGTAATTTTCTGGCTGGACATTTTCCTTTCATCCTAACAATGCATACATTCAAAATATGGGGGAAACACCTGAGAAAGCAACATGGAAAATTCCAGCATATTAACGGTACAATTGATCCTATTTCAACTTTTTTTTAGATTGCAATAAACACAGTAAAGGTAAATATGGTGGCAGGAATGGATATATACCTTTAATAAAAAAGCTGAATGGTCACTAAAATCCAGCTCACTCATATCATAAAAAATATATCAATATCAATCCAGCTCAATCATAAAAAAGTCTTTTTTTTATGATTTAGATCAAGTTACAAGTTTGGGTAACATTTTACATTAATGTGTCCTTATTACATGTTATATGTACTATATTAATAACTAAATTGTCCATAATTACATGCTACTAAACCAAACACTAATTCAACCCTAACCGTATAGTAAGTAGGCTACATGTAGTTAGTTAATATTACCCAAATGTATAATTACACTGTAACAGGGATATATTTTAAAAAGTTTGCATTTAGTCTGTACATTTCCAATAGTTTGAATCAGTTATGTGGGTTTGATGTAATGTTTGTGACATGTTGTGAAGATGATCAGCCAATCACAGGGATGTATTGTGATTAATTTATTTTTGTATTTTATATAGAATATTTATATTTTTAGGGGTTTTTTTATTTAGAAAACTTGGCATAGTCATTGACCTTTCTAGCTTTGTAGAAAATAACATGTTGTTAAAAAATAGCTTAAGAGCGATCTGGTAATGTTGCATTACAGGGGTAAGAATACACACTGTAAAAAAGGATTCAACAATTATTTTCATCCACTTCATTCCACATGTCAATAAATTCTGTAATTTTTCTGCTAGATGTTATGAGAACTCAAATTCCTTTTCAGTACAAGTTGCTACTCTGTCACCTTGGCACAACTTTGACTTGTCTGATTTTATTTAAATGACATTTGAGTTTCAATTTTTTCAATTTAATTTCTTTTACAGTGCAGAATATGCTGGTCTTCATTTTGTTCCTTTTAGATGAGTAGTTTTTACTCAGTCCGCCTAAACTCCCCTTCTCCCGAGGGACTCAACTCTCTCCAAAGCCTAAGAGACACATTCTCTCTATTTCAAAAAGAAGGCATATTAAGCTGCTTTACTCAGTGTTTAGTGTCCAGTGTAGCACATCACTGAGTGCTGCGTGCGTTTGTGTGTATGCGAATCTGGCTTGTGTCTCTCTGTATAATTGTATTATTATTAATTCTGCCTGCTGTGGAATATTGCAGGAAATTATTCTTTCGGATTTTTCTTTGAGGGACAGTGCGTCCAATTAAAGAGCACCCCCCCCCCCCTCCTTTATTAATAATAGCAGTGGTGAAAAGAAGAAGTCTGAGTCGGCTGCCATCTCTTTGCTGTGAAGTTATCAGCGCGGAGCAGGCGCAAGCTGGTTTCACATCGCTGAATGCTCACTCAATGGTGAACATACACCATAGTCAGGACCACTCTGTCTGAATAAAGAAATAACCTCCTGTATGAGGATGAAGTGTCTCTCTCTCTCTCTCTCTCTCACTCACACACACACGTGCTACCTTAAACACAGAAGGGTGATTATTTCTCATAACGAGTAGGAATACCAATTTAAATGATTTCTAAAATACTCTTCTTATTGTGAAAGGTGCCTCGTCTTAGTTGGCCAATTCACACAGCCAGAGGTTTTCTTTTAGGACACGACACCAATCCAAGAACAATCGCTGCTAATCTAAATATATCAAAAGGCTACAGATTCCTCTACAACTTGATATCAAACCAGTTGACCTGATTAAACTAATTAGCTCAATTAGAAAACAAAAGCCTCCCCTCTGAACCCCTGGTTCTTTTGTTTTGCCATGATTCCAAACACAAGGGAAAGGAGGGAAACTGGCACATTGGTTGACTATTGCTGAGAAAAGAACAAATATTATTTTAACTCATTAGCATAAACAAATGAGGGCAGCAGCCTCGTTAAGGCGTTAGTGGCTCGTTAGTGCCACAGCTGAGCCACCTGCCTGATCACCCGCTCCTGTTTGAGGGACCAGCTCGGTAACAATCACGGCCTATTATTCGGCACGGCTCATTTTGCATTTACAATTGAGGTTTAATTAATTGATCTCGTTTGGTGTCTGGTTTTATCCCTACTATTTGAGGAGATGTAAGAAGTAATGTGATGCGAGGAGCGAGATGAACCGTCAAGCGTATTGTGACACAAATATAAAGAACATTGTGATTATATGAAATACAGTGATCAGAAGAGTATCGTAACATGAGGAAAATAGTGATGAGATGTAAAGAGCATTGTGATATGACGTGTATTGTGATAGGCTGCGATGAGTCGGTACTTCCAATACATCAGATATGTGAGATAAAGTGAGGGGAAATGTGATGAGTACTGTGATGAAATGTGAGGAATAAAGTGATGGTGTGATGTGTACTGTGATCAAATGTGAGTAATCTGATGAGCACTGTGATGATGTGATGAGTACTGTGATAATATGTGAGTAACGTGATTGGTACTGTGATCAAATTGAGTAATGTGATGTGAGGAGTACTGTGATGGGTTGAGTACTGTGATCAAATGTGAGGAGTAATGTGATTATGGGATGAGTACTGTGATAAAATTTGAGGAGTAATGTGATGGGATGTGAGGAGCACTGTGATGATAGGATGAGTTCTGTGATCAAATGTGAGTATGATGTGAGGAGCACTGTGATGATGGGATGAGTACTGTGATCAATTGTGAGGAGTAATGTGATGATGAGTACTGGGATAAAATGTGAGTGATTTGATGAGCACTGTGATGATGTGATGAGTACTGGGATAAAATGTGAGTAATGTGATATGAGGAGCACTGTGATGGTGGGAGGTGTACTGTGATAAAATGTGAGTAATGTGATTTGAGGAGCACTGTGATGGTGGGAGGTTTACTGTGACAAAATGTGTGGAGTGATGTGATGAGTACTGGGATAAAATGCGAGGAGTAATGTGATGGTGTGATGAGTACTGTGATCAAATATGAGGAGTAATGTGATGATGTGACGAGTACTGGGATAAAATGTGAGTGATTTGATGAGCACTGTGATGATGTGATGAGTACAGTGATAAAATGTGAGTAATGTGATGAGTACTGTTATGATGATGTGATGAGTACTGTGATAAAATGTGAGTAATGTGATATGAGGAGCACTGTGATGGTGGGATGTGTACTGTGATAAAATGTGTGGAGTGATGTGATGAGTACTGTGATAAAATGCGAGGAGTAATGTGATGGTGTGATGAGTACTGTGATCAAATGTGAGTAATGTGACGAGCACTGTGATGATGTGACGAGTACTGTGATAATATGTGAGTATAATGTGATGAGTACTGTAAAAAAAATGTCAGGATTAATGTGATTGTGAATTTGTGATGATGAGTACTGTGATGAGACACAAGACTATAGCTACATTATTTTCGCTCCCTTTTACTCATTTTTTTTGCAGATCCTAGAATTTGTCAGAAGTAAGAGCCTGCATGGTTGCACCTCAAATGAGGCGTGTTGTGATGGGTGAGAGAAAGAGGTGTCTTGACACATGCAGAAGTTTCTGCTGATGCACAGGCGTTTCTGGCAAGAATGTTCTGTCACAGTGTAAAATGCAAACAGCTGTGTCATGACCTGACAATACCCATTATATAGTGTAATGTTAATTACTTTTTTTGAGACACAATTATAACAATGGTAAGGGATTAATAGGAACATTTGAGGGTCTTTTACTAAAATATTGTTAGTCATATTCACATACATTCCAACCATATTTAACTTCATTTTGTTCCAATACGCTGGTCTAACTCCTGTTCTCACTAGCGAAGGAAAGAAAGAAGGAAAGCGTTGAGGCAGAGGGTCTTTTGGGAATCTAGTGACCAGAAGATAATGTGCAGATGCCAGGATTCCCATATTTTCGTATTCTCATTATGTTTCTAATTAATTCCTAACTCATTATGCTCTCACTGACTAATTTGTACCCACAGCTGATTTGATTAAACCAGTCTCTATGCTAATGAGCACCCCCCCCATCCCCCATCATTTACAGTTATATTTGAGAATGCAGGACTCTTCTCAATGTTTATTTGTGTGTCAAACAGCTCAAACTATTTAGTCTTCGATACACTATTCCAAGATGTTCTATTTGACATGCTCTGTTTTGGCTCAATCTGTTCCTTTTTCTCTGTCTCCGTATCCCTCCCTCTCTTCCTCTGTCTGATAAGGCTGACTTGTGAGGACAAATGTGTTCGGTTCATCAGCAGAGGTTGAGATTTAACAAATGAAAAAACTGATGAATAAAATCTCTAAACACGAACCATGGCGGGAAAAAAAATCCAATTAAAACTTCATTTGATGTTCCAAAAACGAGCAGGAAAAAAAAAAGAATTTCATTTAAATTTCAGTGATAACAGAGAGAGAAATATGGGGGAAGATTTTTTTTTAACCGTCTGGGTTCCTTCAAAAAAGGCTGCAGCCTTAAAATGTAACTTTTTTCCCCCCAGGAAAACCAATCAAATATATTATTTTTTAATAATATGCTATTATTATTATTTATAATTTTTAAAGATTTTTATGATTCTTTGCATTAATTATATAATTTTTATGAGCTATTTTTTCCATTTAAATTAATATATTTTGTATTATTATAAAACAAAACAAAAAAAAAATCAATAAATGCAACATTTCACATCAAAATAGAAGACCGCCATCCAGTGGCTTTAAAAATATATAAATGTCTGAAATGTCCTGTAACCGCCTGTGGTCCTAGACAGGCTTTTTGATTCCTATTGTTGTTTTAGACATAATTTCTCCATCTTATTAGTTTTGTTTTTATTTAGATATATATTTAGATTCTAAAAGACTTTTAAATATATTTTTTATTTTAAGAGAAATATCAGGTTTTGCATTGATTACAATCAAACAATAACATTTGGTTAGAAAGGGAACACAATGCAAACATTTTTGTTACTCAGTATTTGATCATTAAAAAATCGAACAAAATAAGTGTGCTTGTGTGTGTGCGTGCATTTGAGCGAGAGGTTTTTTCTTTCATTTATTGATTTTATTTAGCATATTCTAAAAATATAGAATATATTGGGGGGGGGGGGTCTTATTTGCATTCATTGCTGTAGTACACTTTTTTCTATACTGTGGCTGATCTGTAGTTTTGTACCACCAAAAGTTTCTCTGAGTTTTCTTATTTTTTCGCATTTCCCATTAATTTCCTATGGTCGGTCATTTTTGACCGGGAGGAAGCTAAGTGTGCCTATTTTTTTTTTTACGACCCTTCAACATATCCGAATCATCTCCTTGATTTTTTTTGTGTGTTCACATAGCTAATAAAACAAAAGTCACCAAGTTTTATCCAATTCCGATGAAGCAAAAAAACTAAATATTTCAAAACATAACAATTTTTGGTCATTTTTGACAGAAGAAGCCCAGAAGAAGCAGACAACAGCAGCCCTGCTTCTTACTATTTTATTTGAAGATTGTTTCAAAGCTTTCTTCAAGTGCAAAACATTGTGGAGTCTAAGAGCCAAAGTTTGAATGCAGGACAAAAATGGTACACACTTCCACACTTAAAGATCTGATCTGTTAGTTGAATGGGTTTAGCGCTGCTGTGTGTGAGTGAGTGTCTACTCAAGCGTGCTAGTTGGCAATTTTCAGGCTTTCCATATATGGTCGTTTGACCTACATATTCAGATCAGATAGACACACATGCACACGCAGGAGAGAAACTGTCCTTTCAAATTACACTCTTATGTTAACTCGCATACATGTGAGTGTGTGCTCACAAGCCGGTTTCTCATAGGTTTATGGCATATTTAACACATACTTTTCTGCATGTTTCAACATTCCAAGCGTAAATATTTGATGAAAACCCTTTAGATCTAAGTGATGATGTTTAATTAATAGTTATTGGCAAAACAGAGCTTTTTGAACGTCTCCTAGAGTTGGCCCTTAGCTTTTTAGTTTCTGATAATATTGATGTGCTGGATGTTTTAGAGACTTTGCTGATGAGCATGACTTCTTTAAATATGCTGTCCGATCTCCCGCACAGACTCGTGCGCACATACACAACAAACTCGTTGTAAAATAATAATCATGGCAACTTCCAACACACAACATTTGCGAAGTCATCCCACTGTTTTCCAGGTCGACATGTCGATTAGTGTGTGGTGGCATGTTAATAATAGTGAAACTATTTAATAATACACCAAATCATATAAAGCAAGGTGCAAGAAGTGTGTGTTCAGGTGCCTTTTGATGTGTGTGTTTCCAAAGGAGAGAGAGAGCGTGTTTGATGGAATGATGCAGCGGCGTTCCTTGGGGGAAACAACAAGGCTCTTCTTTCAAACCTGAGAGAACGGGTTAGAGAGTATGAAAAGAGCGAGAGAAAGAGAGTGGGGGTCCTAAATGAATAAATAAAAGCCATAACCAGCCTCTAGTGCTGAACAGGAGCACTTTAAGCATTTTAACAAGAGGGTCACTTCATTAAATATTGACCTCCTGTCTAAAAACTCTCTGCAGGAACACTGTTATGCCTCACTGTGACTAGAGGACACAGAGAGAGAGAGATGCGGAATGTAAAGGAAAGTAAAGAGAGAACCAGTGTTAGAAACAGTCGGATGGTAGCCAGGATGAAAGTCAGTCATCATATAAAGACACACTCAGTCAGTCATTCTCTTCATATGTGTGTAGCATGTGGGGTAGTGCAGGTGTCTGTACGGCAGATATTTACTTTTTACTAAAGCTATTTACTATTATTATTAATACTCTACAATAATAATAATATTATTGTTTTTATTTTTTGCCCATGGGCAAATTTTGGCCATTGACCTCTATGCATCATCATGGCCTCATTCCCATATATACTGATCTCCTCTCCACCAATAAGGTGGTGTGTGTGATGGGTGTTCTGACGCAATATGGCTGCCGTTGCATCATTCAGGTTGATCCTGTACATTGGTGGGGGTTGAAGAGATTCCCCCCTTCAATGTGTTAGGCGCTTTTATTTTTGATGAAATCCGAAAGCTTTCTGACCCCTGATAGATTGCTACGTTATTACCTGTTTCAATGAGTCCATGTGACTACAGTGGTGCAACCTTAATTTCATCAAGTGACGAGAATACTTTTTGTTCACATGTGCTGAATCAGGACCCGGCCAATACTGAGTAACGGACAATTTACAATGTGAACAGCGTCGGAGAATAACACGGAGGAGAAAAAAAATTGTTGGTAAAGTCGTTGTTTATGTTTTTGCGCACAAAAAGTATTCTTGTCCCTTAATAATATTAAGGTTGAACCACTGTTGCGTCACATGGACTATTTTAATGATGTCTTTACTATCTTTCTGTGCTTTGAAAGTGGCAATGACATTGCAGTCTATGGGGAGTAGACTGTATCACACTTGATTTGTATTCTGAAGATGAACTAATGTCTTACAGGTTTGGGACGACACAATGATGAGTAATTGAAGGGATAGTTCACTTTGAAATAAATTTTTGATATGTTTTAGCTTACCTCAAGGGCATCCAAGATGTAGGTTTCTTTGCTTCCACGGTATTTTCAATTTTGATATTTTTAGGTCAAAACGAACAGTATTTATATCGTTTTTACCTCTGTAACCACAGCCACGTTCAAGTGATCTGAAGGCACGGGCGCTTCAGTCTGCGCAAGCGCCGGAAGTGATCTCTTGCGCGATTGCGAAAAAAAATCAACGTTGTCTGTTGATATATCGAAATCATCTTCCATTGCAATTTCCTGTTTATCTAAATATGTTTAGATCTTCACAGTGAAAGGTAAAACTTCCGAAATCTCTGTGTAAACAATGAGTGACGTACACGCACGAGAGATCCCTTCCGAGGCAAAAATTAATTCAAAGTGAACTGTCCCTTTAATGACAGTAATTTTATTTTTGGGTAGACTATTCCTTTAAGTGTAGAGAAAAACGCTATATAAATGTAAAATAATGAAGTTAGCCTGTTTATACCACTTTGAAACTGTTTGAATGAGTTATATTTTGTAAAAATGTAATCTTTATTTTTATCTTTCTGTAGTATAATACAGTTTAATTTACAGTAAATGAGTAACATCAGCATATATATTGACTAGTCTTGCGGTGAATGAATAGGATGGTTTCAGACTATTTATTTATTTTTTAAATTTAATGTTCATTATTATTTATTTTATTGAGTTGCCACCATAATTCCTGACAAATCTGGTCACAACTACCATATTTTGGATAATAACATGTATTAGGTTACATATGGGAAATTTGGAAAGTAGTTCAGGGTGAAGACTTTGATTTTAGTGTTTTTAAAAATATGAGATGATGTTAGCAAAACATCAGGGCACAGGAAGTAATATTAAGGAATATCCTTAATTGGTATATTCAGTATTACATTGGTTTTGTAGTGATAATTTTGATAAAACAGAAAAAAATGAATGAAAAGATACATCCATGTTAAGCACATTGTAATGATAATCTGATCAAATGTTGCTAGTTTAAAACCTATTGGTTACCATGTCTTATCATTGTTTATTTTACAAAACCTATATTTTAATATCCATAATATTTTAAATCTCAGATTTGCAATGAAAAAAATAAATGCTTGCCTACACAATAGTAAAAAATATCTGTTTACCATTTCCTGTTACCTGAAGTGCTTGTTCACTCTCCGAATATGTTTGTTTGTTTTTTTTTTTTAGCTCCAGTGGATTTTGGGATGAATTCAGTGTGACCTCTCCGGCCTCTTTGACCTATTGTCACCATGGTGACCGTCCTGTAGCGAGCGCCTCATCAATCAGACGCAGCGACAGCTCATCTGTCCCCGGCAGCGCACTCACCAGGGCCTCCAGCCAGATGTTTGCGCGTCAGGAGAAATGGCTCCACCGATCAATGGTACGTACATTTAGGAATACGAGTTGACACGGTCGTAATAGTGTTCGAGGGCTCAATGCAAGACAGATTATTATGGTTTTAGTTTTTCCATATTCAGATTGTGTATTTCAATCACAAATCCCATGGAGGTTCTCTGATTATGGTTTAGCAGTAGATGAGAAACTGTACACCTACAATTTAAATGGGCAGAAATTGCACAGCAACCCGCTTAGAATGAAACCCTCAAATTTTATAAACAGTTAAATTACAGCTCTGACATCAGTCACGAAACCATTTGACTTCTGCTTTGTTTATTATCTAAAAAAAAAGCGAAATAAAAAGGGAGCGATTCAAGAGAAGGTCACACGTCACACCACTGAATAATTGTTTCGATCAAATTGTGAATTTCACCAGGAATCTCTCGGCTGATCCTGACCTGATGCGGTTTTCCGCAGTCTCAGGTTGGGAGAGGAGCGGGGGCGGCTCCTTTAAGAGGTTTGAATTTGACTTTAAAGTGGGTCACAGTAAAAATATCTTCAACAATTATTCATGCAGCCCTCCCTCTTTTTCTATACCTCGTCGACGACTCTTTAAAATCTGCATGGTGCTGCAGTGCTGGAGTTGAGAAGCTGGAGAGATGACTCTTTTGTTTTGTCACAGGCGGATCTGATGAAATGTTGGTGTAACAAACTGTTTCTTTTGCAGTAAACGTCTGCACTCATCCTGCGATTAGCATCTTGCCCACGTCCCACCTTCTGTGCTAGCAGTTGTTGTTTTTTCCCATCCACTGTTTTGATGCTGAGACTGTAACAGTGTGTTCTGGCCACATTGGCCACAGCTTTGAGATACAACCCAAATGACGTGCCCCTCGGCCAATTGTGCACCTTGTTTCTGCCACGTTCAGGTGGACGGCGTCGAGCATGCTCAGTCGGCGCGGGACTGTGCGTTCAAGAGCGGCTAAGCATGTGATTAGTGCCGGAGTGAATGGTACAGCACTGCAGCATATGCGAGTCTGTCTTTCTGCTCCCTGTAGGTTTAAACTGAACATCTTCAAATTAGTCAGAGAGAGATCAAAGCAGCCCTCGCCATCCTCATCGAGAGGAAGGCTTTGAACTTCCTCCTCCCTCTCCTGTGTGTATGTGCGAGTACGTGAGCGGGAAAGAGAGCCAGAGAGGAGGGATGAGATGGGATGGTGTGCTGGTATGGAAATGAGTGAAATCTCATGAGTGTGTTTCTGAGAGGTGAGAGAGTTTCTTTTTGATCACGTGTGTGTGTGTGTGATCATGTTCATTCTTGCACAGATTTTATTCTTCTGGAATTCATTAATTACTTGGTTTCTTTTTGTGATGATTTCAGCCATTTAATTCTTTTGTACGTCCTTCTGTAAAGAGAAACTTGTCCACTACTATCTGTTCCCAAATACAGTGTGGAACTTGTATTATTCTCACTTGTAATTCAGCGAAAATGATAAATGTAAATAAATAGAGGCATGCTTTTAAAGAGCAAAAATAGAAAGAAAAAGTTGTAGTATTATATTTATATTATATTATTATATTATATTATATTATATTATATTATATTATATTATATACCTTTAATATTATATTATATAGTGGGCCAGGTTGTGTTGGACAGTATATTGTATAATATATATATATATATATATATCAAGCACCTAAAATCCCAACATGACAACGAGTATAACGAGTTTACTCACGCTTCTAAATCAACACAACCTACGCTGCAGCAAACTCTTGCAAGACGAGATAAAATGTCCAGAGACAATCCACATATATATATATATATATATATATATATATATATATATTATTATTATTATTATTATTAAGAGAAACTCTATAAATATATTAATATTACTATATAACTATATAAATATTAATAAATCAGATTAATTTTGTTGTTCTAGAAGTGTCAAGAACAGTACAGTAATTACATAATAATAGTATAACCTATAATGTTCTTCAATAAAACAACAGTTTGGAAAACATTTCATTTTACTTTTAATATATTAATAATATTGATTATATTAGTATAATAATTTGATGTCATCCAGAGGCCCCCCTATGACCGGCGCCTAATATATATTTATTCCTAATATATATATATATATATATATATATATATATATATATATATATATATATATGTATATATATATATATATATATATTCTTTAATATTTTGAATGCAGTATTTTTTATGTAAGTGATGATTTTTTTCATTAATGTACAGGATGCTAAAATTAAACAAAAATAAACTCAAAATATTCAATCAATTGAAAAACATTTGAATCTGAAATCTAAAAATGAGGACTGTTATGAAAAAGAAAAGCTGTATATAATACACAAGACAGCTTTGTTAGAATATATTTCGAATAAATGGTTGATCTGTACGATCTATTCCCGACCATGTCAGATTGTGATGTTGCAGAGATTCACTCCATGTAAGCAACACATTCAAAAACATTCTGCTTGCCTCTGAGACAGATATTTGACATCTACAGCTCACTGAAAAGAATAGAATATCATGCAAAACTGGATGTCACATGTTAGTTAACAAAAACAACTGAGGAATTCACTACAATGGCATATTCTCACCCTCTCTTTTTAATATTGAGGGTGTTTTTGTCCCTGAGCCCGGGTTCATTTCTGAACCTCAGAGTCCCACATTAGAGAAATAATCACATTTATTCAGCTTATTGTATTTTCGTGTTTGTGAAATAGCAAACTGCAGTTGGAAGCTTCGCTCTAATGACCAAAATTAAAATTCCAATGAGAATTCACATGAGGGAGATTGTGCTGCTAATGGAAGCCTTACAATGATCCAAGAGGTTCAAAGACTGATGAGTGACAACCTCAAGTGAATTTGATGAAGCATTCCCGCACTTTTCTTCTTACGCACCTCTCGCTTCCTTCAGTCTGCACCTGCCTAAACACATATATTTAAAAACTTGATAATTCACACCGAAACCGATTGAACAGTCTCAGTACAGTGTCACAAAGATCATTTGACACTCATTTTCTGGGAGTTAATGCAGCTCTTGACAGCTGCTGCCCCCTTGAGGTCCCTGGGTAGCACTGAGGGATCTTCAGTGGGATTCACAGTTCTCCTCAAGTGGCATGTCACCTTGGAGTAGTCCAGCCTGCGGTTGCTGTGGCAACAGGGAGCAGCGGATCAATTGCACCGCAAGCGTGCCAGTACACAACCGAGTCATGCTTTGTTTTGTCCTGCTAAATATATTTTCCTCTATGGATGTCGTAGTGTTAGTATTGGAGTCTTTACATGCTCCATGAAAATCGCCTTTAGAAAAATGGTTCTAAACAGAACCAAATTAGGTTTTTTTGGCCTGTAAAAATAGCAGAACCCTTTTATAAGGTTCCATAAAGAACCTTGCTTTGATATTTTCATTCATATTAGTACATTAGTATCTTCATATTATTAACACTACTATTAATAATGTTATTTGTATATATTGTTTATTAATATAGTTTTTTTTAGTCATCTATCTGCCTGATCGTTATATGGTGGGAAATCACAGTCATTTTTAAAGTTATAATTTATAGGCATTTTAAGAAAGAAATCTTTAAGAAATGTTCCTGTTGAGAGTGTGTTGTCAGTCAGTGTAGTTGTATCTGAGCTCCAGGAAATCAGTAATGAGGTTTTAGAACCCTAAACTCAAACACAAAGAACCAAATACTTAGAAATGTTACTTGTAAAGAACCTTTAAGGAACATTTTTTTGTGTACTTAAGCTTCAACCATTCATTTTCAAGACCAACCGTCTCATTTATCTCTGTGTTCGTGGTGGAAGAGCAGAAAATGTTCACTAACTGTGACCATGTGACCTATACTTTGAGAATGCCCATTTAGATGAATTATGTTGTCTTCGAAATCATCCAATTCTTAACTGAGCGTTTTTGCTTTATTGCTTTTGCTGTTTATGCTGGCATTTGTCATGTATGAATGATGAATTAATGCTTATAAGATCCTTTTGTCAGACTTCTTGGTCCGTGCACCAGTAGTCACCTAGCAACAGCCAAATAAAAGTGCGAGCATTCTGTTGCTAGCGCCGTACGTGGTTTCTTGCATTACAGAGCCGAGACAACCCCTCACGCTCATAAACCAGTGTTTGCCATCATTATGGAAATGTGGACGGAAGGTCAGCGGCTATTATATGGCAGAGAGATTATATTCCATTTGCTTTTTACTCTCAGGCCTGTTTTTCCCATGCTCTGTGGTTGTGATGTTCAAAGCCAGTGGGTTTGTGCAGCTTTTGTTAGCCTATCTCTTTCGCTCCGCTGGAATCATGCACACACTTAGATATAACATCATACCCGAAATGACTACACATGATGACTACTTTCTGATGTGGAAAATGGTTTGAAGACACAGACAAAAATGTGCCACCTCTTTCACAATAGCCAGGGAGCCCTATAATTTCACGGCGTGTTAGGGCAGAGGCAGGAGACGTCTCTGGCGGGTGTTTGGCTGGAGGGCCCCGGGGCCTGATATCACACGCCGAATGATAACTCTCAGAGAAACGCTCGCCTCTGCTCCAAAAAAAAAAAATCTCCTGCTGATCACACGCTGCTGCCGCCGCGGCAAAGGGAATAGCCTGGAACAAGAGAGATAAAAGAGGTCAGTCTCTTTGTTTGTCCACACATCCATCCATCTGTTTATCTGTCTTTTCAAAGCACTAAGCAAACCGGCTGTGTGTGCTATGAAGAAACATCAAACAATCTTATTTTTTTTTAAATAAAATCGTATTTATTTACATTTACCCCCCAGGTAGGTATAGTTTTGTATTTTTGGTTATTCAGCATCCCCAGTGCGCACATGTAGACAGTCTGTGGATAGGGGTTTTGTTACAATTAATGTTATTATATTTTAATGATAGTGCTCTTTGTAGTGTGAGGATGCATTTTGAATAGCTCTAGTGTTTTCACAACACAATCCAGAATTGTTTTACAGCAGCGCCCCCTTGTGTATTATATGAGAAAACACAGATTGTGCTCTCTGTGGATATATTATTGTTTGGCTTTCAGTTCAATACTGTATTTTGAACAGAAAATGCAAATCTGAAATAGATAAGCAGAGACAGTATTCTCTCTCCAACAGCATTCTTGGTCGAGTTACACTACTCTTGTAACTGTATTTAAATACCATGCTACTACACTTCTCTGCTTGGATCCTAATGAATGAACTTGGCTAAGCTAAGTGCTAACAAAGTTTAACCGCAAGGCAGAGCGATGGAGCGCACACACTGAGATGAAAGAGGTGTGTATCAACTCGTCTTAGTTAAGGGAATATTATAGTTTAATATGAAAAAAACGGTGGAGTATCCCTTTAAGGCCAAATCACACCACACTAGCAGAGGGACCATTTCCAGATTACAGTACGTCACTTCTCAGACATTGCACGCCCCGACAATTCAGCATGTTCAATAATTACTAACAGAATTTTCATTTTTGGATGAACATGATGACATCCCATTCTTAATCCGTAGGGTTTAATATGGAGCTGGCCCACACTTTACAGCTAAAACAGTTTCAACTCTACTGGGAAGGCTTTCCACAAGTGTGTTTATGGGAATTTTTTGCCATTCTTTCAGAAGTGCATTTGTGAGGTCAGGCACTGATATTGGACAAGAAGGCCTGACTCACAGTCTCCACTCTAATTCATCCCAAAGGTCTTCTATCGGGTTGAAGTTAGGACTCTGTAGGCCAGTGAAGTTCCTCCTTGCTCATCCATGTCCTTATGGACCTTGCTTTGTGTACTTTTGTGCAGTCATGTTGGAACAGGAAGGGGCCATTCCAAATTGTTCCCACAAAGTTGGGATCATGATATTGTCTTTGTATGCAGAAGCATTAAGAGTTCCTTTCATTGGAACTAAGTGGCCAAGCCCAACCCCTGAAAAACAACCCCACACCATAAACCCCCCTCCACCAAACTTTACACTTGGCACTCCAAAGAACTCATCTCCTGTTGCTCCCAATTGCTTTCACTTTTTAAAATTTATTAGTGTGGAAATTTCACAAATTGACTTGTTGCACAGGTGGCAATCTATCACAGTACCACGCTTGAATTCCCAATCTTTCACAAATGTTTGTAGAAGCAGTCTGCATGCCTAGGTGCTGGATTTTATACAACTGTGGCCATGGAAGTGATTGGAACACCAGAATTCAATTATTTGAAGGGGTGTCCCAATACTTTTGGCAATTTAGTGTATGTTTGAACCAGAAACCAATTCAGAAGAAGTGGAAGAGTGAATTATACAGGCTCGTCTACAAGTCCATGTATCAGAATTGTAATGTGTTTTATGTTTCTCTATACAACGTCAGATACACAACGGTAATTAATATGATCAGTCTTTTTCTGGATTACTTTATCAAACAGCTAATAATGTTTTGCTAATGTTACACAAACCATGTTCCTGTTCTCAATCACCGACTCAGACAGCTGCTTTCTAATAATCATCAAAAATGCTTTGCAAAGCTTTGAACAATTCAGAATGTTAGTGGAGAAATGCATATTTCATCATATACATATAATTCACCCGCTATATTGCTATGTCTAATTTTTTATATCAAAAGAAAAATATACTTGTATAACCTGGCTTCTCTTGAGATACCCTGCATGCATAGTTAATGTTATACACTGCCCCCTAAAAAATCGCTGTTTGGATTTAAATAGACAAATTTGCTGTGATTATTACTATATGTTTCTAGCATGTTATTCTGTATGTTTGACAACAGCTCTTCTAACACTATGATAGAATGTAGGCTAGTTGTCTTCAACAACCATATAGGAAGACATATCATGGCCATATTCCAGAATGACTATTTATGGGTTTCTGTCCATACATGAAGGCAAGGCAAGGCAAGTTTATTTATAGAGCACATTTCATGGCAATTCAAAGTGCTTTACATAGAAGAAATTGAAATAATCAAAGAAATCAGAATAATTAAAACAGTTTAGAATCAAAAAATAATAAGATAAAATAGAATACAGTAAATAATTAAAACAATTTAGAATCAAAAATAAAATGAAGTGCAGTAACAGTGAAGTGCAGTGAAGTAAAATGAAGTGAAGTGCAGATGAAGCAAATTTTTTCAGAGTTCGCAAAAAAACAAACACAAAGGCATTTCCTTAAAGTTGTTCAGCGGATGATGGTGGTGTTGGTAACCTAGTCACCAGGCAGTGTATGTTAAAGCCCGCCTGCAAGTTGACAGGATTGGTTATAACATGTTTGTGGCTTGAAGAACAGGGGTGATTTCAATCTTCGTTTTTGAGACAGTCTTAGTAAACTGCAGTTTTAAGCAGAAAATAGTGTCTACTAATGAATTTGCACGTTTTGTCTTTAAGCATATTTAGAACACCACATAGAAATATAAACAACATTAAAAACTTTTTGAATTTAATAACATTTCAATGGATTATCAACTTTAGTGTTTTATTGATTTTAATTGTGTATTAATTTCTCTAATAACTCCTTCTTGTTTTCTTGTTTTGGAATTGTACTTCTCTGAAATGAACACAAGATGGCGGTGTATCATCTTTGCATTAAAGGTCCCATATTGTCAAAAATAAAATTTCCTGGCTGTTTCATGATAACAGAGGTCTAGGGGCTATATAACTACCATATAAGTTTGAAAACAGTCAATCCACAGACAAGTGCACACAGCCTGCATAAAGTAGCCTACTAGCTGTGTCTTTTCACAAGCCATTGTGACTTCCGTAAAAATGTGATGTCAGAACTATTGTCCCGCCTTCAGTCACTTAAGCACCGCCCACCGTCCCTCACTTCTTTTGACCAACCGTGCAACAAAAACACGGAAACATGCCAAGAAATGTTGCGGGACCCAACGCAACAGAGTGCGGCGCGTAACTAAATTTGATGGCTCCTGTGTGTGCGGGCTGCGGGAGAATAAAACGAGTCGCGGAATCGCTGGACTCCCAGAAAATAGAAATATCTAAAAAATAAAAACATCTTACAACAAATAAATAATTAACCACATGTTGTCCAAAAAAGTATCAAGAATGACTTAAACTAAATAAAAACGATTTACAGGCCAGAACGAGTTTCTATTTATATATCTATTTATGAATCAAATCATTTATCGCCATCATTACAGGTGTTTTATTTACCCTGTGAGCATCACCAAGCCACAGCAGGCAACAGCATATATGACACTTGTGGTTGGCCTTGCCGTGCGTCACTCAAAAAAAAACAAAAAAATAAATAAATAAACAGGCCAATCAGAAGAGAGGCTCATGAATATTAATCAGACAGGACAAAATCGACCTGTTCTTGACAGAGCTCCTGAGAAAGGGGCTGTAAAAATATATTGAGATGTTTTTTGGTACTTATATCGCAAATGTATATTCTTAAGGACACCAAAACCTAAAATAAAAATCCAAGGTGTACAATATAGGACCTTTAAGACTGTTTAATAAAGAGATATTTTTTTCCTTTGATTAGCTTTGGATTTTTTTAGAAAGAATTTAAATTAAAACGGTTAATAATTGCAGTTTGTTTAATATGTTTAAAATTAGGCTGTAGGCCTATTTGTGTTTCGGTGGCACAGAATCTCAACAACTGTGTTATAAAAGACCAGAAAGGCCACATCATCGTGAACGAATTAAAGTTTTTCCAAACAGCAAAGATATTTTGCCATCTTCACATGTGTTGTAAGCCATCCTTGGATTTTGGCTATAGGTGCTGAAGCTGAATGTTGGCGATGAGATTAATCCCTCACAGCACGTGTTCTCTCTCATTCACTTCCTCCGTGTTCAACAAGACACACGTCAGCTCAGATGCAATGAACATAATTTAGCCCGCACGGTAAAAATTAAAATATTATTGTGAAGATTTTTGAGCTAGAGAAAACGTTGCCATTTGCATTGCTTAAAATTTGTTGCCCAAATTCAAATTAACATCGCGTCCATTTTTGGACCAAAGTATTACGAGTTTTAGCTGTATAATATGAGTAAAATAAGGTATGTGGTTAAAATTACTAAAAAGACTTGAATATCTGTTCAATATAGGACAGTTAAATACTACAGTGAACCTTGAATTCTCAAGCAGGTCCTTATAGTTGTCTTTGTGTGGTAACTTGTTAGTTTCTTTACAATTCGTGCTTGGTTTGACTGTGTGTATGTGTGTCTCTTCTAGTAGGCCTAATGTTAACCACAGGTATTTTATTTCATTTTATTGCTTTGAAGACCAAAACTTTTTAAACCTGAAAATTTTCTGAGGAAATCCAAATGCTGATTAAAGGATGTTGTTCCAGTTGTAGGACTTCTACTGAACGTCTTTAAATTTTGTATTTGTAAACTTTTTGTATCCACAGTACAATATTAAAAAAATATTAAAACAACTCTTGATATAATAGGCCTAATATTCCACAATAGACAGCCTAAATTTGTCACCCACTTAGGGCCACCAAAAAGGTTGAACGGGGCAGAATAAAAAAGCCTACACTATAAAATAAGTGGTTTTGATCTTTAGTTTAGATATTTCGTTATGGCAATACTGCGTTAATTTGGTGTATTACTGATACAGTTAGATTACAGATACAGAATAATACAATGGCTGTTCACTACAATACGCCGGCCCTGTATTACATTATGCCATCATTTGTTCAGCAGTTATCATTGCTATAGTTGAATTTAGGAGCGTGCCAGTTTCTAATCTTCTTAATTAAAACGCCCTCCTGATTGGACAGAGTAATAATCCCGCGGGGCCTCGCGCTCTTACTCACAGTCGTGTAGAACTGCGCGCCAGTCTCAATCTGCCCAGGGCGAGGGCAAGACGCACTGCAAGAACGCGCGCAAGTTCAGACGAGGCGTCTAAAGTGCACACAACATCACTGTCTGCGCGGAAGAGCGTTACGCGAGTGCTCGACGTGATAGGGGAAGAAAGATCTCTATCAAAAAGTGAGTTCATTTTCAACAACAGCCCTTTGGAGGACACCCACGAAAGAAAAGAAAGAAGACAGAGCGAGGAAGCTTTCAAGAGCGCGCTCGAAAGTTTTCCATCCGGTCCGTTTTTTTGTTTTCGTTTTATTTATTTTATCCAAAATGAATGCCGGCGAAGAAAACTTGCTGAAATCGATCAGCAACGACACCCTGCTCGACCTGACGCAGCGCTACGGACAGTCCGCCTTTGGCTTCGGCGCTGGCCACGGTGCTGGGAGTCCCGCCCGCTTCTCCCTCACACCTGCCGCGGATTTCCTCTCCGGTCAAACGGGAAAGTCAAACGAAAGTGGCGGAGAGCAGACCAGCGACGAAGACGACGGCTTCGACCACCTCGAGTCTCGAAAGAGAGGCGCGAGCTTCGACGATGATAAGCACCCGGGCGCTCTCGCCAAGAAGCCGAAGGAGCAGAGATCTCTCCGGCTGAGCATCAACGCGCGCGAGCGCAGACGCATGCACGACCTCAATGACGCGCTGGACGGCCTGAGGTCTGTGATTCCCTACGCGCACAGTCCGTCCGTGAGAAAACTCTCTAAAATCGCAACTTTGCTTCTTGCAAAGAACTACATCCTAATGCAGGCGCAGGCGCTGGAGGAAATGCGCCGGTTGGTGGCTTATCTAAACCAAGGACAGACTATAACTTCGCCGATTCCCACCTCGCTCGCGCCTTTCGGACAGGCGGCCGTGTATCCGTTTTCGAGCACGGCACTGGCCACCTGCGCGGAGAAATGCAGCTCGTTCTCGGGGACCCCGTCCAATCTGTTCAAACACTGCAACGACAAGCCTTGACTTCCACGGGCTGAACTCTTCCTGCTTCATCCTTATGTTGCTCTGAATTGGAATGGTTTTGTTGGGAATGAGCTTCAAAAGCCCTACGTGTCTAAATAACTACGATGTGTCATCCTGATTTATTAGATAATACAAAAAATGTTAACTGAGGCACACAGTATTACTGGAATAAGCTTTTAAACCCCTCAATTTCTAAAGCCTTTTTGGTTTCCCCCCAAGGATTAAACATGATTATTTGTGTGAAAAACAAACAAACATTAAGAAATTCTATGTTACTTGCTTACAGCTTGCGGAGGATTTATTTCTTAATTCAAACTTTTTTTCTCTTTCGTTGTTGGTGAACTATGCAATTTACTGCAATTTCCCCACACTACAATCATTTCTTAACCCTGCTTGTCAGAAATTAATAAACGGAAGATGAACTGTCTCACCTCCATCAGTGTATTAAAGCGGTGTAACATTCTCAAATGTTTGGCCTGAAAAGATTTTGTTTTTTGTTATTGCACAATTCACTTGATTGTATTGTACAACTGTGAAGAACTACTTGATCAAACCTACAAAGCATTTGGTCTCGTTGCGACATGAGTTTCATACTGTATAGCCTATTGTTTATATGTCTTTATAATTAAAACATATATCTATGACAATCTCTTTTTTTCTCCCAAACTCACACTTATTCATTTTTTGCTACTGCTTTTGTTTCATTTCATAGCCATTAAATGATTTAAAAAGCCTATTGATGGTCCCAAATGACCCAAATTAAAGCTTCAGTTATTGTTATTGCTGTTAGTAAACAGGAGCACGTGTAGTACCAACACACAAATCTGCCACACTTGATTTCAATTTATAGGCCTATTGAAGGTTTGTGTCACGATTCTAATGTGTAGGACTATTGAAGTTGTAATAAATGAGACCGGTCTCTGGTCTTCACTGGTAAGACGCGGCCTGCTGGCGGAAGCGCCCCGGGGCCGAAGGGTCCTGTCCTTGAGTATTTGTGTGATCGTGAATCGGCAGTGTTCTGTAACCTATAGCCCTTCCACTTATTAACACGATTTCAGCGCCTGTCGTCCACAGCCTCATAATGCATGAGCGCAGCAAAGACAGTTTCACACACACTGCTCTTTAACCAAACCAGACCTTTGTCACTGATCTAACATTGAATCGATAAATCACCTCGTTTTGGACTAGTCCTTTTTGATGTTCGTTTAGCCTCAGAGAATATCGTTTTTAATCGTTTTGCCTACCAGCAGAGGAGGCAAATATAAAGCTTTACGCGTTCAAATAGTTGTAATAAATTATCTTAATACGTTTAAAAGATCATACTGTATATTTTACTTGTTAATTTAATGTAGACATAGCCTGCTGTTTTTTCGACTTCTGATTTTCAGTAAGAATTTATGTAAAAAAAAAAAAATGATAATACACTCCTGGGTCATGGCACGAAAAATCTGCCGTTTATTTCCCCAATAAACATAAACAGTGCCACCAACAAAAACAAGATGACATCACCTTTTTTAGGAATTCTTTATGACACAAAAACAATCTATGACACTCTAAAAATGCTGGGTCGTTTTAACTTAATTTTGGGTCAAATATGGACAAACCCAAATGTTGAATAGCCTAAATTTAACCCAACAGCTGGGTTTGTCCATATTTTACCCAAAATTGGGTTAAAACAACCCAGCATTTTTTAGAGCGTAGCCTATAACTTAAATTTGACCTTTTCTTTGGGATTTTTTTGGGTCTATCTACGCTGTCTTTCCACCTTCTATATTAGCAAATGTTCTCATTTTCTTTAGAAAAATACCATGGCCCAGGGCAATGGTTAATGAACTGTATAGGATTTAACTGCTAACTCTGTTCAAATCCTCAATCCCGTTACCTTTTAAATGCATTCAATTTTTTACAGGCTATGGCTCGATATGACACAAGTTATTCACACTTGTTAAATTGCATAATGAAACTTGTTTGCATATTATTTGCCTGAGGGAATGTTAAAAAAATATAGGCCTATATTTAAACACCAACCCCAAAATAAAAATCAGCTTTTCAAAATGGAAAACTAATTTTTGGTAAGCTAATATTTGTTTAACATAGGCTATCACAGGAGCATGCCCTATGCACGAGGATATTTTGAAAACCTGTTATTTTAACGTAGGACTATTTATTATCCACAGTTCTTAAAGTTTGTGTTTTATGGTTATTACAATGAAACGTGTTCTTTAAAGACAGGATTCCCCTCGCATTATGCCATCACTTATAACGAGCGTCAGTCTTTGTACTAAGCGCGTGCACTCGAGAGAAAGTGATCTTGAGCTCGCGCTGCGTTAAATGAACAGTCATCATCTCTCCCAGTGGGGCGTCACCAGCGTACACCCCTGGCATGTCGAACCGGCGCTGTCCTGACACAAGACACGACTGAACACTTCTGACAAAGAAGAAAGCGGCGATTTAGAGTGACAAGCGGGCTGCTGTTTCAGTTTTCCTAATCACTCTTAATTTAATCTAATTGGTGTGGATGAGGGCTAAAAATGTGACCGCTGTGATGGAGTTAAATTTATTTATTGCCCTTTTAAACTTTTCTAATGATTTGTTCCTGATAAGGATTCTTGCCTGCTGCTGGTTTTAAAGAACTCATAAATACCCTAGCTATTTAAAAAAGGCTTTGCACCAAAAAGTAGCACTATGGAGCACACGTCTTTAGGCATCAGCTTTCTAGACAAAAATATTATTTTACCTTCGCGAATGAATTGTAGTATAGGCGAAGTGAACGAATCGTTTCGTTCTGGTCCATTGTTTCGAAAACGATTGACTCTCAAATTGCTCATTAAAAGACGCTCGTTTATCGCCACCTACCGGCGAGAATCGCGAGATTAATAATCGAGTCGATTATTGTCGGACATTTACGTTAGGCCTACTTACAAAACATATATAACCTATGGTATTTTAAATATTAAATTAAATAATACAGAACGTTAAGCGGTACATGCAGTTGAAAGTAAAAGAAATATAGGCTATAACATTAGCCTAGCCAAAAAACACACACTGTAAAAAAGTGTTGTTCACTTACTTAATTTTTTTCTAGTAAACAGTTGCCTTATAGAATTATTTGACAATTACCTACTTGAAAATTCCACATTAATTCTTTTTTTACGCATAATAATTTTAAGGCAACGAGTTTCCTTGATTTTTTCCCTTGATCACTTTTTACAGTAATTTACAACAAAATATTACTTTTCCTGCAGTTATTGACTGACACCTCTCCTGTCCCCTTGTTGAGGGAAATCAGGAGTAAGTGCAAAGGCTGTGTGTGGTGTGTAAACATGATTGATATTATAGTTCTAGACTATGTGAAGCATGCATTTACTCATATTACTTTCACAAAAACATATTCGGTATTCCTCAAAATGAATAAAAACAGTGAAATGCAAACTCAGAATATTACGCAAACCTGCAATAAAGTATATTTGAATTATTTAACATATTTAATTAATTATTCTCACTTTATTAACTGATTTCTTTGATGTTGACCATTGATGATACATCTCAACATGCAAAATTAGAAAAAAATACCTTAGTTAGCCTACACATAACATTTGTGTTTAATTTTTTTATTGCTATAGTTCACACCGAAAAAAATAAGCAATTGGCCAAAGGCCGACTTACTCTATCTAGAATGCCACATCTGATTTTGGTTTTGTTTGAACTACGCCCTCTACTGTACAGGTGTGAATGTGCATTTCATTCATCCTGATGCTTATTTATTTTACTTTTGGTGTGAAAGGGACTTTACATTTGCTGTTTTATATATATATATATATATATATATATATATATATATATATATAACGAGCAAGCAAGCGAGCCTAGCCCAGGTAAGAAAAAATTATGTAAAAGTAACTCTATTGTCAATTCTACTATATGTACAGGACATACAGAGGATTGAAATTCCAGGCCTCACACCCATGGTGTAAAACACCAACATAACACAAGACAAGTATTCAAAATAAATAAAATACAATACATACATAAAACATCACTTAACACG
Source organism: Cyprinella venusta (assembly GCA_038021265.1). NCBI lineage: Eukaryota > Metazoa > Chordata > Actinopteri > Cypriniformes > Leuciscidae > Cyprinella > Cyprinella venusta. The sequence continues at coordinate 14,179,159 of CM075883.1, read as the reverse complement.
AGTGTTTAAATATGTTTACACTGTAGTCCAAACAATGCATAAGAGGTAGAAGAAATTGTAAAAGTGTTTAGTGCATTGTGTGACGCATACTTTCCATAAAATGCAACTAAGTAAAGTAATAAGTTATTTTTTTAGGGAATAACACAATATTGACCGTCCCATTTAACAATGCTCGGTCCAACCTTCGTTGCCTTGAAGGATGCAGCCTCTGAATTGAGACACAGGCAATGACTCCATCCCCTGAACTTTCCCTTGCCCTGCATCTTGCTCTCTTATTGGCTGTACTGTAGGTTATCGCCAATGCAATTTCCAGTCAAAACACATTTCACACTGCATGACTGAGTTGCTGACAGGTCCAGATATTTAGTATGCTTATATATATATATATATATATATATATATATATATATATATATATAGATATTTAGTATATTTAACATCTGCAAAATCAGAGACAAATCGGTGCATTTTATAATACACACAAAGCAATTCTAACTCAAGCACACATTTGCTGTTGGCAAGTGAAATTCAGGGCTAAAATTGTGTGGTGTGTACCTGGCATAAATGACAATTTGAATCAGACTCACTCCCACAGTGAATCGTTCAGAGTTGTTTACATTTGACTCCCTCACTGAACTGCAATTAATTTTTCGGTTTAAATCGAAATGAAACAGGAACTGTGATGTATAGGCCTACTTTAAGATTGATTAGCAATGCGCTTCCAAACAACCATTTTTATTGAGTGTTATCCTTCACTGTGAAGATTTAAACATATTTAGATAAACAGGAAATTGCAATAGAAAATGATTTCGATATATCAACAGACAACGTTGATTTTTTTCCGCAACCGCGCAAGAGATCACTTCCGACGCTTGCGCAGACCGAAACGTCTGTGCCTTCAGATCACTTGGACGTGGCTGTGCATGGTTACAAGAGGTAAAAACGATATAAATACTGTTCGTTTTCTCACACAAACCGCTCGTTTCGTGTCTTAGGCCATCAGTGTGTACTTACATTTATAGAGAAAGATAGGCACTAAATGAAAAGCTCTTATTATTTGTAATCTGAGCATTTATATTGTTTATTGCAAAACTAAAGTGTATTGAAAAAAAATTGCACTTTCTTTAATTCAGACTAACAACATGCAAACCCATTATTGATGTTGCATATAAAAGTTATTGCTGATAAGTGCACCTTCTGTACCAGCCACCTAACACAGGTTTATAATAGGGTTACAGTTATTTCTCATGTCTTCCAGTATTTGCCCTTCTTTTCCATGGGTTCACTGCAGAATGATTTCATTACCGTAGCTTGGAGCTTCTGTTTGTGTGTGTTTGTCGCTCTTTGCAGGCGGCTGAAGAGAGGGAAAAACATATGCCCTTAAGTGCCGGACTCTGCCGAGTGTTTCTGACAGCACTGCTGAGAGACATTAAGCTCTTGAGGAAGCACATCACAGCTCTGGCCTCGCTCATGTACATTCGCATATAGCTGCACACACATGTTTGGGACTGTGAGTTTCGGCGATGCAAACAGGCCGAGAGCAACAAAGGGGAGATGGGGGCGGACTGCTGGAAACCTCACTCAGGTTTATGCTTGTTTATGCACAACAGACACTGCAAGGCACTCAGGCTTAGTGTCAGAGGCCCTTGGAATCAGAATAGGTAGTTTGGAAGGAAATACAAAAGTGCGTCTGTATGTGATGACCCTCTATAGACCTGCGTGTGCGTTGAAATGCTGATTTAGAGGGTACAGATGGGTCCGTATGAGATAATTATCTTATTTTTATGTCCCTTTGGTGCTGTGTTTGTTTGTTTCTCCATACCTTGTACTGAATGGCCATGTATTCAGGTGCTGGGGTTCCCTTGTGGTGGGTCTATGACATCATCGCAGCCCCCCTGCTTGCGGCCCAGTTTGTCGTATACGATGACCGACTAAGTCATTTGGTTCCGAGGAGCCATGTGATTCAGGCCGACGTGTGGGACAACGCGGCATGACGGACCAGCCCTCTGTTCGTTACTCTAATCAGACATGGATGCGGGAGGGCGGCGCTGCCCGTCTATATGCCCACTAACTCTCTTAACATGGCATGCAGGCTAGAACCCTCACCCATCGCCACAAGGCACCTGACACCATGCATTTAAACTATAGAATTACTGCTGGATGAGGCCGAGGGGCAGAGAGAAGAAGAAAAGAAGGTTAATGATCCTGAGGAGGAAAACCAAGGTCCATTCAGATATACGTATTAGTCTAGTCTAGCAGAACCAGCTGCAATATTCAGAATCAGCATCTTTATTTTCGGTCTTTTTAATTGCACAGATAAAGGAATAATCGATTGCGTTCGATTCGGTTAAGCTAAACTAAATGGTAACAATTTACAATAAGGTCTATTGTTGTCATAGCATTTATTCATCTTTGTTCATATTGATAACTGTTCATTGTTAGTTCTTATGAATGCAGGTCCATTAAACAATATTAACAGATACAGTGGGATGATTAACCTACGCTTAATAATTGCTTTAGAAGTGTTTTTTTAAGCTCAGATTAACATATTTGAACAAATGGAACCTTATTGTAAAGTGCTGCCATTAACAATATGTCACAAATGTTTAAAATTGAACCTGACTCATATTGAAGCAAATAAAAATACAGAGAAAGTTTTGCTTTAGGCCTTGAGGAAGGTGGGCTTCCCAAGTCTTTAAAAGCTGTGTAAAAGAACAAGAGAGGAAGGATGAGAGATTAAGTGGTTGTCTCCCAGTTTGTCAGTGTATGTGAGCTGACACACAGGGCAGCCAGTCCACTTCCTCAGCTTAATCTCTGTAATGGCCCTCAGACGCCAAACTGGTGGGGGGACATTTGGGGAGACGCAAGAGAATAGAAACGCTGAAAAAAGAGACATGCACCAGTTCAACCACATTCCCTCTCCACTGTCAAGGCCATTACATTCATGAACACGTAACCAGAGCTTTTGTGGTTGCACACGACAATGCCGACACAAACAAAAACGGTATACTACTGGCAGCGTCATACCATAAAAATACGGTGTGTTACTGTTTTTGACATTAACAGCTAAATACCGTATTGTCAGCTACAGTGTAAAACTTCAATTTAACGTCTATTTGCTCTAACACAAAAAGAGTAACACATCGTATAGTTATGGTATGATGCTGGCAACCACAGCTGCCAGTAGTTTACCGTTTTTTTTATAGTACTATTTTTTACAGTGAAAGTCTCTTTAAAAAAACATAATTGATTTTTTAATATGTAATATGCAATTGTAGTACATTAACTAACATATGGACATTGTGTTGTACATTAATTTATTTAGATGCCACCCTACAGACAATACGCCTACACACACACATTCACCCAGTCTGCCCTCTTTGAGGCAGCTTAGTAGGAACTGTTTTGTAAGGAGCAGGGGGAGATGGTTAACATCATTAATTAATGCCAGAAACTATGTAATTGGCCATCCATAATCTTCCATGCACGCAGAATTCTGACAGGCAGGCAGAGGTGTGCTCCACTGCAAAGGCTGATAAACACATGCAGAAGATTCAATCGTAACGCTTCACGCAAGTGTGTGTGTGTGTGTGTGTGTGTGTGTGTGTGTGTGTGTGTTTCTGGAGGAACATCATAGTTCTCAAATTTATTAAAGAACATGTTGGCTTCAGTTTAACTTTTAACAAAAATCTAAATGAGGCACTGCAACTACAAATGAAAATGTTAAAATACTTTTTCAAAAGTATAGAAAAGATAAACAATACTGACATGATTTTAGTGTCAAAAAACAACAAATTTTAATTGCATGCCTTTTCTATGTATTATCCAACCTCCAATGTTACCAGTGGCGTTGGTTTGTTTTTGAAATTTGTGGTGACGTGGACATCAATATATAAATATATTTTAAGTTTTCATCAAAATTATTTCTAGGGATATACAGTATAAGTGTCACTGGATATTGGTAGAGACACGTCCCTTGCGTCCCTACTAAATTCTACACCCCTGAATGTTAACTGGAATTCACTTTTTCAACAATTTGCTCAATGCTTAAAATCCAGAAATGACTGTGATGCACTCAACTTTACATCTCAAATAATCACAAGAATTAATAAGTGCCTTTATGAAATTAAATTTTTCATTATATTTTTAATTAGGTCCATTTGTGTCCATTGCAAGTTGGTATAAACCTTGATTTTTACAGTTTTTTTCCCCAAGGAATAAGTTATGCTACAAATTCTGTCAACAAAACTATTAATTTGAATATTCCTTTAATTAAACCCCTAATCCAACAGTGTCAAATGTTTCTTCACTGATTCCTAAGGTAGCCTCATGTGGATTGTTTCTTTTTTCCTATTCAGTTTGACAGGCTTTCACTTGAATATTGAATTCATTACGTGTTGTGAAATGCCTTTCGGTTTTCACACTGATGAAAGAAACTCCTCCTAACTTGGACATACTCGTCCACCGCCCCCAGCTCAAGCCGGCGCACACATTCCCTCAGGCTGGCTGGCAGACAGGAGGCGGAGGCTGTGAGCGCGAGCAGGGCTGGCTCTCCGCATTCCTGGCCGTCTGAGATGGAATGAAAGGAAAGATTAATGGCGTTTAGCACGGCGTTGAGACTCGTGCGTTCCTAATTAAAATCGGACGAACAAGCGCACGGCCAAGGATCAGTGGCTTTTAATGAGGAGCTTGTAGGCTGATTTGGGCATAATTTTCTGCTTAATAAGGCTGGTTTAAAAAGTCATTTTGGAGGGATGGCACTCTTTTGAACCTGCTCATTATCAATGAGGACACCTCACTTAAGTACTTCAGGAAACGGTGGCTTTAATTAATATAGAGCTGCCACGTGGCTGTGCTGACAAGACAGAGAGAGAGAGAGAGAGAGAGAGAGAGAGAGAGCGAGTGAGGGAGGGAGGGTTGAAATTGATGAAGAACTTTCAAGGGCAATGGTTTCATTAAGCGGCTTCATTACGAACTGAATAACTCTTTGTGTCATTTGAATTCCTAGCGCTTGCGCTGTACAGTGCAGACTGGGAGGTGATGTACTGTCACTCGACAAGTCTTGACATGAGAGAAGAGCTGTGTAGAGTCAGACATACTAACAAGCCTTAATGACCCCCCCGCCCCCCTTTAATGTCCCATTCAGAGTTTACAATTCACCACACACCCTTGTTATCTACATCAACGGGTGATAGGACAACGGGACAAAGCATTTGTAGCACAAGATTAGTGTTGTTAGCGGAGCAGGCGAACTCAGCGTGAGTGCTGGTAAGTCATGTACTCGTTCTCAGCGAGTCATTGGTTTCTGGACATGGCCCACACTGCATCAGGTCCAGATGAGGCATGCGGGGTTCGAGAGGGATGTATGGCCTGAAGGGCTGAGTGCAAGCAGGGAGGGAAGGAGGGGGACGTTGAGATTTATCTGGACTAGTCGCAGTCGATCTCTTCTGGAGTGAATTGGGCTAAAGACTCTCAAAGCCTCCTCATCCCATTGTACTAATCTGCTTATGGATGATTCTGCAGTTCAGGATCTTTATCACGGGAAAGTGCTTCACTCCAGGGATTCCCACTTAAAGCCCAGTCAATCTCTAACACTCGTGTCCCTGTGCCTCTTTTATGTTCTGCTAATTACACCTCACTTTTGAAGAAGTCTGAACTTTGATTTATGATCGCTTTTGATGGATTGATTGATACATAATATTGTTAATATTAACCTGTATACAAATGCAGGATAATTAATATATACACATGTATGATATTCAGAATCTATAAATAGGTCTATGCAAACACAATATGGTTAATATATACACAGTCTATAAACACATTAACACAGAGAATAGTTAATATTAAAGTTCCCCTGTGGTGAAAACCGAGCTTTATATGTTGTTTATATGTTTTTTATATGCTTTAAGACGAGCCTTGTGTGAATTCATAAGTCAACACCATTGCTGAGCATTTTCTCCTTAAAACTCCAGTTATTTAAGACAGTCTCGAAAACAGTGTTGTAATCGAGACCAGCTCACTCGAGTCCGAGTCGAGACCGAGACCATAGAGGGTCGAGTCCGAGTCCAGACCGAGACCAAAGAGAGTCGAGTCCGAGTCGAGACCGAGACCAAAGAGAGTCGAGTCCAAGTCAAGACCGAGACCAAAGAGAGTCGAGTCCAAGTTGAGACAGAGACCAAAGAGAGTCGAGTCCGAGTCGAGACCGAGACCAAAGAGAGTCGAGTTCGAGTCAAGACCGAGACCGAAGAGAGTCGAGACCGAGACCAAAGAGAGTCGAGTCCAAGTCGAGACCGAGACCAAAGAGAGTTGAGTCCAAGTAGAGACCGAGACCAAAGAGAGTCGAGACCGAGACCAAAGAGAGTCGAGTCCAAGTCAAGACTGAGACCAAAGAGAGTCGAGTCCAAGTAGAGACCGAGACCAAAGAGAGTCGAGACCGAGACCAAAGAGAGTCGAGTTCAAGTCAAGACTGAGACCTAAGAAAGTTGAGTCCAAGTCAAGACCGAGACCAAAGAGAGTCGAGTCCAAGTCAAGACCAAGTCAAGACCGAGACCAAAGAGAGTCGAGTCCAAGTCGAGACTGAGACCAAAGAGAGTCGAGTCCGAGTCGAGACCGAGACCAAAGAGAGTCGAGTCCAAGTCAAGACCGAGACCAAAGAGAGTCGAGTCCGAGTCGAGACCAAGGCCAAAGAGAGTTGAGACCGAGACCAAAGAGAGTTGAGTCCGAGTCCCGTTGTATTATGCATAATTGAAAACATTGAGTTATGTGGAATTGTCAAGTTCATATAATTCAATATTTTCAATTACGCATGAAGTTGATTACTTAATTTTAAAGCATCAGGTTTCACTTGCATCAGAGATCCTCACACAAGCATCCCCTCATTTTTTTTAAGTTAAGTCAACTGATCACTTTTTTACAGTGATAGACACTCATAATATATATAGTGTTTAGTGTTTTTGCCTTTATTCTGAATTGCTAACATTTCTCTTTTTTTGTTTTTTGTTGTTTACCTTCTCTCCAATTTCAATATCTACCTTGTTTTTCTACCAAAACAACCGATTTGAATGGGTTATAAGGGTTTCTAATTCTGAAGAGTGGATAGAGGCACGCCCATGCAGTGAGCAGGAGAACACACACACACATACACACACACCGGCTCATTTTAATCATCTCAATGGGATCCACAGACATGATTCCAGGCTTTTAGACTTGTTGATGCCATTCACACTCTTACCCCATGCAAACCCAATCAGTATCAGGTAATATCAGCCACTCTTTGAAGGATTAAAAAGAATAAATGGGGTTTTATAGCGTTTTGTCTGAGGGATAATGCCTCTGAAATATTGTAATAATGAAAATGGATTTGATTTATGTAATTTCTTTCTGAGTTTTCTCCAGGATATGTGGGATGGCAGAAGGGCTTCTTAACATGCTTTGACATTAAAGGGATCCAATTGTTTTTCAGTTCTTCTGCCCTTGAGATGGAAGCTTTAGGATTGTGAAAGAAGAGATGTTCCCTAAAGCCTCCTAAACTAATACTAATTCAAGATAAGCCCTTTCACAAATAACTTGTTATCGCACGGGCAATACCACTGAAAGTCAATGATTTATAGTGGGTTTTTTTATATTTATCTTCATTGTTTCATGTTTGTTTTGTTCCTTTTGTAGCACAACTGCTCACTTGTTTTGAATGTGCAGGCTCGTGGCTTTATCATGTTTACTGTAGAGTGACAATTTATCACATCAATCCATTATAAAGCCCAATATTAAACAACACACGGTAAATTACGTTTGCGTTTATTCATTTAGCAGATACTGTTTCTCTAAAGAGTCTAAACATTTTTCAGTTTGCGCAAACCTACAGTGGTTTGAATGATCTCAATATTGATATTTTATTCTTTGCCAAAAGAAGTCATATTTTTCCAGTCCAAACAAGCACACAAGATTCAATTTATCTACTAATCTTTAAATTAACAATTCAAAAAGACTCACTGAATCCATCCGAGTGATTACTGAAACAACATGTTATTATAATTTTCACTGGTGGAATTAAACACACATTTATTTACCCTACCGTTCAAAAGTTTAGGGCCAGTCTCCCTCTTATACTCACTAAGGCTGCATTTTATAAATATAATAAATACAGTAAAAATTGTAATACTGTTTTCTATTTCAAAATATTTTGAATCCAATTATGTACTTTAGTCTTCAGCAGCCCATGATCCTTCTGAATACACAGATTTATTTCTAATCCAGGAAACATTTCTAATTATAATTAATATTTATACGGTTGTGCATAACATTTTTGTGGAAACTGATCAATGTTTCAGGATTCTTTGATGAATAGAAAATTAAAAAGAGTAACTTTTATTTGAAATAGAAATCAACTGTAACATTATAACCGTCTTTACTGTCACTTTTGATCAATTTAATGGATACTGTCTCAATAAAAGTATTAGCCTAATTTATTTTAAAAAGTTAGAAACTTCCCTGTATAAACTAAACCGAGGGAGAATTTCTTAATGAATTTATATAAAAATGAATTGGAATTGAATCTCAATGAAAATCTAAATGAATTGAGAGCTTAGTTTATAAAGCAGGATCAGGAAATATGTATCAATACCGACCCCTACTTACAAATGAGGAAAACGTGATTGAAATGAGCATAATGCATGAATTATGCCTAGTCATGGCTTTCCGAATCTAAGTAAACTTCATTCAAGACGCTGTTATTACTCAGCCTTGCCATCTGCATTTTGACAATTAGAGTGTGTAATGACAAGTGTTTGGTTTTATGTGATTAGAGGTGTGTTATGGCCGGTCCTGCACCCCTCTGCTGCTCAGGTTGATGTGACAGCCCTCCATCCATCATGCTGAGAGGGGCTGATCCATGAGAGGGTGAGGGGGTGTATCTGAGGTAATATTCTCCCTCTTAATTACTCTGGAAGGATAATGGCCCAGATGACTTTGAGGAAGATCAAGACAGAACACAATAGATAAACTGATACTGGGTAGAATCACTCACATTCAGTAAAGAAACATATATGGCCCTCAAGAGCTTCATAAACAGCCATAGAGTGTGCATATTCAAGTGTATAGCATGAATGAACACTGCCTTACTGATCCTGGTGTGTGTGTGTGTGTGTGTGTGTGTGTGTGTGTGTGTGTGTGTTCGTACGCTTTCGAGGAGGTCTCTTCATTACTGCCACTCCCCTGCACTTCCTCAGATAATCCCCACACCCTGCCGAGACTACAGGAAAACTGGCAGAAACATACACACACAAACACTCACGATATGCATACACACACCATTCAAGCTGTAAATAAACTCTATAGGATGTTTTAGAGACATTACTGAAAAAATAAGCATTTTGCTCTCTTTACAGCAAGCTTACACTGGAAAAAAAAGGATTTATTCCAAAACAATTGTTGGGAAATTGCTAGTAAATTTCATAAATAATTACAAAGGAATGGCACGTAACACGTTGAATCAAATGTGAAATTTAGAAAAATGAAGCAGATATAGCATTTTCTTACTCCAACTTTCATATTTACGAAAATCCCTAAACCAATTTTTTAGAATATGAAATGCGAAATGCATGTCTCTATTTGGCCTTATTTTAAATTCACGTTTTAAGCCTAAATATATATATATATATATATATATATATATATATATATATATACATACTGAGCTTATTAATATATTTGGAACTTAATTTAAGTTATAATATTCATCTGCAAATCTTGTTTTAAGGATGTTTAGATTCCATTATAGTAAACTGAGACAAAAATACACATTAGGAAAATGCTTTTTCGCGGTGTACAGTAATAGACAACAACAGTCTTAAGTTGTTCCTGGGCAACTTTCCTTTTAAAATGAACAGCTAAAAACCTTTACATTCTCCACCTGAAGCTTTTTGGGCCAATGGTTGACACTCTGTCCCTGTCAACCAATCATCTCTTGCCTGTGTATTGTTATCACATAACAGCAAACAATGGCTGATCCGTATCAGAGACTTACGACAGATAAATTTGCGTTCCTCCTCCCCTCCTGATATCTCTTATATTCAGAACATGGGATTTTCCATCATGTTCTTGGCTCTCTTTTCATTTTAATCATGACAATGGGATCAGATAATCCAGGCCAGAGAGTGGGGTTTGATTGTTCTGATTGAGTCTCTTTTGTTGGGCAGATATGTAATATGGAGTTGTAAGAGGATTTAACACAGTAGATTGTCTGATTTAATCATGTTTGCAGAGGTAAAGCAGCACTTACATGCTAGGAGTGGGTTAAAACAGAACATGACAGTAGTTTGAGGCAGTGAAGGGTTTTGTTTAATTCTCAATGGTCCCGATTTAAATGTTTCAGACGGATATTTGGAGCTAAAACTCCCCTTCACTGGAAACATGAACATGTGCAGTTATTACCTTAAGGAAATATTTCCACCAGAAGTTGCCCTTAAAAATGACTCTAAACTTTCTGGCCCTTCATTATAAACGCATGCACATTCAAGCAGCATGCAGGGCACACACTCCCTCAGATTCTCATAAAAAACCTTGTGCAGATCAATTGCTTTTAATGTTTATAATTTACATGCATACATTTGTTGTGGTTTCCATCCTATTGTGGGAGTATATAAATTCATAAGAATGTATTCTTAAATTATGCCATATTTATATCTCCATCGGTGAGAGTTTCAGTCTAGCTGAGAGAGTGAAAGGCAGTGTGAGACAGAAGACACACACACACACATACAGGGCAGCATGGAGTGTGTGGGGATTAGGGGGAGATATACTCGCCCCATCTATTAATCCCCTCAGTAGCAGGAGAAAGAGTCTGCTCACACACACACACACACAAATGCATGGCATTTTAGCATGTCTGAGTGGAGTCGCTTTATTTCTGTAGACCGGCAGACTGTTTGACTCTGGTTTACAATGACAACATTTCTGTTTGTGCGTTTGTGTCTGTGTGTGCATGTACTTTACTGTCAGTTACCATCTTAATTCAGAAGTGACCATCTGACAGTGCCAGATCCAGTGATTACTTGTGTATAGTCTATATGACTGAATTTATTGCTAAGTGTTAGTGTGTATTTGTGTATGGATCTGTGCTAACAGTCATTATTTACATTAGAGCTGAAGGGTTTTCTGTGGTCTCTGCTTTAATGCTCTGCTGTCATCCAGCCGAGAGCTCGAGTCTGTCTCAGACTGAGCAGGAATAATTTCCCTCACACACCCTATACAGAAACATTGTGTTTCATTCATCTCATGCAGCTCTTCGCAACCTTTGCAGTGGGATCCAAAAGACTGAGGCCACATTGGGAATAAAAAAACAGTAATAATTTAAACCTAAATAGATTTTTTGAGAATTTTAAAATAAAGCACCATTTGCCTTTGCCATAAAATTAATAAGAAATGATGTGATACGGCACTATTTCTAGGGCACTATCAAATCAATAATTAGGCTACTGTGTTGATACCATAGTGCAATGATATACCTCAAAACAATACCATGGGACTTTGATATGTGGCTAATTGACAAATAACAAATGCAAGAACATGGAAATGCAAGAACACCTATATATACAGTATATATATATATATATATATATATATATATAGAGAGAGAGAGAGAGAGAGAGAGAGAGAGAGAGAGAGAGAGGGAGAGAGAGAGAGAGAGAATGTACATACAGTATCTGTAAAAACAACATATTTATTAGCATTTTTACAATTTATTTATATTTATTGTCATATTTAATGATCATTTAACATTTTTGCAGCAGTTTACTTAAACTGGTCATGAATAAATATATGCATTAATTAAGTAATTAATATTCCTTGTAGTCTTTCAATTAATAAAAAAAAATGAATAGACAAGACAAGTTTGTTCAGGCTTTAGGGAATTACAAACCTGCGCACATATATTCAAACACACAAAACTATAGAATTAATTCTTAATGCACTGAAAAAAATAAAACCGTAATTTTTACGGTAAAAAAAGTGGCAGCTGTGATTGCCAGAACTTTACCGTTAAAAATACGGTAGGAACATTAATGGTTTTACAGACTTAACTTAAAATTTACAGTAATAAACCGTATTTCATTTTCTGATAAAGTGTTGATTTAGCAAACTTATGTAAAGAAGCTGCACAGTGTCATTCACACAAACATTAAACACCATAATGGTAACATAATGGAAATAAAAAAACAACAACATTAATTTAACAACATTAAATGTAACACAAAACCCTAATGTACATAACTGATTAGAAAAAAAAAACAAGAAAACTATGAGGAACCATAATTATTTCAACAAAAATACTTAAAATGTGAAGTGTCACACAGGGATTTGTGGGAATGTCAATTGTTTTTTCACTGTAAATTATACAATAAGTTGTTCTTTTTCACTTTCAAAAACTGTAAATTTAACGGTATTTTACAGTAAAATTATATCACAGTTATTTACCGTATATAGTACGGAAACTTTTACTGTTAAAATCACAATTTTTTTTACAGTGATGTGAACGCCATCAGCGTTTATCACAGGTTCGCGTTTAAAGTCTGTTTAGAGATATTCGTACATTTTTACCTTACAATTACTGTAAATCCTGCCTTCATAAATGCCAGAGGAGAACTGAACCCCGACTGAGCCTGGGTTGGGTCACCTGAGTTTTATGTCACCTTTAGGTCACTTAGGTTCCTTGCCACTGTTGCCTTTGGCTTGCTCAGTTGGGGATATTCAAATTTATTAACCGATCAGTAGTACCATTGATCAGCTCTAACAAACGTGGATGTTTTCCCACTATGAAATGAACACTGTGAAGCTGCTTTGATGCAATCTATATTGTGAAAAGCAAATTTTTCACTTTTAAAGTGAAAAACTTTAAAATAGTTCTAGAAATAGTGTGTAACTCTGCTGCACACTAAATGATTACCACAATTCCTGCTATTAAATGGTACGTCAACATGCTTCAAAGAACACCAGAGTAATACCATGGTATATTTTTGCCAGTTTTGTTCATGAAACATTATCCAGTTATAACAAACATGAGAATTCTAGATCACAAATCAGCAATGCATATTACAGGTTATCCAGTCATTGATATTAATACCAATAACATTCTGTTAATATCATAACTACACACATTAAGGTACATCAGCTCTCAAAGTACATCTGTTATCAACATGTGCCATTTGGATCAGACGATCTCTTCCAGACAGGAGAGACAGACCCCCATCTGCCTGTCTCTCCTCCCCAAGAAAGAGATCTCCTCTCTGGGTCATGGCTGGGCCTCTTCCCTCCCCTGCAAAGTATCATAGCTGCTGATTTGTGTGTTCATATTTAAAGTGTGTTTGTAAGTGATTATGACTGATATCAGGTCACAGAGGCTTAGATTAACACCAATAACTGTAATGGCGACCAGCTGTTTAGTCTCTTACTGGAGTCTCTCGGTCTCTGGTTAAAATCACTCACTCTCCTGTCCTAGAGATTGTTCTAGATTAGGAGGGGGTGTGGCTGTGAACGGGGGTTTTGTGCTCAACCAAACGATGATCCATATTAAATCTCTCTAAAATGAAAATTGCAAAGATTTAGCCAGGGATCATGAGCAGTGGTGGATTTAATCACAACCTGCTGGTGGTGAAGTGAGTGTGTGGAATGTACCAGCATTGTGAACCAGGATTACTGTATTTATTTATTTACTGTTAATGTACACAGTAAAAAAAATGGGATTATAGCATGGTTTTGCTTTGCATACAGTGAATAACTCGACGGGACAGTTCATGTAGGTTTACAGTAAAATATTGTTAAATTTACTGTTCTTGGACATGATAAAGAACAAGCCTTATAATTTACAGTGAAAAATTGTAAATTGACATTCCCATAATTCCTTCATATTTGATGGTTAAATTTTTCTATGTACACTACATCTTATGTAGACTAAACTAATTAAACTAATGTTTATTGCATTATTTTTGTGTTGTGTTGTTACCATTTTGTATTTTCTCTGCACCTTTAATATTTTAGTAATTACCTCATCTTGTGGAAAGGCTTTTTGACCTTTGACTCTACATGTGGCTTTCTCATTACCACCTGTGCTTTTATGGTGGTTGTCAGTAAAGTACAAATCAGATTTTATTACTTCATTATGTTGGTATAATAAAACGATCAGTTAATGAAATATGTTTTTTTTTTACTGTATTTTTTACAGTAAAGTTCTGGCAATCTCAGATGCTGTTTGTTACCATATAGTACATTCTTAATAAACAAATAAATAAAAAAGGTATTTTCTTAGGTAATTCACACTCTTTCTCTTGATCTGAGCAGTAACTTTACATCTGTGAGTCACATGTGTTGTGTTTTCTACCCCAGGGCTGTGTGTGCACGTGTGTGTGTGTTTTGCTGTGACACCTCTGAGTGTGAGACTCATGTCTGACCGTCCTACTTGTGCTCACCTTCATCTGTGTCTGTTCTTTCCCTAAACACACGTGATGGATCGCTCGCCTCTGAGCAAATCTCTCTCTCTCTCTCTCTCTCTCTCTCTCTTACTCTCTCTCTCTCTCTCTCTCTCTCTCTCTCTCTCTCTCTCTCTCTGAGTGCTCCTGGCTTGCTCTCTCTATATCTTCTCTTTCTCTTTCCCTCACACATGCGCACACACACACACACACACACACACACACACACACACACACACACACACACACACACTGTCTTTCCATCTCTGTCTGTCTTCAGTAAGTGTGCTTGGCTGTTGATTCGTTCTCAGAACACAGTCGTGTATAGAGCAGATGGTGACCGTATTCAGTTTTCCAGACTTGCATTAAACGTTCGTTATCGACCACAAATGCAGCCAAGCTCTTCTTCCACCACCAGCACCCCCTCAACCACCATAAACTTACCCCCTCCACACACACACACACACACACACACATTCTCTCTCTTTGTCTTGTTTTAAAACAAGTTAGATCCATTATCTCATGGAACTTTTTCTTTATTATACATTATTACAGCATTATAATTTTGCATTTACTGCATTTACTTGATAAAACATGTAATATTGTGAAACATTTCTATTTTTATATATTTTTAAATGTAATTTATTCCTATACGTTTTCATCATCACTAGTCATCAATGTCACATGATCCTTCATTCTATTATGCTGATTTGCTGCCCAAGAAATATGTCAAATTTTTTATTATCAATGTTGAAAACTGTTGTGCTGCGTAATATTTTTGTGGAAACTGTGATGCATTTTTGAATTGAAAGTTAAAAGGAACAGCGATTTTTTTTTAAATAGAAATCTTCTGAAACATTGTAAATGTTGTTACTGCCTCTTTTGATAATTTTATTGTATTCTTGCAGAGTAAAAGCATTCATTTTTCCAAACGTTACTGATCACAATCTTTTGAACATCATTATATCAGATTGTCTGTCATTGTCCCAAACAGAAATGTCCCATGATGCCCCTTGTTAGGACGCAGTGTCAATCTCCATGTTGCATGCTGAACCTTCTTAAAATTGGTAAAATATTTTAGGTGGGTTGGCTTTCATATCCAATGATATCTATAGGACGGATTGTATTTATTGTGCAATTTATACGCAAAAATGTATGATACGTATGATACGTATGATAGGTATTACACACCATAAAGTACATATCATATGCACACGGAAACTTTTTTATGTATAAAGTAAAGAATGAGTCGAAGTAAAGTATAAAGTATGTCTTGACAAACTTTCCTTATAGTTTTAATTGGCACATTCAGTTTTCAAGTCAGTTACTCCTCACATCTTTTAACATCTCAGCTCTTTTGCCACTGACTCTCACTTTCCCTTTCTCTCTCTCTCTCTCTCTCTCTCTCTCTCTCTCCTCTTTCGCTGTAATCAGAATTACATAGAAAGATAAACCCTGTTAGCAGTGAATAAGCTCTAATCTCCTTCATGAGGCAAAGATGAACACTAATCCACATCTGTCCATACAAAATGTTTACCACTTATATTTCATACTGTCCTTCACATGCCATGTATACAATCAGTCTTGTGTGAGAAAGAAGAATATATAAAACTATGTGTAATGAGGTACGTGTTGTATAAGGTATTTGCAAAGCACAGTGCTTTTTCTGGACAAATTGAGCTTATGGTCAATCTAAGACATAAATATGCAGCGATGAATGATTTAGCCTATGCATTACTCAAGATTACTCAGCGAGGTCAAAGCTTAAAGGCACTGGCATGGCTTTGTGTAGGTGTTGATGATCACATAATAAAGGCTGAAAGAGGGATAACAAGACACTTATGGAAGAAACTTCTGCTTAGCCTTGCAGTGCATACTTGTATTCTGCTACGCTAACTGCATTTTTGCACTGTGATTCAGTTAGTTGTAAGTTAACCAAAAACTATTTATACAGACATTGACTGTATGCATGGTGCATAGAAATGGTCTATATATTTCATGAGGTCTCCCAAGGCGCTAGACCAGATCAGTGCTGGGTCTGATTTTTGTATGAATCATCTGCGCAATAGGACACCATCTGGCAAAAGCCCGATTAAGAAGACCGAGTGTATTCTGGCTGACCATGCTTTTGCTCATGCATAAATAAGAGTGTACTGAGCTCAATATCACCTTAAAAATACATATTAAATATATTATTCAATATTATACAATTATATACAGGCATATCCGTCAATTTAGTTGAACTTTGGAGTGATTTGAAGCACTTAATATAATGTTGTTTCTCTATGCCTCTCTTTTGAGTTTTAAGAGGATGTAATATTCCATAAATTGACTAAATAATGAATGTCCAGAGAAACAAAAAAAAATATTGTCATGATTTGTAATCACAACATTTTTTTCTTTTGTCAAATCAACTTAAATAATTTATGTAGTTCAGATGATATATTATTTTGAGTTTCTGATGCTTAAATCAATCTCCTTCATTTTATCAACTCAATTTTTCCAGTTCAATGAACTTAAAATTTTAAGGCAACCAGGTTACTTCATTTTTTAAGTTAAACCAACAATATATTTTTTATTTTTTTAGTTTGTCAAGAGTTTGCTCTTTCATTGCTCAGTAAAATTCCTTTAGACAGCTGACAGCTTAACAACAGCTGACAATTGTTGATATAGAGGTATAAAATGAATATGGATACACCTACACCTACAATTTGATGAGAAATGTTCATGTTGAGATGTCTAAAGCAAAGGTCTTCAAACTTTACAGAGAGAATAAAGAGAGATGAAGTCGGTACTGTGTTTTGCATATTAAGCCTGCTCTATAAAACATGCATACATTGCATTATTAATGCATTTACACTTTGTTATAATGCTCACAGTACAAACAGTACTTGTAAATTACATTTAATTTGACTTAATGCATTTTAATGTGGGGGGAAGTTGAAACATTTTTTTTTCTCACAACAATCAGTTTGAGATCGAATAATAATTGATAGCCCCACAGAGGTTGAAAAAACATCTTTTATTTCGCAATAGAAAGCAAAAGACAGTCACAAAAGACTCAATTTGCTTTCCATTTAGGAGAAACAGTTGGGTTTATTATTTGTTTTACTTGCTTATGAGGAGTGGTAACTCTTTACCAGATGTTTCAGAGCACACAATTCACAAAAATAGATTGGCAGTTCAAATTGCGTGCCACATTTATTTGTTTGCCATTTACTTATGACCTGGAAGTCATCACTGAGTGAAAAGGAGATATTTGACAGTATGATTTGAAATGTTATATTGTCATAGTATTTATATGGTCATACTGTACTCCATCTATCCATCCATCCACGTCTCTATCACCCCCCACTCTCTCTCTCACACACACACACACACCTACACACAGCGTGGTGGGCCACCTGTCTCTAATGGCTGTGATCTGCTGAGTTGCGTAACCAGAATGTCCATCAGCTCCGGCCTCCTGCTGACAGCGCCGCAGTGGTCCGTGTGTTTGTGTGTGTACACTTGTGCAGAATGCTGCATCTATTAGCGTTCGAGCATAACCCATGGATTCCTGCCGGTCAGAAAACTTTTAAAGCGGCGTCCTTGTCCCGAGGAAATTACGAGTGCTTTTCACCCACAGTGAGCTGCCCACTGCCCCAGATGACTTAATCTGTTAAGCGACGTTTACCACTGAGGACGGCGCCTGATAGGGAATCTGCAGTGATTTAAAGGGATTGCTTTAATTACTGTGATCTGTGCGCCGTATTTATTTAGTAGGATCTAAAGTAAAAAGCCAAGCGTTTGGCACGTAACTAATGCGACCCATTAGTCTGATTATGTTGTCTTGTACTTTGGTACGAGCCGTGCACCTCTCGTTCTCTCTCTCTCAGGGGAGACGGGGTGTAATGGCTTTTAAATAATGGTTCATTGTTGCAGTTAATCCAGATTAACGAAGGATATGCTGTCTCCGTTATGTGGTTAAGAATGAATCCGTCTACTGACTTTTTGGCACAAATTTCATTTATGATCCAAATCCTATAGTAATAGCGATACAGCTGTTCTCCCAACCTGATTTTCATTAATTCAACTTTTTCGTGTGTTGTTGGGATGGTAGTGACAGGACATACACCTAATTGCAGGCCTGGACATCTCGTTTAGTATTTGATGAAATGTATTTTACAGTGTTCTTGGACATGTGAGTGAGAAGACAGCTTGACCAGGCACCGTGTTCCAAAATCCTCCCCCGTGCAGTCCACACTTCCCTCACGTCCATCTCTGATGCGTGTGTGTGTTTGGCTTGGTGGTGTTAGAGGTGTGAGATCGGCGTGGATGTGCCAGGTGGCTCGGCCCACTTGTTCGCCATTGACTTTTACCTTAAATACTGTCTCCCTGGTCCAGTTCTGCAGCCTGTTATTCAAATCTTTGAGGGACACTTCTGTCATCATTTACACACCTTCATGTCACTCCAAACCTCTATGACTTACTTTCTTCTGCTGAACACAAGAAGAAATATTTTGATGCATGCTTCTGTCCATACAATAAAAATCAATGGGGTAAAAACCACATTGGACCTAACTGACTTTTATTGTATGGACAGAAAAAGAAATTAAATTATTTTGTGTTCAAATGTGTTTCATTTTTAAATTGAATTTTATCTAATGGGTTCATTTGAAAAAAACTTGCCTCTACATTTGGAAAACTCCTAGAAAATACCTTTACATACAATTCAACTACTGAATACTACCAACAACTTGTTCATTTTTACAAAAATTATGATCGCTAAACCATTACGTTCATTGGTTTAACACTCAACACTTTAGCACAACTCACTTTGAAAGTTCAGTGAAAGATGCAAGAAACAACATGCTATTATTCTGTTGCTTTGCTAATGAGCCTAAGCTTATTTCATCAGATATTTTCATTTTTTTCCAAGGCCATCGTGAGTACTACTTTTGCTCATGTTTTGATACTTTGATTTAAACAAACCCCAACCCTAAGCATTAACTATAGTGTTTAAGTGAACCGTTTGTGTGAAACAGACTTTTCACCTGCATGGTGGAACATAAAAAGTGCTCAAGCCATACATTCAAATGGTCACAAATCTAGAGACCACAATATCATCTGAAAGGGTTAGTTCACTCATAAATTATGTCATCATTTACTCCCCCTCATGTTGTTCCAAACCTGTATGAGTTTTTTTCTTCTGTTGAACACAAACAAAGATATTTTGAAGAATGTCGAAAACCCAACAGTGGGCCCCATTGACGTCGATAGTATTTGTTCCCTTTCGTTGTCACTCCAAGTTACGTCGGATGACAACGAATGGGGTTTCGCTTAGAAAGCCTATCAACTTTGAGTCGTACAAAATGAGCCAATGGCAAAGAAATTCAATGGGTCTGCGGAATTTGCATGGCGCCCCACCTCGTGGGTATAAAAGGAGAACGCCAGCAATATGCAGATATTTTTTCGCTTTGGAGCCAAGTGTATGCTTCACTCCCTAAGCCATTCTGAGATCTTCTTCTTCTGGTAGTATGTCTCGCTCTGCACCGCTTCAGGTTTGCAATTACAGGAGGGTGAGTAAATGATGATAGAATTTATCCCTTTTAGGAAGCTCTTAAGACTTGGTCCATAAGAAAACATATACTGTGCTAAAAACACCTAAAAAAATTTAGCAACTGCATAGCAACACCCTGGCAACCGCCCACAACATCCAAGCATCATGGTAGTGAGTTTTGCATTGTTAAACTAACAGTCTCATCCTAAGACGTCAACTAACTGACGCTTTTGACCACACGTCAACATCCGCTGTTTTAGGGTAAACTTTAGCGTCAGTTAGATGACGATCCTGGGGCGTCATCCAACTGACGCTTTACCTTTAACGTCAGTTAGTTGACGGGTAGGTTTAGGTCTGGGGTATGGTTAGGATTACATAGAGTCATCTAACGACCATAAAGGGTACTCTAAAACGGCGGATGTTGACGTATGGTCAAAAGCGTCAGTTGTAAGACGTCTTGGGATGAGACTGTGCTGTGTTAAACATATTTTCTTCCAAAAATATAAATAACTAGAAATAAATGAGTTGTAATTGTTTAGGTCATAGAGCAATGCACCACTATAATGTAGGTCCACTGTCACACTCCTCTGTTACCTTAAAAAATGGATTACGTGCAGAATATTTCAAACCATACTTAGTGAATGTCTCTCTCAGTCTCTCTTTCTCTCTCTCACACACTCTTTCCAGGTCTCAGATTGCAGATTATTACAGATATATTACTATAATTATCTAACTTTATAGCGCCTTTAAATGTCTGATGTAGTCAGAGTTATGGACTTAATATTACAAAGAGGGTTTAGGTACAAGGATGCCTTATTAAAATCAAAATTTCAGCCAAGCCAATCTCCATTTATTTTGTGCCTGTTTCTACATATTTAACCTTTGTGTGTGCGTGTGTGTGTGTGTGTGTGTGTGTGTGTGTGTACATTGACTCATGGGGACTCATGTCATGTGGGGACCTAAAACAAACTTATAAATCATACAGAATAATTTTTTTTTTAATGTAAAAATGCAGAAAGTTTTTTGTGACGGGTAGGGTTAGTGTAGGGGTCAGAATTTGTAGCTACAGTATAAAAACCATTACGTCTATAGAGAGTCCCCACAACGATAGTGAACCAGTGTTTTTTGTGTGTTGAAACAAAAAAGGAAAAATATGTAACTTATTACATTTTGGATCAGATGGTTAAATCTATGCATTTGTAAATGAATGAGATTTTAAGGGAGTGTTTTAACAATCCAGACATAAGTAACTGACAAGTGTCAGAGCTGTGAGGATGAATCATATGTCAGCTCCCTGCAGTTCAGTTATTTATTTAATTATGACTCATGTGTTTGGCCCATTTCAAATGTCCACTTCTGGAACATCTATATACATGCTATTAGCATTAAACACTCATTTTATGAGGTGATAACACGTAATAAGGTTCTTGGGTTCTTGTTCCGTTGTGTAACCAGGAAGAGAGTTTTTGGCCAGTTAAGATGTTTCTTTACAAGCTTCCTGTTCACTTTAGGATTCAGTTATTAATTGTGTTAAAAGACCAACATGGCTTGACATCACTTTACATTTCTCTCAGTATCAGACTCAAAGGTATTAAATGGCCTACATCTGTCTGTTCCTGCGTCTCGTTTAAAGTTTAAGGGTGATCGTTCTCGTTTATGATATGGCTTTGGCACTGTAGATGCTCAGTTCAAGCTGAATTCGGCTATAAGCTGTAATACTGTCACTATTCAACTCAAATTCGTTCAGGGTTGATTCAATCAGGGATTGTCAGACGAAATGTTTTAATATTAATATGCAGTGGGGTCTTTAAAATATTTAATAAACATATTATATTAAAATATGAAATGTAGAAAAATTCAGCTTTATATATTTTTCTATGATAATAGGAATAATTAACTTGTTTTTTATTTAGTTAGTTCATTTTTATTTTTATTATTGAAAATTATTATAATTTTTTTTACCAGTACATTCTTTAGAATAGCATTTTATGTGTGTGTGTGTGTGGGGGGGGGGGGGGGGGTTAGACCAAAGTGACCAAAGAGCTGCACAATTACTCTAATTGTCCAGCTCTTTGGTCACCATTTGTTGTTTTTAAAATGTGCTATAGCAATAGATGTGACTTGACTAACCAAAAATCATGAGTTTAGGCACAGGGGGTTCAATTAAGTTTGTTGTCTCTCCCCAATCAGGTTTGTTTTCGAGGACTCTTTCTTTTTTTTTCTACCCGTTTCCAGCTTTGCTCTCACCTAGTGTCACAGTGGAATTCAGAATGAGATATTTGAATGGCCCACGCTCTGCCAAACCCCGGCCAGAGCTGTTTACTCAGTGATGGGAGCACATTTGGGATCTGTTCAAATTCAAAGACATGCCAAATCATTCTCTCTTTCTTCTTCGTTCCCCCTCCGTCGCTTTGTGTGCCCGTGTCTGTGCCTCTCACCCTCACCCTCTCTCTCCCTTGTGGTAAATGGAGATGTGAAATATTTAAACGCACTTTGTTGTGCGGGGACAATGCACTCTAGCAGATGGACAGGCCCCGCACGGGTTGGATGTATGCAAATCTCCATACAAAGCAGCCCAGGATGTTTTCAATCTAACACCAGCGCCTCAGGCCCTGTTTTAATCCCCCTTTACCCACAGCCAGCCTGGTTTTTTATCAAGTCAAACGCCGTAAGCGCTGTGTCAACCTGGACATCTGGCCCCACCACGAAACCAGAGGGAGAGCAAGACAGGCGAGCGAGTGTGGGAGAGAGGATCTGGCTGGCCTGAAACATTTGGAGATGGGTATGGGATATGGAAATACTCGGAGAGATGAGTAAAGGACTGTGTGGGATTGTACTGGAGCTTCTGAATAAAAGCTCTCTAACCCTCTTACTTCACTCTGCCGCCTCTGCGGAGAATCAGGCCTGGGAGGCTTACGTTTGCCTTGGAGGTAAACATGTTGCTGAGACGCTCTCTCTCTCTCTCTCTCTCTTGGTCTTTCGTTTCTCCACCACTTCTTCTTTCCTCGACGCTTTCTTTTGCGTTTTCAAAGGAAACGAGTGATGCTGTGGGCTGTCGGGTTTGAATGATTGCTTTCTGATGTGACAAATGAAGCAGAGAGCAGCCAGACACCTGGAGACACCTGGCACCCCGGCGCAGAGCGAGCGCACCATCACACTGGCATGCGCGCAGCTACACGGACACTCCTTATTCAATTACTGGCTCAATTAAAATATCGAACCGATGGTGCGTGAAAACTTCACATTTCCATGTTACAACACCCGCTAACTGATGAACTGATAAACCAGCCGGTTAACTGGAGCCGACTGATGTCTGAGAGGAAAGAGGGCTGGTTTGATAGATGGTTTGTCTAATTGGATATGCGAGTGTTCAGCGGAGTCTACTAATATAGGCCAATGATATATATGATGTTCACAATAAAGGAAAGGTTAGGCGCTATGTGGGGTTGCCATCATGGGCATTTTATTATTGCATTTTATGATTTAAACAGCTTGTAAACACACTTTATCTCAAGGAGAAAAAAAAACAAATAACTTGTTAAACATGGAAATATTATTTTAAGACATTTCTCCTTATATAAAACCTTTTTGGTGTAAAGGGTTCTTAAATCAAAAATGAAGTCAAAACTGAGTCAAGAGTCCCATGCAGGGTATATAACACCCCATTGAACCTTTTTTTTGTGCCAAGTTATTAAAAATGTACTCTTTGCATTCATGTTCATTTCATATGACTTTAAATTAGTCAGTGTACTCATCTTCTCTGAGGTCAATTTTACTTTATAGGTTTGGATCTCACACCACATATGACTTTGCTTAGTCATGTTCAGATTATCAAATATTTTAAAAGACTTATTGATTTTTACCCACAGCCTTGAGGGTCTTCAGGTGCCCTCTCTATGATATAATTTCCTGTTTTATCTTATATCATATTATACAAAAGCATAGAAAAAGTTTATACAAAAAGTTTCAAAGCAGCGCCACAAAATAAAAAAAATATACAATAATGAATATACAAATGAATATGCAAATATTCAGTAAATGATACTCAGTCCAAGAACTGTGTTAATGTTACACAGTTCTTTAATTCAATTCAGCTATAAGCAGCTCTACAGAAGACAAGTGTGATTATTAAGATCAAATTAATGTAATGTGCTTTCAATTCATTGCCTTTGCAAACATTCATTTTTGCAGTGAAGTGTTTAAAATATTTAATTATATATAAAAATGTTAAATTAATTGTATTATTGTCATTTTTAGTCTATTCTTCAGTTTTTGCACATTTTTTAACTTCATCCCCCCAAAATATATTAAAATGATTTTTAATTTAGAAACTAAAAACGTTCATCAATAGAAGCTGTGTTCAAGTAATTGTATAATATTCACCTTATCAATCTAAACCTTCTCTTTGTTTGTTTCCTTAGAAAAAATTCACCTCTGGCTCTCATCTGAGACGAAAGGTAAGCAAGAAACATCCCCTCTCTATCTCTCTATATGTGTGTGTGTGTGTGTGTGTGTGTGTGGCAGACGTACCTGTCTCTTTCACAGCTGCCTCTCAGACTGCAGGAGCCCAGCTAGCATGACACCTCACATCTCTGAACAGGGCCTGAGGACTGGAAAGATAAACACACACACACACACACACACACCGCTGCTCCAGCCCTCCAGACCACCACCTGCCTCCATGTACTCGTCTGCACACAAAAACACAAGATTGTCTCTCTTCCTGCATTTTTCTTTTCATAAACTTCAAATGGCATACCCGCATTACCTTCCTATGCTCACGTTAGTCTACATGCATACTCAAATATGAATATTTGTATGATTTCTGTACGATTATATACACGATCAGAGCCTAAGGCCCTCATTGCACGCTGCAGGCCAGGCTATGACCCTGTATGGTCCCAGTGACCCTCACTGAGTATACTCATTCCTTCAGGTGCAACACAAATACATGGAAACACACACGCATATTTGTATTTATAACACGGTTTCTATTGTTTTTTTAACAGAGATTTCTCAACCCTCTTCACCTAAAATGAACACTTAAACAAACCCTTTTGCAGTTTTAGATCTTAATTAAGGCATTATTTTGTATGTTTATTAAACCCTTTTCTCTTGACTATCATCTGGTCCTCAACATGTAGGCGATTTCAGGTTTTACTGTACATTTGATGTTTGTAAAACCTGACACACACACACAAATGCGCCATCTAGATAACACAACGGAAAGGTGTTTTTTGTTTGTTTGTTTTTATTGTATATGAGAGATTACGGTTCTGACTTAAAAAAGACAAAAAGAAAGAGAGAGAGAGAGTTGGAGAAAGAGCGAGTAAAGAAAGAGAAATCTGGGGGTAAAAGCAAGTGTGAATCTGACAGACCAGATTGCCTGGCAACAGAATGACCATCATCTGGTGCAAGAAAAAGAGTGAGATAGAAAAAGAAAGGGATTGAACATAAAAAAGAGAAAATATGGTGGCAGTTATAGTTTCCACTATGCCAATACCAAATAATCATTTTAACTGAATTAATTCTCTTCGGATGTGCATTTTACATTACAGTATGTGAGAGTCAGTTTTGGTAATCGTAATTACATGTATCAGAAACCTTAACGATGCTGAAGCTGTAAACTTCTCCTCTGTGTGAATAGGACACTATACGAGCAGTGTCAAGGGTCAAATCTTCATTAAACGATGGGGTATTATTACAGAGATTCCCACTGGCCCCATCAGTGAATGACATTTTGGTTTCCTGATGTCTGGTTGAGACTTTTAGCCAAACGTTCTGGGCTGACTGTCACAGCACAGCCTCAGGCACAAACTACACCAGTCCCCTCTCTTCACACACAGCTCACACTCGCTCGAAACACGCTGGAGGAGGGGAGCATCAACCTAGACTGTGCCAAATTATGTTTCATATTCTTAATCTATATTTTATTTTTGATATTTTAGTATAAACTGAAGCATACTGCATCCCACAAAGCAGCATTTACATGAAAACAATGTACAAAAAAAAAAACGTAAGAGTCGACAACGTTATCAAAGCAATGCAAAATGCTGTATTGTTCATGACTGGCCAGTAGTTGGCGATGCCACTTTTTAAAGAAACATACGCTCCTATAGACTGAACAGGTAATATGCATGGACATGATGTCATCATTTTCAAATATAGTTTACACCACAATAATGGTCTTACTCTTCGAAACCCGTTTTCAAGATTGCGTTTTCAGGCCCCCGAAACCCTGCTGTTGTGTAAATGAATGTCCAAAATGCATAAAACCTTTCCGTTGTTTAGTTGAAAATGGTTTCAAACTCAATATTTGATTAAAAAAGCACAATAAATATGCAACATTTTGAGATCACTACTGTTACTGCAGTTTGAAACAATGCTTCATATATTCTATTGGCTTCTTTACTATATGAAATATAGTAAGCAGTATACAACACTCTACACACATGTGTATGCATTAGGCTAATGTTTCATTCTGAATATAACCATTGCTAATTCAGGTGTCTCAGATACTTTAACTGTGTCTGAAATCACATGCAGTGAAAGTATTAATACTGCATTTGACGAAAAGCTGAATTTTCAGCTTCATTTCTCCAGTCTTTGTCATATGATCCTTTAGAAATCACTTCTAATATGCTGCTTAAGAAATTTTGTAAGTTATTGAAAACAGTTGTGCTGCTTAATATTTTTTGTGGAAACTGAGATAAACAAAATTCAATATGCTTTGATGAAAAAAGTTCAAAAGAAGATTTTCTACCAATATAAAACAATATTTTTATTTTTCTAACAATAGACTTTTATTTTTCTAACAATATAAAAGTCTTTAATGTCACCTGACACCTGACAAAGTATTAATTTCTTAAAAAAAAAAAATCTTTCTGACCCCAAACTAATCTGGACATACTCAGTGTTGCCAAGTCAAGTCTTCTTATTAAAAGCGACTTGAGTTTGACCACTTTATCATAAGTGTGTGATGATGTTTCTCTGTCTGTCAATAGAATGGCAATCGCTACTCTGTCTGTTTAAATGAGCACTGTGAGTCTCTGAAGCAGGTTGACTTCAGCATCTTGAAGCTGCCATTACAACAGTTAGAAAATTCTTAAATAATAAGTTTATAGCCAGCAAGGCACAAATATTAAATTTCAAAATATTTGTCTTATGAGTTTTGGGCACAATAAAATCATTATTTTTTATTCAGCGTAGTTATGCCATGATGAGATGGTCAATGATGTGCTGTGAGTTTTTTTTTTTTTTTTTTTTTTAAGGAAAATGTTTCAAGGAAAGAAAGCGAACAACATTTTTGGTAGAACATAATAGAAAACTTAAACAAAATCATTTTTAAAGGGGAGTATAGGGTACCCTATGCAGACTGTGTCATGTGCGTATGCCCCACCTCCAATTTGGACTTAATAATAAAAAAAAAGAGAAAATTGCTTAACTTATTTTGATGAGTTAAAACAATACAAAAACATATAAAATGTTTTTTTTTTGTAAGTTAAAAAAGATTCAACTCATTTTTTTTTTTCAAAAGTCAGTTAAATGTGATTTAAGTTAAAGTTGCTTAAACATCCAAGTTGATTGTACTTAAAATTTGTTTTTGGGCTGCTTATTTAGTTTTTTCAGACCAGGTCACTTTTTTTCTTATGCACATTTCAGACTTTTAGCAGAAGTAAATGTATGAATTTGTATAGGCTTTTTATATAATGCAGAATAATACTGAATAGTCTAAGTCACTGCTCCTGTCAAATGATAGAAGGATGCACAAATCTGTCCTTGACCCTATTTCACCTAGTACATTAATTAAAAGTAAATTAATTAAAAACAACGAGATACAATAGCACATATTACAAATAAAGAAGTCTAATTAGCCTTTAGGTTTATGGCTACGACATCATTAGAAACATGGATATTAGCTACTCACACCACACACTCTGCTGGCATTTTCATTAAAGACGTAAAACCAGAAGTTGTAGAAAACGACATAAATAAGCTGTCTGGAGAATGGTTTATGGTCCGGCTGGAGCTCATGCTCACCCTCTAAACTTCTTCAATAATTACAGTATCTCGCAGCTTTAATGGTGTCCTCCGTATGTATGCGAGTCAGTCAGTTTCTTTTCCCTTCTTTTCACCCAGTCAACTTCTTCTGCTGTACTAATTAATGAATGCTTAGTGTGGGTGCCCTTTCTTTTGAGTCCCTTTAGTATAAACATAATTAATGCCCGGCCTCTTTTATGGAGGCTGTCATCAGTATTCATCCGCATCCCCCAGAGGAGCGCGAGCCGGACTGGCTCGCCTCGGCACAGCAACACTTGGAGCCAGAGTAAAAAGACCTGGGAATGCACACAAGTGGTATTTGTAAGCCGAGATCAAAAAGCATTTACCTTTAGATGTTTTTCCTGTTATGAATATTCAGTGGCCTTATTGAAATCTAATTTAGGTCTCCTTATCTCTGGGGGTTTTTAATCAGTGCACATAGCCGGAGGGTAGATCTGATTGACAGCCGAACTTTAGTGAAAGACAGACAGAGCTGGTGGAGGGGGGAAGAGACACAAGGCATGGACAGAAGCAGAGAGAGACAGATTTAGTGGTGCGCTTGTGTTTGGGACACAAGATATGAAGCGGAAAGCGAGGTGTCATTTTGAATTCAAAACAAACTGGTACCTGAACAACATGTTACCGCAACACATATATTTACTCATCCTCATCTTGTCTTATTTGACATTAATTCTTCTTTTGAACACAAAAATACAATTCAGCTTAATCTTAACATATATGAATGTTTCAATTCAGACAATGTTTCAGTTACTCAGACTACGTACGGACCGTTGGTTGAATGTCTGATTCATAGGGCACACTTTACTGGAAACACTTCAGGAGTTTCAAAGTCACGATCTGATTGGTTGAATACTACAAGATGTCCGCGAGACTTGTGTGTTGCGTTCTTTAACGGTCCACCTGGAAACAAGTGCCTTGACGCCAAATCCCTTTTCAGAAGAAGAACGACATCGTGTTTACAACTGTGACAATGAGCGCCTACCAGGATGAACTAATCGCTGAATTTTCTAAAGTATGTGAAGTTCGCTGCTCCATTGTTGCAGTAAACTTGCTTGTGGTTCCACCTCTGGGTGACCCCCACATGTGTATTTCTATTGTAAGCCTCTCTGAGCATGTGTCTTTTCCTTGGCAAGCCACTCTTCCACCCCTGGGGTTGAAATATTCCACCCGTCGGGCTGGACACCCCAGTGTTCCCCATATGTACCCCCCTTCTGGGTCATATGTGTACTCTATAAGTCCTCCCTTCGGACAGGCACTGATTCCATATTTCCACTGAGATATGCTTCCCAGTGTACCTTGGTATTCCTGTGCTAGAAGTAGGAGTCCTTTGTCCGTGCTAGGCTTACGACAGGGAGCTCAGACTTACCCAGGGCACTGGAAAAAAGCCGGGGTGGCATGATTGGACTGCTAACCCCACTCGTCATCATTAGACGTAACTTGAAGTGACAACGAAAGGGAACGTCTCGGTTACGAATTAGAGGGTGACACGGGAGTGGATTTTCAAACCTCTCCCATCCCACTCCCACAAAAAAATACTGTCCCGTCCCAATCTGTGTGGTGTTTTTTTTATTATTACCAGAATCTGTCAGTTACAGTAAAAAAAACTGTAAAACTGTTTGGATCCCTCTGTGCAGTGTGTGCATGTCCGCACTAGGTGGTTTGAAGCAAGCACAATCTCTGTCTCACGTGCATGCTCGCTCTAGATTCCGGGAGAATTTAACTAATTCGCGTCATAACTACTCGATCACGAGTGGTTTAACAGGTAGATATATAGGTAGATGTATAGAATCTTCCAGGCATTTGACCGACCAGGTTGACACTTGTGAGAAATCGGGTTGGTGACGTGTGAGCGTGTGAAACCAATCAAATGCGGGTGTCTCACGGATGGAGCACGTCATTCACTTTACCAGCCACACCAAAGCAAACAGGAAAGCATAAAGAGATGGGGCAAATAGAATTTAGTTAAAAATGTATTTATATAAACTGTATATTTGTGTATAAAGTTGGGTATCATAGTTTTATTATGATTCCCGGGCCCGTCCCAATCCTGTGATGCCTAGTGATTTTGTTTCCCATCCCGCGGGATTCCCGTAAAAATGTCAGCCTCTTTTAATGTAACCTTCGTTCCCTGAGTAGGGAACGAAGACTTAACGTCTCCCTGCCACTGTACCGCTGGAACAATGGCAATTCTTGCCATTGGTTCGTTTTATCTCTTTCGAAGATGATAGGCTTCTAAGCGAAACCCCATTCTTCGTCATTCAACGTAACGTCTCTGTTCCCTATTCAGGGACTGAGGGTTACATTCGTAACCGAGACTTTCTTCTACCTCAATGTTGGTTGAACATAATTTCATAGAATTTGTCAACTTTCGTGAAATGAATGCAAAATCTAATGTTAAGTTTTTGTGTTGTTGTTCAAAAACATTTTTCAGAGTTTTAATTACAACTTCCCTCTGTGTTGACTTTAGAAAACATGAAATACAGCTCATAAGTCAGGTTACTTGATCATTTATATTATGGAAAGCCACTTTCTTCCAAAATATCTTCATTTGTATTCCTCTGTAGAAATAAAATGTGTTTGGCACAATATGAGGGTGAGTAGATGATGACCAGTTAAATTTTTGTCTGAAAAATCCCAGTGCAACTTTACCAGTGTAAGAAGAGTTTTTTTTTTTAACAGTGAAGCGCTGCTAAGCTTCACTGATAAGCGGTGGCACGTTTTGAGCTAATGACTTACAGAGTCTGCTCACTTTGAAACAAGAGAATGAAATTTCATTGCGTGATCATGAGCTGATAATCAACAAAGAGGAGGCTGCCAGTGGATTGAAGTGGTCCACCAAAGCTCTGAGCTAATAAAGATCCTTTGTTAGGAAGAAGCCTTCTTGTCCAATTCTTAAGGACATATATAGCGCTATCACTCCTGCAATTATAAAACACACTCATCGATGAGCACAGCGAGAACTAAGTGAGTATTAAGCACATTGTTGTGTCTGATCATTTGAGACCTTCTGTCAAGGAGAAAAAGATGGAGGGGGTTGGAGTTATTTCTGAAGTGGCCAGCATACGACGACTCCCTGCCAGAGCAGTGCATCATATTGTTCTGTAAACATACATTTGGCATTTGTTGCTGTCTGTGTGTCCGTTTAAGAAAGCAGGATAGAAAACTAACTGGCAGAAGCAGAAATATGAATGGGAAGCAGCATATTTCTGTGTTCCTTCTATTTGTTTATGTCAATGATATCAGGACATTCAAAAGTAAGAAACGCAGTTCAACTGAAATGAAATTTTGTCTTTATTTTCTCACCCTTATTTGTTACATATTCGTTACATTTATGGTGAACAAAATCAATGTTTCGAAGATTCTTAAAAAAACAATATAAGAAAAAAAAAAGCAGCATATAACGCTATCATAAAAGTTGGTTTATATGACTTGTGAATATTTCATCTAAAGTTATTATAGATTTTATGTGAGGAACAGACTGATATTGAATTCGTTTAGTAGTTAGTTGAATTACACCTTGATACATTCATGAGAGAAGTTGCTACGTCAAAGTAATGAACATCATTTGTTCTGGGTTGGATCTTTTTTATGAATCACAAAAAGTGGACAGAATGATTTGTTCACAAATTTAACTGATTCATTTCATATCATTGATCCAATAATTTGGTCATAGCCAACAGCTCACAGCTTCAGGAGAAGCTATATGACTTATATTGAGCTGTATGGACCAGTTTCTATTTAAATGAGTGTTGTTGTGTCCTATTTTAAAGAACATTCAGGTTATAGCATTAGCATTGTCTATTCTTTGTACACTCCTGGGCAAAAAAAAAAAAAAAAAGAAAAAGAAAAAGTGGCCAATTATTTAGTGGTATTTTACTGGTCTTAACCACTTTAATCACAAATCACTGGTCAGGCAGTTAACAAGAATTTCAAAAATACTGTAGCTAAACTTATCAGAGAATAGCCTTCCCCTACTTGCAGACAGCTTTTTTACAGTGTCAGTGTCGTTACACTTAATGTTAATGGCTTCAAACAGTTCATGAATAGTCGAATGACAGTTCATGAGTAGTCGAAAAATGTCTCGTTCATTTGAGTTTAATGTATTGTAAGACCAAAAATTCACGATAGGGTTCAAATCTGGACTCCGACCAGGCCAAACGTGAGACTAATGGACTTGTTCTCAAGCCACTTCTTGGTTCTCTTTGTAATTTGTGCAGGAGCACTGTCTTGTTGAAAAGTAACATCTGATCATTCCTCTTAAAGCAATTAAAAGCTCAGTGTTTGGCCATTTTGGTCTCTTCCTTTTTTTGCCCAGGAGTGTTTATACTTCAAATACTGATACAACTGCCCTCTTTCGAAAAAGTTCAGCATGATTGTGAGGTTTAAGTAAAGTTACACTGATAGGCTCCTAGTGAGTTTTAGAGAGAGGTCAACACAATTCCCTTACGTTTCCCAAAAAAAGAAACAACCTAGGCGTCACCACTCAGGATTTGAGTTTTGTGCTTCTTCAGCTGTTTTAGGCACGGAAATGAGCGTTTCATTGCCAAATTTCATTGTGTCACCAAACAACACTACGATACTAGCGTATCTACAGAGACGACGTTCATGAAATAACAGTGTCTTGGACAATCATTGATTTCAGTGAAATGACAGAAGTTCTTGCAACACCTCTTGATGCGTATATCATGGGTGCTTCGCTGATACTTCCTCAGAATGGCATGAGCACAGGTGTGAGGTCCTGTCCCAGAGGGCTCCATTAAAACACTGTCCCTCGCTGCTCAGAACTACAGGACAGTGTGTGTAACGCTGGCCATATGCTTACCAGGAAGCCAACAGCTGACTGAGTTAATTGACAGAAATCAACATATCTGGACACGCGCGTGTGTTTGTGTGAGATGTGAGCCGGCGGAAATGATTGGCGATCAGCAACACTCCAGCAGTCCCTCCACGGGAAACGCTAAACAAAGTGAGGGGTAATTTAGTTAGTAGAGGGAGAGTTTATAGCCACAGGGCTCAGCTTTTAACAGACGAGAAAGACGGAGAGGAAGCTTGGAGCTTTCTTGTGGTCATTGAATATCTTTGTTTTTGTTTATTTATTCATTCATTTCCAAGTAGCCAAATACTCCATTAAATTATTTCCCATTTGAAGATGCAGTAAAGTGTATTCTTATGGATTTGAAGTGTATAATTATTGTTTTACTGTGGAGGCTAAATAGTGCATGTGTTGGAGTAATTAGCATGCAGATCAGGTCTAAGTGGGGGGGCTTTATAAGGAGAGGAGGACATTCGTTGAGACGACGACACAGTGACATTGTCATTAGCTTGAAGTTAATTAGTAATTAACGGCGCTATTTCACTCAGGCGCATCTCTCGGTCCTCTGACAGGCTCTTTACTCCTCCATTGCGACGAAAACCAATAATGCGCGGTGGGCTGTTCCTCTGTCACTTCCCGCGTGAGTTAATTAAGAGCTTTGCCATGATCCTTAAGATATGTAAAAGATGTGATATTATGGCATGTCACAACCAGCTGTGTTAAATTCAATAACATCACGAAAACATACAGTCCCCTACCTCAGTTTTGATGTTGTTTAATTAAAAAGATTAGTAATGGAACAAATCAAGATGTAGGCTATTTGAAATTGTTTTATGATTGGATTGACAATAGATTTTAAATCAATTACTTTTAAAGGTCTGTGTTAAATGTAACACCATTTATCACAACAAAGCTTGTTTATTACTTTTTATTAGTATTGGTAAATGGTATCAGTAGTAGAATGAACTGTTTTTGAAAGCTTGTTTCATTTTCAATCTTTTTTTTCCTGAACCTCATGATCACTTCCAACACTCGAGCATTATGTGGCGGAAATGATAAGGAAAATTACATTTTTGGGATAAAATGGCTGAATCCTCTGTTAGCTGATCTCTAGTTATATTTTATGTGTGAAATACACACAATTAAATAATATTTTCAGATTTTTGCATAATTTGACACAATTGCAGAATGGTAATGATGCACAATAATGCCACATATAAAAAGTTGTTCTTTGGTAATTTACAATTGAGATGAAAAGTCATAATTATGAGATAAAGTTTCATTTTATCTCATATTTCAATGTTTTGTGTTGTTTATGTCACAATTTCGACCTTTTCTCATAATTATAACTTAGCCCTATCTCATAATTTAAATTTTTTCATCTCTTAGTATGTCAATTTTTACTTTTTATCTCAGCCTAATTATGATTAGTAGCTCATAATTTTGCTTTTTAATGCCATAATAATGCATGATTGTTCCCCCTTATGATCTTCCATTTAACCTTGATTGTGCTTTATTTTTTCATACATTCGTCTCAGATTTCAAGTTCTTCACTGAAACTGTTGTTTGTCTTGGTAAACAAGCTTGTGATATAATTTCCATAATCAATCATTATTAGTCATTGTGGTAATTTTTAGTCATCATTTATGTAACAAATATAGGCTATACCTAAAATCAATTTAAGAGAAATAGGCCTATTGAAATGTATTTATTATTATTTTTCTGTTTTTAAAAAACTTAATTTATCACTTTAACTGAAGATATATATATATTTAAAAACATTTTCCAGCTTGGGACCAGGTCGTCCACACAGGCAATGCATTCGCACATCAGCACATCTAGATATTACCACCTGTCACTCGAACGGTCTGGACATAAACCGGATCAGACTCTGAGAGCCTGGGGATGTTATTCTCCATAGTCCTTTCACTGTAAAACATTATTTTCATGAATTGTTATCACAACCTTTTAAATCTTTTGTCAAATCAACTAATGTAGTTCAGAAATAACATTCTCCATTGAATTAACTCGAATGTTTAATTTCAATGAACACAAAATTAAGGCAACCTTGCAACTTTTTAAAGTTAAATCAACAATCTTTAGTCATTTTAAATATAAAAATCAGTAAAAGCCAAGTGAACATAGATGTGACCGTTACTAAATATCCTTTCAGCTACTAAACAGTCAGGCGATCTGAATTACTGAATCACAAGAACACAGTAGACTATTTTGCACTTAAAACTATTAGATATTTTAAATAAACTATTACCAAACAAAACGAGCCCAACATATACATGGTCTCTTGAACCTCCTTCAGTAGACATGAAGCACCTCTCATCTTCAGGTGTGACACAGTGTCGCCCACTTTGCCCCAGGCCCATGATCTCACCCCCCTTCCCACCGCCATCGCCATCTGTCTCTATGGTAACCTGAGAGAGTCCCGTGAGAGGGGTGACGGATGCCTGGCACACGCACACATTGCCAACTCACCAGCATGGCACGCAGCGACCTGCCATATGGTGCCACCCCATATATCTAGCGACAGAAGCAGAGGAAGACCTGCATGTCCATCCATGCTGATACAGCTCTGGAATTACGACAACAGTGCGAACAACTAGTTGGATGGCTCAGGCTCTATACGATTAATTAGCGACTTCTTGCAGGCATATATTTAGGCTTCTCAGAATGTTTTGCTCCACGAAAGTGTTTGTTAGAACTGAAGGATACTACTAAAGAGCCAGTGTGGAAGTTGATTGGCGAAGTTTGACTGGAATTTGAAGTGTAATGATGCTACAAACAGTCAGGAGGTGTTAGCCATGCCACTCCAGTTAAACGCACACATATGCCCGCCCTCGCACTTTCAATTGAACGCATAAATGCCTCTTTTCAGCATTTAAATGCTTGTGCCAGACAGTTAGCTGACTGTAAACCTGTATAAAAGGCAGGGCCGCTACACTACGCTTTTTTCTGGACTCTGCTGCCTCCTGGTGGTAGCCTACACGTCTGGGATCAACTTTGAGAGTAAATTAATACACAAAACATATTTCCCTTGATAAAATATAGTTTTATATTTCAGCAAAATATGCTTACAAATACAGAATACTGCATTTACATTTCTTTTTCCACGTGATATTAGTCTCCAAAAGAATTTTTCATCCGCAACTCAGGACAGTATGACATTGCATTAATTCACAGCTCATCTATTGTGTTTCCTAGACTTGAGTGAGAAAGGTTTCATAAGGAATGAAGCAAGCGTAATAAATATGCATATGTTAAGTTTCTTCATCGCTACTCAAATGCAAGTAATTGTCAGCTGTGATGGTGAAACAAGCCCCACAATTATTATCCAGTTATGCAGGACAGTCT
The DNA here is from genome assembly GCA_038021265.1 of Cyprinella venusta. Lineage (NCBI taxonomy): Eukaryota > Metazoa > Chordata > Actinopteri > Cypriniformes > Leuciscidae > Cyprinella > Cyprinella venusta. Next base: position 14,142,918 of record CM075883.1, on the reverse strand, counting down.
ATCGTAGAACAATAACACATTAAATATCAAATTAAATGGAACATAATATGGCATTTCTATAAAGCTGCATCAGCCAGATTAAGAAAACATGACAGGAAAGAAACCAGAGAAAACATACATATATATACTGTATATGTTAGACATAGACAATAATCATATAAGCATTTTAAATCTATTCTCTAAATCAATAAATATAAATGTATTCTGAAATATTGTCTACTATACACACAGTGGTATCTAATCTATGCATAAAATAAGATTTTAATCACAAATAATCTTTGTGAATATATTTCTTATGATTTTATGTACTGGAAAAAAATTAAATTTCTTTTGAGTCCCTTGCAGAGAAGAGAGTTATATAATAATTCAAGTTTTTTTTCCCCGTTTCTTTGCAAATCTGCCATGATCTTCCCTAGCAGTAGGCCTGCAACAACAGCAGAAACGTTTTAATGCACATTGAAATAAGACCCATTAAAGCACAACTAAGCCTTCCTGGGAACTCGTTTTCCTTCAATTCTTTGTGTAACTAACAGTAACATTTACATTACATCTCAAAGCAGTAACAACTGGGGAAGCACAAGTTATGAGATAATGTACTTTTGTAACCCTTTCAGCATAACTGAACTTCAAAATATGCACTCGAAACAGACTTTGGTCAAATCATTCCCATCACGTTCAGGATTGTCTCTTGTCTCTACAATACATAATAAAGCTTATCACCATGATACATTCATTTCATTGTGCAACATCTTGGTCCAAACAAATGACCCACCGAGAAAAGGTCCCTAATAATTAAATCAGTCAAAGACAAAAAGAAACTAGCAGTTTGTCTCAAAGGCTGAAACAGAAACTTCCTTTAAAGATCAGAAACTATTCCCAACAGCAGACACAAAGAAAATGCTGACAGCAAAAAGATGCACAAGTCAAGAGCTCGTTTAACAAGACAGTAACTTTCTTTTCCAAATGGGACAAACTATAATTCTGCAGTAAAAAAAAAAATCCCACTAATCTCTATCAACAGCTCATACCCTGTGGAAAAAAAACACATCTGAGATGAGGTATTTTAAAATAACTATGCTATGCTATTAATAATTTAATAAACACTGTCAATTCCCAGACTGTCAAACTCTAGCTTTTGGTCTTCATCTGATTCAATGGACGGCGTACTGCAGATTTCTGAACTGCTTTGGTCACTCTAATACAAGTGCTAGAGGATAAAATAGAAATGAATGAACGGTAACAGAATACTTTAACACTTCATCCTGTGGCTCCTAGTAATCAATTACAGATCTATTAAGTATCTCCTAAAGCTTTTCCAACATTCTCTTCAGCCAAAAAGAGCAACATAGCTTCCATAGTGAAGAAACCAGTGACTGTTGAGGATGTCCCCCTTTTTCTCAGAGCCAGTTATTTCTCTATGTCCTTCCCACACAAAACTCAGCTGATCTATAAGCTCCGTATCCTGATGGTGTGGCTCTGCTCCAGGCCCCTGTGCTCTCAGATGTGGATGTTGTGGTGACGGCCCTTCGCTAGATCTATGTCCACTCTGCGAGCTTGTGCGAAGCTTAAGAACGTGGCTAAACCCAGCAGATTCACTACTGTGATGAGGCCGAAAACTGACGCCCAGGAACCACTGGCCTCGATCAGATACCCTGAGAGATACACCATGATGACCCCTAACAAGGACACACAAAAGCATTAACCCATACAGCATACTAGCAATATACCTGTAAAAGAAATTACATTTTAAATGTAAAAAGTCATGTCCTTACCTGTAAAAGCTCCACATGTATTCATCACCCCTATTAGAAATTAAAAAAAAAAAAAAAAAACATATTACAGATTGAGAAAAGACAACGGAAATGAGACTGACTTATATTTATTGTACTTTGTTTAAACAGCAGATAATCCTATTGCCCATAGTAAAATTACAAAAGATTTGTGCCATTTGAGTAAAACAATGACACCGTAAAACAATATAACCGCTAGAACCAATTATAGTCAACTAAAACTATTAGAAAACATTTTCTTACTTGAAATAAAATGAAACGTTAAACATAGAGTCCTTCAAATAATTTCCACTGTGTTCTTTTCAAATTAGATTGTTGTTGAATACATGTTCAATTTTATGGTGAAGGTAGACATTCTTACGTTTTTTTTTTGTTTTTTTTTTAAGAATAATAAATGCATTTTGATGGCACAGCAATGTTGAGAATAAATTCTTTTTTTAATTTTTACTCCTCATTTTCTTTTTACCACATTTCATTATGTGCAAAAATATTAATAAAAAACTATACAGACAACAAAAATTATAAAAAATTACTAACACTAACTAAAATTGATAACTATACATATACCAAAACAATTCATGCAATGGTAACACTTTACAATAAGGTTCATTTATTAAACATTAGTTCATGCATTAACTAACATGAACTAACCATTTGTTACTGTATTTGTTATTCTTTGTTAACATTAGTTAATACAAATCTAGCTGTTCATTGTTTGTTCATGTTAGTTCACAGTGCATTAACTAATGTTAACAAGATTTTAATAAAGTATTAGTAAATGTTGAAACTAACATTACCAAAGATTAACAAATGCTGAAGAAGTATTGTTCATTCTTTGTTAATGTTAACTAATGTAGTAACTAATGAACCTTATTGTAAAGTGTTACCCCTTCCTACTTTAAAGTGTACACTGAAGAACAGAACACAGAGTAAAACAGAGGCGTGCGCTTAGCACAAACAAAGGTATTGTCCATCAGTGTGTATGCCAAACATATAGCATTATGATTATCATTAAAGTTATCATGCTTTAATGATGGTGTGAATAAGCCTTTAGTGTGCGAGAGAATGATACTTACCAAACAGAGCCCCAGCACAGGATGGAGCGAGATCTTGAACATTCACTGAAACCCCACTACAAAGACAGAGAGCATTATATGTTTACATTTGCATTTGGCAGATTCTTTTACATATATTTGATCAGTGCTTGAATTACCTGGAAATCACACCCATGACCTTGCGGTTGCTAGCGGTTGTCAAGCCCTACTGTTTGTTCGTTTGTTTGAATGCATGTGTAAGCAATGGGTGACATTACCTGTGGCTGAATGTGGTGAGGCCCATCGTAGCAGACACGAAAGCCACAGCTGTGGAAAACGTACTGGTCCCGCACAGTAACAGAGTAAACACACTGGACACGCCCATAGAGAAGAACTGAAAAACACACAGATCAACACATTGTTATATACACTACCGTTTAAAAGTTTGGGTCAGTAAGATTATTTTAAAAACATTTATACAGCAAGGACATATTTAAATTGATCAGAAATGACAATAAAACATTTATAATATTACAAAAGATTTATATTTCAAATAAATCCTGTTCTTCTGAACTTTTTTTATATTTTAAGGAGCATAATTGTTTATGGATAATAAGAAAAGTTCCTTGAGCAGCAAATTAGCATATTGTTTCTGAAGGAACATGTGACACTGAGAACTGTGGTAATGATTCTTTGCCATCACTAATTAAAAGACAACATTTATATTATATTGTAATAATATTTAGCTGTTAATGCAGCCTCATGAGAGAGTGTGTATTTCAACTGTACCTGCATGAGTTTCCTCACCGACGCAGTATCAAAACCTTTAAGAGTCAGAGAAAGGGGCGAGAGTATGAGTGTGCCAGCTGAGGAACATTTAACACATTTTATAAGACGATTACAGTCGTGTAGACTTGACATTTACAACACCGTAAAACTCATACAGACGTGTAACATTAGCGGGAAAGAGCAAAGTCACGACACAACGATTACAGAGCCATTGACACTACAGAAGGGAACGGGGACTATTTAATTGCGTTTCTATTGTTAATCGATAAGACATTTATATGAGGAACAAATGTGAGCTTATATCTTTAAAATGCGTTTGTGGTTTCGTACCCTGACTGATTAGATGGTCTGAAAGGCATCCACTAAACAGGGAAGAGGGGATGGCCACAAACCATGGGATCACGTTAAACACCCAACCCTGAAGAAACACACACATGCAGACATATAATCAAACACACAAACAGGAACACACAAAGAACAATAGGTCAGCCCAGCATGTACAGTTCTGCATACTCTGATGTGCTGTTGTTATGTGGAGCCCCCTGCTGGAGTTAAACCAGAACAGCATCATGCTAACATCATAAACTATCTCCACTAATTCATATGTCTCCAATAGAAGGAGAAAAATCTCAGTGTGCAATGCAAACTGATATTATTTTGCTTTGACACAGATCATGTTCTCACACGCTGTCTGAAAGAGCGCAGCTCAGTTTACCTTGGCATCAGGGAAGGTGTCCTTGAAATACGTTGGCAGCCATGACAGCAGTGTGAAGAAGGTGCTGGCGGTGCACAAGTGTGTAATAATGACGGCACTGAAAAACAGACAGAAAGAATGACACCAATGCAGCTGGCAGACAAAAGACACCGAAGGTGCACTCAGTCATTTTTCTTACATATTAAAAAAAAGGTTTTGATAGATAAATAAGTTTAGTATGTACAAGATTCACCAGTCATGCCACCAAATTGCGATCACATGAACAGCCGAGTACTAACATTTACCTTGATAAACCCTTATATCTGAAGACATTCACTCATGGAGTAAGTTAATCATGGCTAACTGCAAATAGTGCATTTCCACAATGGCATTAGTGATCATTATTTGCGTGATACTGCATCCACACCACTATGTTTAAGATAACACAATATTAACAAAGGGAATTCAAAATTGATTGAGAGCACCTTTAATCTTATATTATAATAATATTTCATATAAATAATACAAAAGTATCATTTTAATAAAAAAAATATGTGGGTTTTACTTAAGAAAACTCAAGTAAGTCTTCAATTGAATGCTGCAGGGAGGATATATTTTTATAGGCCAAAACCCGGAAACGGTTCCATTATCCTGAAGTCAATGGGTTTTTTGCGTGGTTTTTGGTTAAATGCCTGTAAAAAAGGTCTGTGGTTAACACAAGATCCTTACATTTTTACATTTTACACAAGATTTTACTTTACTTAAAAATCAATTTCTAACAAGTGGTTAAATGGGACTACATGAGGTAAAATGTAAAAAAATGTAAAATGTAAAAAAGGACTACAACAGGTAAAATCCTCTACTCACTAGTCCACTTTCACAGCCTCATTGTGTTTATAATTGTGCTCTTGTGAGCTATTATAACAAACTTTCAAAGAATTTTTTTTTTTTTAAATTGAAAAAGTTGTCGGAAGATTAGTAAATGTTACGTATGGCTTTAGCTTGAAGGTGAATTTAATTTTAGCTTTTTTCTGGCAATTGTTTTTAGGCTTTAAAACGTGTAAGAATCATAAACTTTTGTAGGTCACGGAGCTTTTTTTCCAAAATCCAAAAGCTAATGAAAAAAAAAATCCTCTTCATTTTTTTGTCGAGGGAACTGTGGTGATGTAAACCACCGGTCTGGCCTACAAAAACACATCATCACTGCAGTCCTCTATTTCTACAACAATAACACCAGTAACAACAATCACTACTAGAGCACTCACTCTCAGTCAACATGGAAAAGTACAGTAAAAATCTATTTTTCCTCATATAGTAATATATTTTTTTAAATATCACAAAAAACATCCACGACATGTGTGCAGTCAGAAACACTGACACACGGGACAGTGTACTGTGTTACTGAGTGCTCTATATATAGACAGACATGGAGGGGATGTGAATCAGGCCTTTATGAGAGCTCAGTAAAGACCCTTTGTTCAGCATCCACACACTCTCTCTCTCTCTCTCTCTCTCACACACACACACACACACACACACACACACACACAGTATTCAGGTGCTAATCTCACCACACAGCTGGCTGTCTGAAGAGACGCAGCCAGTTTCTCTTAGACAGTTTGGACTGGCTTCCAGTGCTGCCCAGAGACTCCAGTGTGATGATGGGACCTGACAAACACAAGCACAATCGGCCTTTAAACAAACAGTTGTTAACACTTGTTATGGAGAAGAATAACAGCACGGCTGTGTCTGTTCTGAATGGAGCGTATAAATAGAGACACTTAAAGTACGTTAATTAACACAGGTTTTTTTTAATTATTTACCCATGTATCAGCCAAACTACCAAAAATAGCTTACACAGCATAATGGAAAACACATCAACTAACACATTTCCTTGCTCGCAGTTCTCTAGAATTATTGATTCTGATTGGCCAATAATGGAAGTCGAAAGGGTTTTTTTTTGTGGAAATAAATTACATTTTTATTCAGAAAGGCTACAGTAAATTGATCAAGAGTAACAGTAAATACATTTAATAATGTTACAAAAGATTTCTATTTTAAATAAATGCTGTTCTTTTGAACTTTCTTTTTATATATATATATATATATATATATATATATATATACAGTATATATATATATATATATATATATATACTGTATATATATGTTTTCTTTCTCAGGATTCATATATAGAGTTTATACAGTAATGTTTCTTGAGCAACAATATTAGAATGGAGTAATGATGCTAAAAAAATTGACATCAAATGAATAAATTACATTTAAAAATATAATCATTTCAAATTGCAATACAATTTCACAGTATTACTGTACTTTAGATAATATAAACGCAGCCTAGTTGAGCACCATACACTTCTTTCAAAAACATTAAAATCATACCGACCCCAATACAAAATAAATTTGTGAGTTACCTAGAGATTCCCCGACTTGTGTATGTTTGTGCTTGCGTATCCTGTACATACCCTCTCCTTTGAGCAGATACTTCCACATGCAGTACGCCCACAGCACAGACAAAAGCCCAGAGGCGTAGAACACACTCTCCCAGCCGTACAAGTCCAACATAAGAGAGCCGAGACCTCCAATAACCAGAGTCCTACACACACACACAGTTACACAAATTCAATCTGAAAGACATCGGTTACATTTCCACAGAGATAGCGATCAGACACTAACCCCAGGTATGAGCCACTTCCTACTGTGCTCATGAGGAAACCCCTCTCACTCTCCACCACCTTCTGAGAGCACAGACTGGCCAGAGACGGGTAGTGAACACCTGAGCGCCAAGAAAACACACACACACACTCATTTTTTGGATAGCCAGAAGTGTTTATGACTAACAACAAACCAACCAATAAACCACCTTATGCCCACCCTATACTAAAAACAAACACACAATAAAACAAATCTTATTTTTCATGATTAGCTTAATTATTGACTGACTGATAAATGTTACATTGGGCATCCTCAGTTTAAAAATATTCACTTTGTATTGTATCCTGTAGTGTAGATTCTGTGTTGTAATATTATGCATCTCATAATTCTGAATAATAACGTAAAGCTGTTTTGCTTCATTCACGCCAACAGACATCGTGTTTTGTAACAGAAGCCTGGACAAGATGATGCTATAAATGAATTTTAGCAAGCTTAAACATTTTTGTAACAAAAAGGCAAACTGCAGCTCCCTCTATGCTGACGAAGGAATCTGAGTGGCATATTTTATAGTAGTCCAGTGACTGTTGTACAGACCGCTTTCACTAGTTTCAAGACATAACAGAAGTACATACTGCGTAAATAAATCGCAAGGCAGAGCATGATAGTGGTTGGATTCCTCGCTTTGTCAACCACAGCACAATTATGCTCTACTCCACAGCAATGTCCTCTTCTCATAAAAAGGGAACATTTAGCAATTTGCAATGGTTTACTAAGCAAGCAAAGTTTCCCCTAATATGTACTTGTATATCGTATATACATTAATATGTTCCACTAATGTACCTCAATATCTTTAGATCCTCGAAATAACACAATCCCCACAGCATGAAAGCACATAAGCACAGTTATGGGAAGTTCGGTACGCTCTGGGACGGTCTCTCACCCTGCAGAAGGCCCATGAGGAAGCGGGAGATCGTCATGGAGACGATGGGCTGGGAGCAGAAATGGGCTAAGATCGGAGTGAATGCGGTCATTGCTCCCCATGCTGCCGCTGACAACAGCATCACTTTCTCTCCTCCCACCCTAAACACCAAACAAATCAACAAAAACACATACACACGCATTTATGAACATGACATCAAATCCAGACATGAGTGGGACCATTCTGTTTTAAAAACGTTATAGTGCTGTTTCAGTCCTGCAGCATGGGACCAAAGCAGACCAGCGATTCATGGCAAGCTTAATTGGCATCACATCATTGTGTCCTATTTCTTAGCAGGTTGTGGCTCTCTGGTGGCCAATAGACTTGTTAAATCACTGCATTTTAGCTCATAAGTGTATCATATTATTAAGTTCTTTAAAATTATTTGAACGTAAGGGAATGGAAATGACTGCTGGACTAAACCGCGATTAAGCAGACAGCATGGAAATGAGTCTTCAGAACTGGTTGCATTTGTTTTTGCAGAACTGTTTGCAACTGTTAGCCACAACCTGTTTAAAAAATATTAAAAGCATTTTCAACAGTTTCAACAATTTCCAAGGATGACATTATAAAATAGAGCCAAACCCTTAACCCAGAGACTGCCATCACATTAACGTAATTTCTAACAATGAATTCACTGTGCACTCGCCCTTTAAATGCTTTGAATAACATGATAGTGATTCATTCAAGCTAACTTATGTGACCTACTGACTGTTGCCCAATTTAAGTTACAAATATTTACATATATTAAACATTAACTCAAACCACTTTAAATGGTAGAACTCAAGATCCAACGTTACTTAATATTACAAACTAAAATAAATCTTTTTATACCACGGGCTGTTTAAATACTCGATTCTGATTGGCTGGAAGGTGTGCAATAAAACCCTTTAATGCACAGGTAGTTCCAGTCAGTTTGATTACAGTTTGAAATGAATCCGCTTAGACTGTAAACCATAGACTGTAAAACAAACATTGGTAACCATAGTAACAGTTACGCTTGCAAACAGATTCATAATTCATTCAAATAAATGCAATCCGATGGCTCTACTTTATTTAAAGTGGACGGAGTAGAACTAACGAGCCGTAACTTAAGAAAATAACCGTCATTTTTACATGTAAAGTACACATATAAAGACGTTTATTTTGAGGTTTCAGCAACAGAAACAATGGAGTCACTGGACGTCACATGGACCTGTCACTGACGTAGCCTCCAAGGACCTGAGTGAAGCAGTAACCCCAGAAGAAGCTGCCCAACACCATGCCCGTCTCTCTCTTAGACCAGCTGAAGCGCTCTGCCATGCTCACCGCACAGATAGGCATGGCCACACGGGCACAGTACAGCAAACATGTGCCCAGCAACAGCACCACCGTCCATATCCTCGCTACTGGCCTAGATAAAGAGAGATACAACCGTATGTTTAAAGTTTACATCAAGATTCATATGAGAAATTGTTACAATCCAAAACACACAAACTGGAAAGTGCCCATCTTATTTGCTTCAGATGCACCAACACTGTAAAACATAGTTCATCAACCTTTTTACGTAAAAGATGACCTAAATACCACGTTTAACATTTATTTTAATCCTCTGATTTAGTACAGAACTGTGACAAAGACGGAGTACTTTAGCTAGTTAATAATAATTAGTATTAATAATAATGTGTGTGTGTTTGTGTGTATGTATGCATAACATACATACACACACACATATACATATATATGAAGAGTTCAGATGCAAAAGCCTCTAAATGCCATTTGAAATTTTCTTCTAAAATGACCATTTTTATCAAGCTTGTATATTTAAGTTCAGTAATTTCACTTAAATGACAATTAATAGGTAATCTTCATTACCATTTAAGTGAAATTACTGAACTTAAATATACAAGCTTGATAAAAATGATCATTTTAGAAGAAAATTTCAAATGGCACTTAGAGGCTTTTGCATCTGAACTCTTCATATATACATACATACATCTATACACACACATAGACACACATATATTATGTAAAGAAAAACTTTAATGTTAGATGTGATTAATGGATTTGACAGCACTAGTCTAAAGTTCATCATTTACTAATACATAATTAAAATGAAAAAAAAAAGTATTGGTTAATGTTCTTTAATTGACCTGAGCTAACGTGAACTAAAAATTAAAAGTGGATTCTATCTGTAAATGCAATTTATTACAAGGCTAATGCTTGTTTATAATGCATTTCCCATTCTGAATGAAACTTTTGAAATGTTTGAAAAATTGACATTAAAATAATACATTTAACTGCTCATGATTTGTTGCTGAGATAAATTTAAATTTGAAATGGTAATTTGTGTGTCTTAGAATAAAGTGGATACATTACATTAATATCTAGGCTACTTTTGCTATACACAATGTATTCATAATTTACTTAGACTGCTATACTTTATTATCATTGTAGTGCACTTTAATGGATTCTTGTTTGCGTCAGAGGCATTATTTTTAGAGGAAAGTTTGGTGAGGAGGTGGTGGACTGGTCTCACCTTGTCCAGGTCTGACTTGACTCTGGCCACTTCTTCTGTGATCCAGCTTGTCCGATATTTTCTGAAGGATTCTCCTTAATACTGGCCAAATCTGGACAAGAGTTCTTTCCATGTTTTTGTAAAATTGCCATTCAACGACAAATATATTCGTTTGTGCCTATCTGCTCTGATGTTCTCTCGGGTCAGTCTTTGCGATCGTGATAGGCAAAAGAGCAAAGCAATGAAAACAATATGTTTCTATCCCAGTTTCTTCGCGGAAGCATCTCCTTATAACATCCCTGCCGCAAACACAGCGCTCCAGCGACCAGCAGAAAGCAGCGGACTCTCGGCTTTCACAGCTGCTGTAACGCAGCGGGACGAATTTCTGCTTTTTCCTGATTCCTGAAGTGTTGATGATGATCCACGTGTCAGTTCTTTTTTCAGCCACGCAGTTTCTCCAACCACTGGCGCTTCAAACCAGGAAGTAACGTGACTCAGCCCTATGGACTCAGCCCCTTCCACATTCAGTCATGATTTCGCAACTGTGTGGAACACAACATGCCTGAATGTGAAACTGAAAACCTTGTGAAGACGGACCTTTTTCATGCAAAATGCGAACGGACAGGTTAAGTAGACGTAACACGACGGATTGGTACCAAAGTCATTAGAGACACCAGGTCGGACTCGTGTGCGCGAATCGATTCTTTTAAACAATTTGTTTAACGACTCACTCAAAAATGAATCGCCTATTCTTTTACGCCAGTTTTCTATTGTACTGTATAAGCTAATGCGGTTTTTAGGGTGCATTTAAGCATTTCAGTTTGGTTGCATTCATAGTTCATTTTACATTAAACACTCGTTTTCCTGACTGAAAAAAGTTTTTCTTTTAGACTTCTGTTTATTAAACTAATTCCGTTCCATATGTTGATAAGTCATTAATCGTTAAGCCATAAATATATGCTTTATTTTTGTAATACTTTTTTTTTACGAATGATATAATAAAGTTGCTTACTTTTCAGCCTATCAATAAAAACATTGGTGAAATCCAGATAGATTGTATGGTGGTTCAGTTAGTCGAATACAGCTGAGGACCGAATCAGTCCGGTTTTGTTAACGACTCCTTTGGAGTCACTTTTTGAATCAGTTCGTTTGATTCATTAAAAAGATCCGATTTAAAATAACAATTTTTCATTAATCGGATATTGCTATGTTATTTACAAAGAATCGTCGGCCCTATGGTAATAATATTCACCATTACATTGCTAAAGAAATAAACTTTTACAAGTCAGAATCCAGGTTGTAATAGCATATTCTTGTTCTGACTCAATTGAAGTGTAATTTCTGACTCTGAGAGGTTTCGTGTTTACCCACCAACAGCAAGCAATTATCATAATCAGTCATGAGACAGCCAATGTGGGTGGCTTTCATTCTCCACATAATAATTTGTTATAAAAACACCCTTCTGCAACCTTTAATTAGGCATCACAGCACACGTATTTGGCCATAACATTTTAAAACAGCAGCAATTCTGATATTCAAATAGAGTTTGGGGATTAAAAAATAATATTTAATACCTATGTAACTCATCTGATTTCAGAAGCTTACAAATTGATCTCTGCAATATCTATAAATCACATAAATTGAATGTCAATGTAAGCAGGAATACTATGACAATGTACAGTAGAAAACAATGTCACATGACTTTATAACATTATAATGCAATAACATTAGTACTCAAAAGGGCAGATTTTCTTTGACAGGGCCCTTTTACACTCATACAAAAAGTATACCCGTGCACTGCAAATAAAAGTTGTGAAAGCACACAGAACTCGTTCATCTTAATGGTACAATCAATTCACTGTCCTTGATGACACCACTATTTGTGCCTTAGGTACCTCACATCAGAGGACACAGTCAAACAGAAGGTGAATCTAAATAGTGTGGTTCAGTCCTCAACTGTGTTTGTAGACTTTCTGAACATTCACTGACAAAATAGAAAGATAATAATCCTCTGCAAAAACAAAACGGCTAAAATGCTATCAATTCCGCTCAGCAAGTCAAACATTGTGGTAACAAAAAAAAAAATCACAGAAATCCATCTGCGATAAAAAGTGTTTCCATTTTGGCTAGAAGTCATCCTTAAATCTTAATCTCATTTCCACAGCCCACTTAATGCAAAGTCTCTGATAAGCGACGAGTAAACAAAACAAAAGGTTGATAAAAGGATGTTTGAGTGTCAGTCACTGAGTATAAATAGTTAAAGAGAGGGAAAGCGTCCGTTTTTGTTCCCCGCAGAACGCAAGCATTGAGATGCCGGTTCGTTTTCACTTGGGGTCCTCGATGGTGCCTTTGCTAAGATCTGTCATTTTGGGGTACTTGACTTTCTTCTGGTCCAACTCGTTCTGAGCCCACAGCAGCAGTTTGAGGAGTTTGGCAAGTTTCGGTGTCGACTCCCTGTTTTCGTAGTCCAGCACTGCCTGGTTTACCTCGCTCCACACCTGTTATAGGACACCACATGCTGTCAATCACTGGCAGATTAAAAGTAAGAATTGAATTCTTATTCACTTATAAATATTCACCTGCTCACACATTAGCTGTGGTAAACAGGTCTAATGAATATGATTTTTAAAAATGACTGTTGTTCTACGTAAAACAATGTTACCTTCTGTCTCTGCATCATGTTAAGCAGGTCTCCGAAGGGTGACTCCTCTGGGTTATCAAAAGCCAGGAGTGCAAGGGTGCGCTCCATCTCTGTCAGACACTCTCGGCTTTCCTCTCCCTGTTCAGCCAGCTGTGTCTGTGCAAACTCCAATGCAGCCTCAGTTTCCCGCAGGCGAATCAACTCAATCAGGTGTTGTTGCTACAAGAAGGAGGCACTTGTTGTAAGTTTAGAATCAGTCCCCTGTGATTTGGCATTAGACAGTCTTTCTAAAAACTAAAAATCTGATTCACTATGAAACAGTACAATTGCAAGTTTTATGTACATATACATAAATATATATGTTAACAGCCAGTTTACAAAATAAAAGTCCAAAAGTGAACAACTTAGTGGCCCCAAATTCACCTGAAGATGAAAGTACAGGTAGCGGTTAGTGTCCAGCAGCTCAGGATGCAGACTGTTGATCAGTGCAATGGCCTCTTGAATTTGTCCCTTCAAGACCATCTCCCTAATTTTTATCCTTTCATCCAGAGAGTCCAGATCAACACTTGGTTCAATGCCTGATTCCATCCTAAACTTCTCAGCTGCCTCTTTAAAACCCTCTATGTAAATAAAAACAAGCAAATTATGAAAAAGATCCACGTGCACTTGTATTAAAGCTGCAATATGGTGAATATATACTGTACAAGTGGTCAGTTCACCGCTTACCTGTCACCAAATAATTCATAATGAGTCGATTCATGTCTGCCCGCTGAATGTGAACATTATTGAGCTTTTCCATCCACTCATCTCGTGTTATGTCGTCTGGCTTTTCAGCATAACTCATCATGAAGTGTTCTGCACAGACAAAAAAAATATACAAACATACAATTTTAAATTATAGTTTCAGTTATGGGAAAAGACGCAGCTTGAAAGTAAGACACACTTTTTATGTATGGGTTGTTATAATCCCCCAGTTATAATTTTCATCTAAGTTAAATAAATGAGTTTAATTAAGGTCATTTAAAATACATATTTTTTTAGGTGTATAGTCTGCAAATGACACTCTTGCTATAAACGCATACTATAATTATGTTTACTTTATAAAGCTTTTAGTGCGAGAAATACTAGAGCAGTGCAACAATCATATAAAGAAACGCCAAAGAACCAGCGAAAATACAATGATAATACATATATATCAATAATGTTATTGAAATCAAGCAAGATGACATTTGCGCTTATGATGACCGGAAGCTCTAATTATAAAGGCCTGTATCATAACATTGAAGCCTGTACCGCTGGAGAGAAGACAACAAGCGATTCAATACTCTACGTAACAACAAACACATATGAACGTTAATAAACACAGACATTCTCCAAGCATTTACACGGTACGACTCGTTGCCGACACTTGGGGTAACAAGTCGATTATGCAAAAATGTTGCATTTTACCTGAATGTGTACACTTTCCTCACCAGCAGCTCGGGGAGAAAGGCCGTACTAAACTCTCGCGATGTTAACGAAAAACGAGATTACAACGATATCTCGTTTGGATTGGCTGTCGATCAAACGTATTTTAAGTCATCTTTATAACTTCGACGTAGCGGACTGTTAACATTTTTAGAAATTGATGTATTGTCAAATAATTAAAATATGGCGTTCTTTGTAACTTTTAATTGCTTATTTTATTTGTTTATTTTAATGTTACATCAGCCGCACTTACCTTGGCGTTTTCTTACAATACCAATCTGCCCTCAATAATTTTGACAATGAAAACACAGGAGCCTTCACGTTCAGAAAGCATTCGTTTGCTCTGGTCATTTTGCCCGTCTCTCGTTTCCGCCCATTTTCCTGTCTAGATAGATCATGACGTCAGGCACGACTCCCATTGAGCGGAGACGCTTCACACGATCATAGACCCGGACGCCGTATCTGAGCACCGCAGGTTGATTCACTCCTATTTGAAGGCCGTTTATAGATATAGGATATACTATACGAAGAACTGACGATCTGAACTCCTGCCTACGTTTCTCTCCTAGACGGTAAGACATATGAACGCAGCCAGAGGAGAATCCAATCTGTGCGTCTTTAACGTTACACATGCATTTGCTGTCCTTGCTCGTGGATTAGTAGCTACTGCTGTCTGTTGTAGTAGGTTTTTGAGCGAGAAAGATTAATGCAGCCCGGTGAACCAGCATTAAAGGGATAGTTCACCCTTAGTGAAAACTGTGTCATCATTTTGTCACCCTCACGTCGCATGACTTTCTTCCTGAAAGACCAAATGAGATGGAAGGGCTGACATCTTCAATCACCGTTCACTTCAGTTGCATTTTATTTCCATACAACTAAAGTGAATTGGTGACTGCGACTGTCGTTCTGCATCTTCTTTTGTTTCGGACGTCTTACGGCTTTATACAAATTCAATTATTTGATATTAGCCTATGTTAAATGTGGGTGAACTATCTCTTTAACAAGCAAACCAATATGGATGCTGAGCGCAGTACAGGGAGATTAAAGGCTCTAAATCTCCAACCGTTCAGTCAACACCAACACGCGTTTGGCCTCCATCTGTATATTGAAACTCTTCCCATCGCGCTGTCAACGTATTTGAGGTTATTTGTAAGATTTGTGCTGCTGCTGAATCTCAAGCTATGGTCTTGCTAAACATCATTGGGTAAGACACTTCCTAAGACAGTTGTTATTGACTTCCCTGTATCTTGACAGAAAGAGAAGTGACAACGTCCTTTGCTCTTTTTTCGCTAAATTGTAATTGTTATTTATCTCATAGGTTTCTGTTTGTGGGTCCTCATTTTGTTTATTGATGAAACAGCTCGTTCTTGTTGTCAAAACACAAGGTTATGATATAGAAACAATTTGTTTGTTATCTTTCTGAAGACCTTATTTTGTTGCATGTATTTACGTAATCAAATCTCATGTTTGAATTTGGGTTGTCCATCTATTTTGCTCTGAAATGCTGAATAACTCTGAGTGGTCCATCTCATTGTGAGGAACTGCTGAAAGCACCTTTGTGCTTCATTAGCTAATTGACTGGATGGTTTTAGAAGTTGTTTTCTCGCCATCGCTGTTCCTGGATTCTTGAAGGTTTTTGTTTAGTCAGTATTGTGGTTAAAGCAGGCTAACTAACTTTGTGTAGTCTATGACGGTGGTGGTAAGAGGTCCTCCTCTTATACACTTATATTGAACGGTGTTGTGAGATGGACTTTTGAAACAAGGAAAAGTCCCCTCTCTGCTTGGGTTTTTTTTTTAATCCAGCCAGTGTTCAGTGGTCTCATCAGGATATGCTTTTTTAACTTTATTTTAAAAACAACCACAATAGTATAGTTCTATACTATAAAAAAAAAATCACATATAATATCTTTCAAAAAAGTTTGAGGTCGGATGATTTTTTTTAATGTTAAAAGAAGTGTCTTATATCACCAATGCTTTATTTGATCAAAAATGCAGTAGATTTCCATTATGCAAGAGTAGATGTTAAAACATGCTGATATGTACTCAGTTTCGGCTTTCGAACAAACTAAGACCTAGCTTTACAGTAACCTATGCTTCTCCATCCATTTACGCTTGTTTATATATGGCGCGTCAGCACACACAACGGCTGCAACTACAGTGTGGTCTTCCCAGTGGACCAACACCACATCCGTCTGGATTGAGCTGAGTAGGGGACATCTCTAGGGTCTTCAAGAGGGCACGTTAGTGTTTCGTCGACTAGCCCACGACCCCTCAAGAGGGCTCGACAGTGACTCTGGCGTCCCAGAGTGACCCCCCTCCGTCCCCCACTCAACTCAGTCCAGCTTACTGACCTCTAAATCCCTCCTGCTTGCTGAGGTTGCTCCTTCCTCGTAGTTCACATGTGACCTAACCACAATCTCACAATCTCTCTGCAACACAACCATACGCCCCAACCCGTTTGACTAAGGCTGTCGAGCCCTACTGTCTTCGTTAAATTTCAGTGGCAACGGTTCCGTATGGCATTCTACCTACCGCAAAACACAATATCTGCCCAAACAAACACCAACCGTCAGTAGAAACAGTACTAGGCCTATAACTGTTTTCTATTTTAATATATTTTAAAATCCTCTCTTCAGTGTCACTTGATCCGATGATTTACTGCTTAAGTAACATTTCTTACTATGATCTGTAGACAGTTGTGTTGCTTAATATTTTTGTGGAAAACCATTTTTTTGTTCAAAATCTTTGAAAGTTTAAAAGGGCAGCATTTATTTGAAATGGAAAATATTTGGTATCATTATAAACATCTTTACTGTGTCTTTTGATCAATTTAATGTGTGAATATTCTCACCCTGAACTCTTGAACTGTAGGGGAGGCATGAAGCTTGTTTCAAATATGTTGCAATACAGCTGACAAGCTGTTAAAATGAACAAAAGTCCTTTTTGAAGAATCTTATGAACAAATTACTGAGAGCCAGTTAATGTGCCACAACTTGATCTAGTCAGTTCGGCTTTCTGATGGGCATGTTTTAATGGAGGGTAACAAGCTATTTCTTCAGCATGGACATTCCCCTTTAAATGCAGATATCAAATCACCCTAAATGGGGTAAACAAATCTCAGGCCACATCCACACCAAGCCAGAGCTTTCCCTATCCGATGTTTTTTTTAGGTACATTTTCATGCGTTATAATGTAATAATTTCCCTCTAAAAATGCTAAATACCCTATGAATATTTGTATGGTCAGCCAGCTGAACAAGAATAACTGAAAGTTTCAGTTATGGAGGAAAGATGTGCTTTGACAAGTCAAAGATGAATATTTGATGATATTTTTTACTTTTCACAACGTTTTAAAAATAAAAACAGTAGTCTAGAGCCTATACAGTAGCTACTCATAAATCATATAATATTAATCAACATTTTCTGTGATCGATTCGCACTACGGTAGCATTTTTCGACAAGGCAGCACAAATCGTCAGAACACCGTTTACTAGATGACTATTCCTCAAAATGGTCTGTGTTTTCTGGCTGGTGCAAAGCTTGAGGCTTTTCACCTCCTAGACTGCGGGGTCACGGAAGTTCTCTCCTTCCTTCAAGAGCTACTGGATAAGGGCAGAAGCCCATCCAATGACATGGACATATCTCTCCTGTATTTTGCTGTTACCCTCCTTACATTCATGATGGTTCAGAATTTTAGTTTAGGCATTTTGTGTGACCGTTTGGGCCATTCATATTTGATATGCAACAGAATCTGAAACTGAAAGCACAAATCAAGTTAACGATTGATGAAAACCGTTCTTCTCACAAGACATTTTGTTAAATATTAATGAAAACAATGTTTTTAGAAATGAGACTCTTTGCTGCCTTTTTACTTTTTTAAGTGATATGCCTCTCTATGGGTTACCCTGATTGAGTATATCTTTGATAGGGAAACAACCACACATACAATTTCCCACTCAGCCTTATATATGGGGCAGTGCAGTGTGTCACTATATATAACACACAGCACACTAATAATCATTGTGTGTGTTTGCCAGAATGAGGCTAGTTTATTAGACCCTCTTTCTCAATCTGATAATCAAAATGACACACATCGCACTGTACAAAAACATTTAACTGCTCTTTAAATTATTGTTAAGTTTACAAATAAATGTAACAATCTGTTGGCTCGGAAATATTAAGTAATAATGCTTTCTGTATGGTCCGGAGAGATTGTTTTAATCCTGGCAAATGGGTTGTTTTTTGACAGACAATCGTTAAAGACGACACGCACAACAGTTTCAGATGTGTCTCACTTGATTTAAATGCGCATTGAATAATGCTTCTCACTCTAAAATGATTCAGTTTTGATAAAGATTACACTGGAGTGATATTACAGTTTTACAGATGAGAATTATGATCACAGTGAGATTAAAACTCTGATGAGAGTTCATTAGAATTCATAAGGATGCTTGTTTACCTGGAAAATGAAAAATTAAAATTGTTGAACTTTTTCCTTTTACAAATTTATTTCATTTGTTAAAGGCGTAGTTCACATTATTAAAATAAACACCCTGTTACAAATTGAGGGAAAGAGGGAAATGATGAAAGAAATTGAGAATGCTACGAAATGAGACAACGCAGACTGAGATATAAGCAAAAGCTTGCTGACAGATGCTCATCATCATCTCTTGTCTAATGTATGTGTATGTGTGTTCCTGACCTGAAAATTCACACCTCACATGGCACACAAATTTAATTTAGGTCACCATAAGCAATCAGGTGGGAACTTTCTCAATCAGCTTCACTTAAAACAGGGATTCCCAAAAAACTTTTTTGTTTGTCAAACTCATTTGTCTTAAAATATTTACCCCTGAGGTTTTAATTGAATCTGGACTGTTGTCTGAATGCATATGGCACAGAAAATGGACATTTCACATTTCAGGAGTTTCGGAGTTGTCATCTGATTGGTTGAATGCTACAGGATTTCTGGGAGATGTGTGTGTTGCGTTCTTTAATGGTGCACCTAAACAAAGCCGCCATAATACTACAAACCCACCCAAGCCGTTGAGTTTACAACCTTAACAATGAGCGCTTATATGGATCAATTAAATTGTTTTCTGAACTATGTGAAGTTTGTGGCAGGCATATGGGGCCAAATCTACCAGAGTGGCACCCAACTGCCACCCAAAGAAAAAGCTTTGCCTCCCCCCCAGAATTATCACAGTATAAAATAAAAATGTAAGCAATGTTTCCAGTACACCCCTTTTCAGCTACAACGCTTTAATATGATGACATAATTTGTCCTTGTGGGCCGGGTTGCACACATGCAGGGCGCCAGTCGACTTCATTAACAAAATGACTCTTAAAATCCTGTATTGTTTGGCAAGCAGATTCTCTAACTGCCCATTTATATGGTGGTCAATGAAGGGAATGATAAATATAATTTAGTGTCCCAATCGTTGACCAGCAAATAAACATTCACTGTGCTTTCTAGATGGTCATCTTGCTGACAATTCTGAAATTTCTGTCAAATATAGGCTATTTTTGCAGCATATATTAAACGTACAGTACACTTCAAATGATTATTCATATATGTAAATAATAGACACTACGTTGTAACCCCTTTATTTGGCCTTTCTTGCGGCAGACACATTTAGAGTTGTTAATTTATTTTTAACACTATTCCTGAACATTTTGACTCCAACATTTAGAGCTCACAGTTATGAAGAGGCCGGCATTTCCCGAAACTTTATAACTGCACTATGCGGTGTCAGTCACGACACAGTGGGCCAGCTAACCTGTCACAGCACGTATTTCGGAAGGAAGGACTTCATCGAAATAGGACCTTAGACGGCGTGTTCTAGCCAGACTGGGGAGAGAGCAGAGAGGTGCTGTAATAATGTAAATATTTGAAAAATAATGCGTTTTTAGAACGTGCACGTGAAGGCAGAATAATGAAACAAGGCAAACATAGGAAATTAAATGCATGAACCACATATGACATCAATAAATAGAGTCCTAAGTTAGACACAAAAGTAATTGTGAGTAAATTTGATGCTGTAGATTTTTGTAAGAACTAAAGTAACTTGACTGGCAACCAGTAATATCAGAATTAGCCTGGAGATCTTAACAACCGCTCCATTGTTTCTGTGGCGACTGCAGACATTTCTCGGGGTTAGTGATGTGTCTACAAGAACTTAAGGCTGATGTTACCCAGCATACCTCTCTCTGTCTTCCCAGGCTCTGATACTAATCACATCATGTGACAGCTTCCTTTCACTGACATTATAGGTAGTGCAACTGATGGCTTTCCAGTCAGTAGGATGTTGTTTTAGTACCTAATTTGTAGATATATTTTTATTCTCATTTTGCAGTAATTGGCCACATAAGTGATTTAATGAAGGAACAAATACTGTATTTGATAATCCTTGTGTATTTGGATGTAGTAAAGTAGACTTGCTTTATCTATGTAGAACAATGACAAAAGATAACACGAGTTGTATGACGTAAAGTGGCTGAAATTATGAACACTAATTAGTGTTTACATCAATAGACTTGTGTGATCCTGGGCTATAATTGAATATTAATTTCAATGAGAGTAATTTTAGTTTTCTTGTAAGAAGTTGTGACTCTTGATTTCTTCATATCTATATTAGAAAATTGATGGGCAGTTTCCATCATCGAAACTAGAACCCTTGACTTTTCATGAAAACCTTCTTCTCTGAGAGCTTTTGTGGCCCGTTCTCATAAAATCCACCCAAGCTTTGAACACCACCTGTTTGCTCCTGTTGTTTTGATAAATGCTTCGGATCCATTTAATTATGCCTAACAATAATCAATACATGCTGTTTTAAATCAGAGTTATCATTGATAAACTACTATTTTTTGAAATATTTTGAATTAGATTTTGTTTGTATATTTTCTGTTTTAACTTTTAGATTAATTTTAGTTTACTGTTAAGCAATTTTGTTCGACACTGTAAAAAATGATATGATCAATAAGTTATGAAAACACAACTCATCACAATTTTCTACTTTTTTATAAATTAAGCAAGATTCAACTCGTTTTTTGAGTTTCTGATGATTAAATTAACCTCCTTCATTGTATTAACTCACTTTTTTTCAGTTCAATCAACTTAAAATTTTAAGGCAACCAGGTTACTTACTTTTCTAAGTTAAACCAACAATTTTTTTTTACAGTGAAGTTGTTTTTTAAATCAAGTTGCCTCGGCAAATACCTTAAAATTTGTTTTTTATATTTTGTTTTATTTGAGTTAATGTTAATTTTCTTTCAATTAATGAAAATGTTTTTTTGGGTTTTCGTTTTAGTTAATGAGAATAACCCTGGTCTTATTTCTGTAGTAGAGAGAGAGAGAGAGAGAGAGAGAGAGAGAGAGAGAGAGAGAGTGAGAGAGTGTGAGTCACAGCCTCTGTGTATTTGTTCATTATGTACAGACTCTCATCAAACATGTCCTGCTCTTCCATCCCTCTACAAACAGACCTTTTAAAACCAGCACACATAATACAAGCTGCATCTCTTCACCTGCTCGGATGCACAGTGGCGTGGGAGGGATGTTAGAACACAAACAGATGGACCACACAGAGAATTGATGGACAAACATTTATGGGAGAGACATGGACTCAGTGGTCTTCATTAAGCTGTGGAGAAGAGATTTTGGCAGCCGTGTCTTGTACTAGAGCCAGACCTATTTATCGGCAGGCCGATATTATCGGACGATATTAGGCATTTTCCAAACTTTCGGTATCGGCAGTTATAATGGCCGATAAATTAATATTTCAAAAATACAATAAAAAGGAGCACTCTACACCGTCCTTGTTGGCAACACTCGTGTATAACACGCCACACATCCTGTAACCTGCTGATCCAATCAGAGTCAGGCAGAGAGAACAAGTTATACGCAAAGTGAGTTCATCGGTGAAGTGTGTTCATGGTGAGTTGGTCAAGAGACATATTGCTTGAATAACAATAAAAGAACAGCCCCATCAGTTCTCTTAACTCAAATAAGCATGACAAAATTTGTGATTATGATGTCCAGTTTTGCTGCTGTTAAATAAGCCGAGAGTGAAGCGTAATTAGCTAGTAATAATTATGTTACGTTGTTACAGTGTCGTTGACTGACTGTCCTTTTAACTTTTGACAATCTGACTGAAGTATTTCTTTAATAGCGTGTGACAGTTATAGCAATGAGACGTATCCCCTCTCCTTGGCCTGTTATATTGAAAATGTATGTTTTACAATTTGCAGTATGACGTTATCCATTGCTAAATTATGGCTCATCGTAGACTAGCTAACCACAAAGCTAGCTAATGCCACTATCAT
The DNA here is from genome assembly GCA_038021265.1 of Cyprinella venusta. NCBI lineage: Eukaryota > Metazoa > Chordata > Actinopteri > Cypriniformes > Leuciscidae > Cyprinella > Cyprinella venusta. The sequence continues at coordinate 14,120,033 of CM075883.1, read as the reverse complement.
CAGTCTGTTCTGTTGTGACAATAAAAGAAAAAAGTTTCTTTTTAAAATGCATTTAAAACTCATAAATAACTACAAATAACTAATGTTAGGGAAATCTGTTAATGTTTTGTTGCGCGTTTCTTAAATAAATTTTTTTTTTAAAATATCGGTCGATATTTATATCAGAATATCGGATTTTAAAACTGAGAAATATTTGTATCTGTATCGGCCTTCAAAATCCTTTATCGGTCGGGCTCTGTCTAGTACTAGTCCAAAGCCTGAGATGGCCACTGAAGATTTAGCTGGACCATATGGTGGTGCAGAGGCACGGAGGGGGAAGGGAGTGTGTGTGAGTGAGGAAGAGAGATGGATGTAGACTAGTGTTTTGGTGAGGCTGCATTGCAGAGCCCTGCTCCTGATGAAAACACTATTAGTAATCACATTTAATGAACCGCTGAAGTAGGAAGTCTATCTCCTAGCAGCCCACACACACTTGCTTATTACTGACACTATATTAGATACAAATTGTGAATTTGTGTAATGTTTTTAAAAACATTTTCTCAGCAAATGTTGGTGGTGAATGGTGTTAAGCTGGTGTTGTGGGAGGTTGATCTGTGCTTGGTAATGCTGGTTTTTAGCACACTGCGTTATGGTTGCTATAGTGTGATGGGGGGTTGATGTCACTGCTAATTGGTGGAAGTTAAAAGAGGCTTCTTAAGTCCAAACATGCATAAAGTATGCAGAATAAATGTTACTTTGATTGCATTCAAATATAGTTAAAAATAACTATAATTGAGCAAGGATGACATCAATTGATCAAAGGTTACAGTGCATATATATATAATGTTACAAAACATGTCTATTTTAAATAAATGCTGTCCTTTTGAACTGTCTTTTCAGTAAGTAATTCTGAAAATCCATTATGTGATTTAATACACACAACTTGTTAACACACTCCACAGCGCCACCCAGTGTGTTTAATTATAACTGCGAGCTAGTGCTTGGGATTTATCATTGGTTCACTCCATTTACGGCCAGCAAAGCAACATAGTAAAATTTGATTTTTTTTGTTAAATAATAATTACAGATTGAATATTTGTGCACACCCCTAATTTATATAATGAGATGTTCCTGATTCACCATCATCTGTCGCGTCTGGCCTCTGAAAAAAGCTTTTAAGGCTAGCCTGCCTGGGCCTGGCCATATTTCAAACATCTTACTCAATCATTCGTTGTTTAAGTCTATACTACAGCCGTTTTAGACATGCGCCTTATTTGAAATGCAGCATGCGATGTTGTTTAATAACTTACAAACGGTAGAGCCTGTTCCTTTATAACATAGCCAAAGGTCGGTGTATAATTCATATTGTGTTAGGGGTGGCAGGATTATTACGATATTTTAATCTGACAATTATTTCATTTTTTTTTCCTGGCCAATGTTCTGTAATTACCGGACAACGGAAACCCTGATTTGTAGCGCCCAATAAACGGCTCTGGGCATTCGTAAACCATGCCTCAAATATGAGAAAATGAACATGTGGTTCCCAAGGGGGAATCCATCAGCTGAAGTTGAAGCCTCGCGGGAGCCACCATTGTAGCATTGTAGCATCCCATTGATTCCCATTCATCTTGGTGTCACTTTGACAGCAAATAACTTTACATCTGAGGCGTCCAAACACTCCATTTGTCCATTATGTATTTCTAAAGAAACACGACAATGTATAAAAGGCTCCATTACTTTGTATCTTACGTTACGGCCCCGTGGAAGCTGTTTGTGTAAAAAATAGGCTAACGATTTTGTCACAACCATGCAACTTTCTGTCGCACAATAGAGGCATTACCATATAGACAGGAGGAGAAGCTCGCAGGCAATCTTTTACTATGAGGCAATCAGGGGGACATGGTGGACAATGATGGAGAGACTCACATGTAGAAGTGAGGAAATGTAGAAGGCAACATGACATTTCTGAATGGTTAGTTGATGAATTTGTTGCTGATGAGGAGTTAACTTTTTTTCAAGTCCTTGATTAGCATATTCTGTCATGATAATCTATAAATCGCTTGTGTGGTAACTGATGTAACATGCCTATATATGTGGCATGCTATTGCACTTGTGTTACATATTGTATTGCAATAAATGAGCAGACTAACAAATGTGCTCGACTACAACAATTCTTCCTCTTCTCATCATAGCCTCACCTCCTTTGTTGCGTGTTCCCAGGGCGGGGTTTATGTACATTTTATGGTTTGTGATGTCACTAACCCGGCAGGAAGTTCGTGTTGGTATCAGTCGTTTGTTGTAGTCCTTAAAAAGCGATTTCTGTAAAAGAAAATATCTCCCTTTGCTTTGAACTTTGAGCGTCGTAACTTTACAGATGATGTTTATGCTCAAACCGCAACATTACAGACTAACTAAAGTTAGAAAAGTGAAATCCTAATCAACCACCCCTTTCATAATAATGTGAAGCCCAACAAAATCTCACCCAAACACACTCCCTTAGAGTATCACACCTAGAGGAATTATGGGACGAAGCACACAGGGTTTGAGAAGGGACAGAAATAACCCTTCACTTATTCAGATGCTCCGCTAATCTGCTAATGCTCTCTGACAAGCTGCACGATTAACCTGGATTTGGAGTCGAATTGGGAGTGTAAACTGTCTACCTAAGAAAGCTCCTCGAATGAAAAAGAGAAATTTGTACTCGTTCAGAGTCATTATTAGAGTCATTGAATCTTTTTTTTTCTTTGCTAACAGTTGATTCATTTATTGACCTCTTGTGACAATGAAATGTCTCTTCTCCTTTCAGCCATTTTGTGTGGTGTCTTAACTTGAATTACTCTGGGTTAATGGGTTAATTGACTTTCCTGCATACAGGAGGACGTAACTTATGATTCTCCCTGTGTGGAAGACATTGCCTCCCTATCTCCTGCCATGTGTTCACGTACACCTACCCGACAACATAGTCATATAACAAATTAGCTGGCTGAGCCAGTCTGCATAAAGTTATGGGATGAATATAGTATCAAAATAATTAACACGTGCAAGCACAAATATCAATGAATTTGATTAATTTTGCAGAAATTTTTTACTATCCATTTTACATTTCAACTTGAAAAATTCAAAATTGAATGAATGTGTTGCAATTTGTACAAATCGAGACATTTTTGTGAATACAAATGTTTCCTCTTGTATTAGTGTATCATAATTTGCGCATGTAACAAAGATGCGCATGTGTGGATCAGATGACGCAAGTGCATTCATTGACGTCTTTTCTGAGTCGATCTCATTTGATTCATTTGGATTTTGAGACTTTCTTTTTGTTTTTTTTAAGGATTTCACAACCCACACACAAACAACTATAAACGAATAGGCCTGGTGCTAGTTATTAATGTGTTCACAACTACCCATTTATGTGACACATTCACAAATGTGCACTACATTTAAACTAATACAATACAACTTCTGTGTGCAAATTCCAGAATCCTATGATTGTGCCGCATTTTGTACAAATATATTAAATAAAGTTGTTAATACAAAACCTTGATTTTGTATTAATGTAGCTCAGAATTTGTGCATGCAACAAGATGTGCAATTGTAGATGAGATGACGCGTGCATTTATTGACTCGTTTCTGAGTCAGATTTTGATTTTCTCAAACCTTCTTTGTTGCATGCGCAGAAAACATTTGTATTCACAAAAATGTCTTGATTTGTACAAATTGCAACACATTCAATTTTGAATGTTGCTCACGCAAGTTGACAGGCATTTGGTTGTGGATAGTAAAACATTTCTGCAACATTAATCAAGTTCATTGATATTTGTGCTTGCACGTTTTAATCATTTTGATACTATATTCGTCCCATAGCTTAGTGCGAGGATCAACTCAAAGGCACCGATTTAAATAAATTTACACTGTGGGTTTCCAACAAGTGAAGCATGGAACTGTTTATTGTTTTTTTATGTAATTTTGTAAATAGTATTAATAGTATACTATAAAATTACCTTTTTCATTTACTAAATTTACTTTTTTTAATCTCTCAGTACAGTAGAGCTTTAAAAATATTTGTTTTTATTTGATAATAATGACAATAAAAAATCATAATAATTATTCTATAGCCATATCTAATGAAAGTTTATATTTTTGAGTAAAACATGTCAGTAATAGGACATGTAAAAAAATTAATAAAATAAATTTGATAGCATGTTTGATATATGTCAGCATCCCCCACTTCCTCTTTATTATACATTTAGGTTTATACAATAAAGTCAGCATGATATTACGATTCACCCTATCACTTTTATATATGCATATTATAGATCTTATTGTGTGCAATTCATCCATGAATATGTTTTTTTTTTGACCTTGTAATGTTTAATCAGTGTCATACCTGGACTTCTCTGGTGTCGTACACATGACTTCTCCAATACTTTAGTCACTAAAACTCCACCCTGCAACCTCATGTTTATCTGCCTCCACTTTTAAGTGCAACACCAAATAAACAACAGATGCATATAATCAAGTCCTGTCCACATTTTTTTTTCTTGTTTATTATGTTGAAATATACTCTCTATTTGTGCTCTGGAAGAGCACCCGACACCTTTGACATGCTATTTTAACTATTAGCTTGCATGCGAATACAAAGCTTAGCCATGACAAAGCAAGCTGCACCTAAAGGGAACCAGCATCTCTCCCTTCCTCTCCAACTCCTCCCTGTGTGCTGCAGTCACATGACTTTTTGTAGTGCAGTGAGTGTATACAATGTTAATGCAGTGACTTAGTGCTCTCAGAACAGAGACATTTGGGACAATGATGAACTTATGACTCTGACTGACATAATAATGGTGATTCTCAGTATTTTGCTGAGCTAAAGGGTGAAAAAATAGTGTATATGATAAATTAATTTGAAACCTGAAAAGTTGTATTGCTACATTCCTGGTTTGGCAGCATGTACAAGCTTGCATTTTGTGTATGTACAGGTTATGCTGTTTGTAAAAGGAAGAAAACAGAAAGCAGTGGAAATAACAGGCACATACAGCAACGCACGTCTCTCTTCTTTTTCTTTCAGACAGAGGAGGTGGTTGTGTGAGGGGAGAGTGTGTGAGTGTGTGTGCGAGTAATGGCGGAGCAGCAGAGACAGCGTTCACTCTCCACGTCGGGAGAATCCCTATACCTGGTCCTGGGAGTTGATAAGAACACCGCACAAGAAGACATAAAGAAATCCTACAGGTGAGACACTGGATGGACATAAAAAGACTGCTACAATATTACCAATAAAAATAGTGGAGAAATTGCTCTGAAGTGCTTTTATTTTTATTTTATTTACTTTACTCAAGAGGGATTGGGTAGGTAAACACAAATTTCGTTGTGTTAAGCATATTTGAGTTTTCAATTAGATCCACTAGAGGGTGACAGAACATTTTCCTCACTTCCTCAGGATAACATTCGACATACTGCACAGTATGTACATTTTCTTTGTGCATGAATTGTGCTAATAATTGATGACTGACTACATTTACCAACATTCACATACTATTTTTAAATAAAAGTTGCCAGATAGTATACCATTCTGGGCCTAGCCATAGTTTCACATTAACACACCTAAAAGCAGATTGGCAGTGATGCCAGGAAAGATCATAGTTGCATTAATAAAAGTTTCATTCTCATTTCTTCCCTTTTGGTTTGCAGGAAACTAGCTCTGAAATTCCACCCAGACAAGAACCCCGACAATCCAGAAGCGGTTGAGAAATTCAAAGAAATCAACAACGCTCATGCCATTTTATCAGACCCCACCAAACGCAACATCTATGACAAGTACGGATCTCTGGGCCTTTACGTGGCAGAACAGTTCGGAGAGGAGAATGTTAACACATACTTTGTATTGTCCAGCTGGTGGGCCAAGGTTAGTCATACACACAAGCACACGTACAAGATATATATTAAGTAACATACACTACCTTTCTACGGAGGCGTATTGCATTCACTTGAAGAAAAAAAATCTACTCTGTTTTTCTGAATTAACAAGTTAATTATCTCAGAATTATGAGAATTTTTCATGGAAAAAAGTTTTTGCTCTGTTTTTCCAAAATTAACTCGTTAATTCAGAAAAACAGAGCAAAAACCTTTTTTTCTCATGAAAAATTAAATCGTTAATTCACAAAAACAGAGCAAAAACTTTTTTCCATGAAAAATTATCTTATCTTTTATTGAACTTTAGTCATCAAAGAATCCTGAAAAATTATTTTAACATTGATTAGAAGAAAAAAATTTTGAGCAGCAAATCAGCATATTAGAAGGATTTCTGATGGATCATGTGGCACTGAAGACTGGACTAATGATGATGAAATTACTAAATTACATTTAAAATATAAATTGTAATAATATTTCACCATATTACTGTTTGATTGTAGCATATAAATGCAGTCTTGGTGAGCATAAGAGACCTCTGACCCTAAACATTTGAACCATAGTGTAAATACTCAATGTATGTGCATCCTGTTATTCCTGTTGAACTGTTTTTTCCTCTCTTGACAGGCATTGTTTATATTCTGCGGTGTGGCCACGGGCTGCTACTTCTGCTGCTGTCTGTGCTGCTGTTGTAACTGCTGCTGTGGGAAGTGTAAACCTCATCCTCCGCATTCAGATGAGCCGGATTTCTATGTGTCTCCTGAAGACTTGGAAGCTCAGATGCAGTCTGATGAGAGAGGTGAGATACACTGACTCGCTCATTCATTCACAATAGGCAAATTAACATGCTTTCAAGACAACATGAAATCAAAATAGAAGTTTTGTGGCAATTAGTCCATGTGTGTATTTTTGAGATAATACCGCCTGACACTGACATCCAATAGCAAGTAGCATATTGTGGTTTGGTGACTTAGGACCAGACTTATCACACATAGAGATAGAGACATAGATGGTGGTACAGTGATTAAACTTAGAGCTTAGTTTTAAACAGCACACACACAAACACACATATAGTGTACACAATGTCATAATGTTGTCTGCTTCTGAAATGAACTTTTCTTTTCTGCTGGCATAACCAAGGCCGCGCAGGTAGGTCAATAGTATCATTGGTTTCCATCAAATCCTAATGGATAAAATCAATTCCCGCCCAACATTATTGCCTATTTCACTTACAATTGCAGTTAAAAGCCTTCAAAGGTCCGTTCAGCATTTGATGTGGCTTCCTGGCATTTAAAATCATGCCTGAAATGCTTATCAACAGGGTTCAGTTTTGGCTTTCAGCCGTTCACATTATAAAGCAGGTGTCTGTTTCTACAGATGGCAGCAGCCCCATCGTGATGCAGCCGTCCTCTGCCACGGAGACCACTCAGCTGACCGCAGACTCGTCTTACCACACCAGCTACCGGACAGACGCCAGCTATTAAAACCTCCCTCGCTCTCTCGCACATGAGACCACCATCCCCGGAAGAGGTCTCTGTGGGGAACGAGTGATCCAGAGGAAGAGGATGAGGGGGTTAGTAAATTCCAGATCTTCTGTTGAAAAACCTGAAATGCTCCACTGTACAGGGCAAGAAGCGAGTTGTTATTTGTATCTGCCTTTTACCTCTATCATTCCCAAACCTACTTGTATTCAACACACACATACACACACACACACACAAACACAAGGACTGTCTTACAGTGTCCATACAGTCTTCCTGCTTTGATCCATGCTTCATCTTTCACACTGCTTTTGTCCACATGATCAGTTAAAGATACATTTTATCAATCCTATTTGAGAATTAATTCATAACAGCCGGAGATACACTAATATTTTTTGTATGTTTTAATGTATTCAGCTATGGTAATGGCCAATGAAGTTGGAGTTCAGCCATTATCAAGTTGTTTCCAGTCAGTTAAAGTTGTCAGATCATTCAAACACTACCATTCAAATGCTTGGGTTAAAGGGATACTCCACTTTTTTTGGAATTAGGATCATTTTACCTCTCCCCCAGAGTTAAACAGTTGAGTTTTACCGTTTTCGAACCCATTCAGCCATTTTTCTGATATTTAGAAGAATATCAGTAACCAGAGAGTTTCTGGTCTCATTGACTTCCATAGTTGGAAAGAAAATATATACTATGGAAGTCAATGAGACCAGAAACTCTCTGGTTACTGATATTCTTCTAAATATCAGAAAAATGGCTGAATGGGTTCGAAAACGGTAAAACTCGACTGTTTAACTCTGGGGGGAGTTGTAAAATGAGCCTATTTCCAAAAAAGTGGAGTATCCCTTTAAGTAAGATTTTAATTCTTTTATTCGGAAATGATGAATTAAATTGATCAAAACAAAAGTGACATTTATAATGTTACAAAGATCTCAAATAACTTCTATTTTAAATTCAGGTATTTTGAACTTTCTATTAATCAAAGAATCCTGAAAAAATCTTAAAATATTAAGCAGCACAACTGTTTTCTGAAGGATCATGTGACATTGAAGACTGGAGTAATGATGATCAATATTCATAAAAAATAAAATTTAATAAAAAAACATTATTAAATATATTAAAACAGAAATTGGTTGTTTTACATTGTAATAATAATTATTTGTTTTTCTGAATGAAATGCTAAGATTAGCACCAACCTCACAATCACATCATAAATCATCACATTGTCCTGAGTCATTTTCATATTTCCACATTCTGAACAGTGTTTATGTCTTTGACAAAAATGCTCTGCTCATGTTATGGACTTGTGACAAAGAAACCTGTGCCATTTTTAAGCAAAAGTCACAATACATGTTTTATTCCTTCAGATTAAAATTTCAAGTGTTTTGTTACATCAACAGGAAAGGGTTTTCAGTAATACACATACATTTATATTCTTTAAAACAGGAAAGCAGTGTAGTGTAGTCACTGAGGACACGACTGAGGAAACATTGCTGTGTCATGCTATGAATGTTTATGCGAGACGGTTATGTGTCAATGGCATCCGGTGGACATGTACTGTCAAATATAATCATGCAGGGCTTAGCTATTACTTAAAATCAGCCACATGTCTTACTGTGGAGTGTGTGTGTTTGTGTGGTCACTGGAACAGGAGATTGGGATTGTCCGATACATACTGAGACTGTGCTAGGTTATTTATTGTACGTATGTTTTGTATTGCCATCTATATTCTTAAAGGGACAGTTCACCCAAAAATGAAAACTCTGTCATCGTTTAGTCACGCTCAAGTTGTTCCAAACCTGTATGAGTTTCTTTCTTCTGTTGAACACAAATAAGATATTTTAAAGAATGTGGGTAACCAAACCGTTTCCGGTCCCCATTGACTTCCTTAGTATGAAATATATGGCATTAAAGGCTTTGCTAAGTTACAGTGTTGTGCTAGCATTATTGTGTTGCATTCCTCAGGGTTGTGGTTTCAGAGGACAGACAGTTAGATTAAATTCAAGCACAGGAGGATTGTGGGTAAAGGCATTAATCTGCATAATTTTAATTTATATTTCCCATATAATTTCAAAATATTGAGTTAACTGACTAATTGATTCTTTAGTTTCAAACTAACCCAAAGCTGTTTTACCAATGAAACATGTAGTTAGATACATGTGAAATTATATAACTGTAGTTCTAGACATGGACGTGGCCATATTGTATTTTGTTTTGGCTGTAATTGTACCCATAATTTGATCTTGATCCCTAGTGCCTGGTTTAATGTAATCAGGTCTACATAATATTGTACTCTAGTTAATACACATTAACAGTGTTATTACTGTTATTATGCCAAAAAAATATAACTCTGTGATCTGTATCCTTCAGGCTATAATAGTTTTTGATCATATCATTCATACACGATTCGGGGTTCCCACACTCCTGGAAAATCTGGGTTTAAACCTGGGAATTTTACATTTGTGACTTGGAATGTAGCAAACAAGTAAACTTCATGAGCTACACTCTTTGTAAATTTCCAAAGCCTTATAGTAATCATGGATGAATGGAAAGGTCATGGAAAAATCATTGTTTGAAAGTTTTGGGAACCCTGACACTTGCAATCTCTCTGAATGCATGCATTTTGATTTTGATAGGAGTGAACATGCTATGAAAATTTGTTTCTGCCAAGTGAAAAAGTCCAATTTGTGAGATAAAAATTGTCGATTACCTTTTTTATTCAGTGTCGGAAACAAGCTTCCATAGCATACAGACTTCAATGTAGGAAAACCTCAATTCTGTTTTAGACACTATATGTGTGTTTGTGTGTGTGCTGTTTAAAACTAAGCTCTGAGTTTAATCACTGTACCACCATCTATGTACTGTGTTCAGTTGTCATTTCTTTAAGCTGTAAAGCTGTCACTGTTGGGCATGTGTATTTTAAACATTTATTTACGCACTTGAAAGAGGATGTGCAGAAAACTTGTGTAATTTACCCCAAATGTGTATGTTTTATTTGTTTAGGTTCACATTGTGGAAGTTTCATTGGTGTCTAGATGTGTATCATAGGTTTTTTTTGTTTTTTTGTAATTAATTTATGTCTGAAGCATTAGGCACTGGCAGATTATATTAGTGATCATGTTTCTAAAACCGAACTGTGCACAATGTGTAACATTTTTTTTATTTGCAAAATATTATTTCACAACACAAGCTCCACTGTAACACAGATGATCTATCTTTGGTTTTAATTATTTCATGCTCATAAATTAAAAAAAAAAAATCATCATATATTGATCCTGTTGCTTCCAGTCGGAGAACGAATGGAGCCTCGCGTCTGAGTGCAACATCTAAACAGAATCATGTTGTAAATGAAGGAAATAGTGCTAATGAGAAACAAGATTTTATTTTTTATTTTCCTGTTTTTAATAAATTACGTAGTTCAGTATGTGTAAGCAAAAATGACCATTGTACAGAATTATTTTGCGCATTCTGGATCAAAACAGCTGAAATTGTTGTAGCATGAATACATTGTGTCAGAGATATGTAACATGGATAATTGGTCTGAATTGCAACTGTAAAATAAATGTGAAAGGAAGCTTAAAAGTTATCTCTGGTGTTTGTGTGTATTTGTGCAAAGCCGATGATCTGCAAAATAGTGCGCTAATGTTGCTTTTGACACTTACAGGGATGCAATAAATAAATATTAATTAGGGCTGTCAAACGATTAATCGAGATTAATCACATCCAAAATAAAAGTTTGTGTTACATTATATGTGGGTGCACTGTGTATATTTATTTTGTATATAAATAAATACACACATGCATGTATTTAAGAAAAATAATATTTATATGTAAAATATTAATATATAATATAAATGATAATAAATCTATATACAGTATATACATGAAAATATTTCTACAAGCATGTGTGTATTTATATATATACACATATGGACTCACATATATTATGAAAACACAAACTTTTATTTTGGATAATCGTTTGACAGCCCTAATATTAATTCAATTAAAAGTTAGAACATCAAGTCAAAAATATATTGAAGTGAAATTCGTTCAACAGAATGTTGTTGTTGCAACATTCAACAGAATGTTGTTGTTTTTTTAGTATATATATATATATATATATATATATATATATATATATATATATATGAACTTGGACACAGTGTGTCATTGCATTGTCTTTTATTGTATGGATGAAAGCAGGTGAAACTCAAATACACCCGTTCAAGCATATAATGTTTTTATGTTAGAAGATTCAGGTACACCTCATAAACATTCTTTCCTCTAATGTTGTTGCTATTCTGGTATTATTTACTTTGTTGACTGGTTTTAAGACTCAGGGCATGAATGATTGGAGTAACAGGAGAAAGGGCATCATCTCTATTTCCCAGCATTCCTCTGGCTGCCTGAAATGGGCACAACAGATCAAGGGTGGGGTGTGTCACAGTGAGCCAGCAAGAAACCAGACACCTTCCCTTTCTGGCACATGCACACATTTCCAGCTGCAAACCAACACAGGCCCCCCCATCGTCCTGTTCGAGCACTGGGGCAGAGCGACGGCCCTCTGCTTCGAGGGACGGGAAATCCACATAAGAACTGCACAGAGACATGGAGACGGTGCCGTCTCATCTCCTCGGCTGTGGTTTCGCTCTCCTAACTTAGTTTTCCAGTGAGTGTGGGGTCAGTGGGGGCACACGACCATGTCTCTCCCGCTGGATATACGCGCTGACCACAAAGACCCCTCGATGGGTACGCTGGAGAAACAACTCATCTGTCCCATCTGCCTGGATGTGTTTACGAAACCAGTCGTTATTCTGCCCTGTCTGCACAACCTCTGCCGCAAGTGTGCCAATGAACTGTACCAGGTGTGTACCATGTGCCAAGAGGAGGAGGGTTTATGTGTGGCTGTAGGAACATTTTGTTACCCTTCTGAAAAATAAGTATACTTCATTTTCATTTTATGAAGTATACTTAAGTAAAGTTCAAGTGTATTTTAAGTATACTTTATGTAAGCTAGGTAAATCAATGCAATAGAAGTAGGCCTATACTGTTTCAATACTATTTGGGACTAAATTGGCCAACTTTTAATGTATAAAAGTATTCTTTTTAGTATACGTAAAGTGTAAACTTTGAGTACACAACTACGTTTTTGGTTTGTACTGCAACTATACTTCAAGTGTACCTATATAGCCTATACCTTTAACTGTACGTTATCTCTTCCCATTTTAAAAACATTCTGTTCACTTCATGTGTCCTTTTTATCAACACTTTTATCAACAAAAAGCTAAATCTGAAACCCCAGATGGGATTCAGAACAATGATCAAAACACAGATGGAGTAGATCAAGTCCATCAACACCCCAAAATCTTCACAGTTATTAACCTTCTTCCTGGTTTGACTCTCTTATTTTTAGTTTCCAAAAAAATATACTAAAAGCACACTTGAAAAAACATATTTTTCATAAGGGTAACCGTCAATGCACAAGTACATTTTTCAAGCCTTTGTTAAGGTAATAAATTCTCACAATAGCATTTCTCAAAAAAGGATCCTTTCCATTGCTCCATTGCACAAAAGGCTCTTTATAGTGGAAGAGGTTCTTTGGATTATTGAAATATTTTTCGGATTAAGAGTGAACACAGACAGTTCATCTGTACACATGAGGTGTCAGTTTCCTTCATAAACCTTAGTCTTTTCTATGAGCTAAAATGCTATTTGCCAAGACCTATGGATGGTCAGTAACATTGATAATACACATGGAGTACTGTAACTGCCGTGACTGCAGTAAACAGGCAGCTTTCTAGACACCTGTCATGCTAATATGTGAAACCCAACAGGTGCTGATTGTACATGTTTGAACCCAATCCCCCGCCTGAGATCTGAGGTATAAATATAGGTGATGGCCTACATTTGATGCATTTGAGTCGTCAGGGGTTTAGCGCTCATGCAAGGCACAGTGGATGTATGAAAAGAGAGTCCTTAGTAATGCTAAATGTTTTGCCTGCAAGTGCATAATCCTTCTCCTCTTCACCTAACTGAAGTTTGATACCTTGCCAGTCTTCCATTACACTTCCACATATAGGCAAAGGTTAAATGTCATGAGTAAATTGGGAAAGTGGTCCGAAGGAACACTAAAAACATTTGTTAATCTCTTTCTCTTTAAAGGGATATTCCACCGTTTTTTCATATTAAACTATGTTATTCCCTTAACTAAGACGAGTTGATACATACCTCTGTTGTCTCAGTGCGTCCAATCAGTCGCTCCGGCGCAGGAGACACTTTGATAGCACTTAACTAGCCCAGTTCATTCAATATGGGCCAAGCACAGAAGCGACCAAACACCAAGCACTTGCTGTGGTATTCCGCCATGCAATATAGTTATCCATTTTACACGCTTAGAAAAGCGCAACGTTTTATTTTGTGTCACCATCCTAGGTCGAGTTACACTGCTCAAGTAACTGTATTTAAATAGGGTAAACGTGGAGGTGTTTGGTCGCTTCTGTGCTTGGCCCATATTGAATGAACTGGGCTAGTTAAGTGCTATCAAAGTGTCTCGTGCACCAGAGCGATTGAGTGCACTGAGACGACAGAGGTATGTATCTCGTCTTAGTTGAGGGAATAACATTTAATAGGAAAAAAACGGTGGAGTATCCCTTTAAGAACCATTGTTAAACAAAATTTAGAATTGAAGAACTGGAATTTTTATTCTAGAGTTTCATTTTTAATTAATTATGCCCAGGAGGTCAAATTAAAATCTAAATTGGATTATTAGAAAGTGAAATTTTGTTAACTGCAATTCAGATAAATTTATCAGATAATGTAATTCAGTTGAAAATGCAGTCCATAAATCTATTAAACATTTTTGTTTATTAAAAAAAATTAAAAGTTGATTTTCAAAAACATTAGTTCAACAAACTAAATTACACTTATTGGGGTCAAATGATTATTATTATTTATTCAATTCCTTTTAATTCCATTTCCTGAAAGTTGCAGTCCGTAACTTTTGGCGCTTTAGCGGTTAATAAACAGAACTCCATGCGTCTTGCGGAAAAACATTATAGCTATTTTTCTCTGTTTATTTGTCTCTGTTTATGTCTATGTCTACTCCGCAGCAGTGCCGACCCAACCAGTCTAAAATAGTCTGAACATTTGGTGTACCATAGTGATTCAGGATAAGACAAAAACACGTTTTGGAAATGGATTTCTGATATACTTGCTTATTATATAAATTTTGACAATTTTGAACACAAAAAAGCCTTACAATTCAAATTTGAATTGCAGTTCACAATTCAGATACACTTCCCTTTTGACCTCTCGGAGTGAGGGCTGCGTCACTTTAAAACTCAAGACAAGAGCGGGGTAAGTGCATTAAAATATGACTCGTCCCATAAGCCTCAGCTGCTGAGAGATATTAAGAGTATCACTATTTTTAGGATTCCTGCAGATCAGTCTCAAACTCTGTTTACAATCTATATTTCATCCTCAGGAGGACAGGACTGTCTGTTGAGTAAGATAAATGCAAGTAAATGTTTGGATGGTAGCCTATTACACAGTACAGCAGAAATACATACTGTATGGATTAACACACATCCACGTCTAGCAATTTTGAAAGGACTCACAGAACAAAACGCAAATTCACACAACCACAGAATTCAGACCATATGAGTAAGATCATATTACCCTTGAAAAACACACGGTCCATCTCTAGACTAGAGAGGTACAAGAGAGTCCAATTAGTGTAACAAAGTGATGATGTAATTTAGTCCAGTTAACCATCCTAGCCGTTTATTTTTTAGATGTTCCTTAAAAGGAATTGATGTACAAATCCTGCTGACAGCTGAAGAACAGCATGCTGAGTAAGATGTGCAGCCATCTCTCTTCCAGGTTGGAATCGGAGGCCGTTTCCGTTGCCCTTCCTGTCGGCGTGAGGTTGTCTTGGACCGTCATGGAGTTTATGGACTGCAGCGCAATTTACTTGTGGAGAACATTATTGACGTTTACAAGCAGGAGTCTGAAAGGTCAGGTCAGAAGTGTATTGATTGAATAATTATTGTCAACAGAGATGATCTTGTAAATAATTAGATTATTATTATTGTTGTTTTTTTTTTAAATGGTATTTTTTAAATGAAACAAATTATTGGACCTGTCTATAACAAAATAGCAGTAGCACCTCAATGCAATACATGAGATCTGGGAGGAGTCGGATTAAGATCCAAGGGGTGGAGATGGGTATGATTAGGGTTAAGTTTAGGGATCTGGGGGCGGAGTTTGGTAGGTTTAGGTGTATGTAAGGTGGGAGGAGTTGGATCTGGATCCGACTCACCCCCGTGGATTTCCAACACGTTCTCATCCTAAGATATCATCTAACTGACGCTTTTGACCATACGTCAACATCCGACGTTTTAGGGTACCCTTTGACGATCCTATAGGGCGTCATCTAACTTTACCTTTAGCGTCAGTTAGATGACGCGGGTAGGTTTAGGTCTGGGGTAGGGTTAGGATTAGATAGCGTCATCTAACTGATGTTAAAGGGTACCCTAAAACGTCGGATGTTGACGAATGGTCAAAAACGTCAGTTATATGATGTCTTGGGATGAGAACAGGCTGGGATTTCATGTTCTGCATTGATAACCATCTCGTCAAGGTCCTTTAGTAGACAGTAGTAACATCGAACAGACGTTTCGGTTGCAGGGGTTGCATTTTGGTTGGAAATTAAAAGTTGTGTTGACGTGAGAACCCAACTGAAATTGGTTTCTGGCGTCAATCCGATATTCATTTTCAACCACAATACAACGTCTGCCCGAAGTTGGAGATTAATGTCAGTTTTCAGGGCACAAAATTTTGCTGACCAAAAAAAAAAAAAAAGAAAAAATAATAATAAGCAAAAACTTTCACAGAAAAATGACACCTGAAGAGGGACATTTTTGCAATTAAAAGATATTTTAATTGTGCTATAAAAAAAGTATAAACTATCAATCAAATAACATGGAGGCATGGAGTAGATTGTGTAAACAGGTTTTTCAGCATTGTTTTAATAATTTGTTCATTAGTGGCTATATAAATGTGTGTTTGAGCTGTTTTAACTGAAAGCAACTTGATCTATTTTAAAATATGTCATTGTCATTGCTATACTGTTTTTCACATTTATAAAATCTGCTTAAATGTCGCAATTGAACTAAGGCCTAATCCTGGTTTAATCTAAACCCTGTCTTTTTAAAATCCAAGGTTATCAATAAAAGATTCTAGTTAATATATAGCCCCTTCTAGTGACACTTTGGTTGTCAGTATATAGTGTATTAAGCATGTTGACTTGATCTTGAATTTAAATCAGTGTGTTTCTAGCCCTAGGCCACCACCACCAAAGCCTCTTGCACCGTTTAACTGTGCAGAGCATGAAGATGAGAAGCTTAATATTTATTGCATCACGTGTCAGGTGCCCACCTGCTCTCTCTGTAAGGTGTTTGGGGCACACAATAACTGCCAAGTAGTTCCCCTGTCTGATGTTTATCAGCAAGAGAAGGTATGACCTTTATTTGTTTCATTGTGTTACATTTCACACCATTCAGAACCATTCATTAATTTCACTTCTTGTAGGCTGAACTAAATGACAGAGTTGCTTCTTTGGTTGCCACAAATGAACGTGTTCAGTCATTTGTTAATGAACTAGAGGCACTCTGCAGGAACATAGAGGTTTGTGTGGATCTTACTTGCAAAGAAACATCAAAAAAAGACATTTAATGACAAACAGATTATCTATTAATGCTTACAATGCTCAATTGACAGGAAAACAGCAAGATTCAGAAACAGATTCTGTGTGAGAAGTTTGATCGCATGTCTGCCATTCTGGAGGAACGTCGTAAGATCATGACCCAACAAATCACTTCTGAGCAGGAAGAAAAGTGTGGCTGGACCCAATCTTTACTGCAAACCTACAGTGAGCATGTGGAGACAAACTCAAAGTTGATCCAGGAAGCCCAGAACGCCATCGAGGAGCCAGAGATGTCTTCTTTTGTCCAGGTGTTATATCTTTTGTTTGGGGCTCCTCCTCCAGTAATCCTCCATTTTGAAAGTCAAGCATGCAAAGTTTGATATATTTTATATCTCTTCCTAATAGATCTCAAAAGATCTTATTGAGAAGTAAGTCTTACCTTTTTGGTAAATTTAGCATCAGTTAGATTGTTCAGAAGATTCATCTAACAATCCATCTGTCATTTTCTCTGAAGGGTTGGTGAGGCATCTAAATGCTTCACTCTGGAGACCCTAGATCCTGATTATGACAACATGAATCACTACCAGGTGGATTTCGATGCAGAAGAGAGAGTTCTGCACCAGATGGATTTCTTGGAGAGTGAGCATCAGAGACCCAATTGATTAACAAATATGCTTTATTTTTACAACTCTGATTAATGCTGGAAACTTTACAGTTGAAGAAGAGGCGGAGGAAACGCCCGATGAACAAGAGCCAGAACCTGAATCTGAACCCGAACCAGTTCTGACACCAGAACCTGACCCTGAACCAGATCAGGATCTGAAATCAGAGGCTTCTGAGATGACAAATCCAACACCAGAGACACCAGAGAGCAATTGGGAACAAGAAGATGGCTGTGGAGACATCAGAAAAGAGGCTGTTTGTGAGAAGAATAGCTTAAGCACTTCACAGGTATACATCCATCTCTTAGTATGTCCACCGTGATTTTGCCAAGTAAGACATGTTCCTAGACCAACATATATTGATACCCATTCCCCTAGCATAAACTTGACATAAACTGTAAACTTGTCCCCTGATTGGTTGATTGAAATGTTGATCCAAAATCAACAAAGATGTTGCTCTAGTAACATGTTTTAGCTCGCTGTGTGGGTCTACAACTTTTCAAGAACATTTTCTGCACATTTCAATGACTTAAAGACCTAATAAACACCATCATCTGTGTTTTTTGATCTCATTCCAAGTCATACTGCTATTGACATATGTCAGTGATAATATTTTTCCATCTTTCCTCAGGTTGTCACTCTAGCCTTTTATTTCCTGGCCTTTCTGGTCATCCTACAGCGAATATGGGGAAGCATTCAGTGCCTTACTTGTATATAGCAGAGGTGAAGAGTCTAATAAAGCTCATGTTATTTTGAATAGCAATAAAAATCAAAGCCAAAGATTGAGGAAGGTTTAAGATAAGACTGGATTAGTAAAATGTCTCTATGTTCATGCAGGAAAATAAAGTCACTTTACCTAATTTTCTGCAAATGGCAAACCTGAGGACTGAGCCCTCCAGGTCAGCAGTGAGCCGATTCATCTCCGATTCTCCTCCTCCTGGTTCATTGCACCTACCAAAGATGACAGAATGAGGTCATATGGGCAATCTCCTCCTTTTGGTTTTTGGCAAAACCTTCCCTGTGTTTGTGCAAATAAGTAAAACATCATGTCTACTAATTTGTGGTTTTGTTTTTTTAGTTCGATTACTCTCTTGCAATATAGTCAATGACAATTCTCACCATTTGTTACAGTAGTTGCTACTTCAAGGCAATATTTAGAGTTTTAAACACCCATCTCCCACCCTAGGTTGTCATGAGATGAATGGATGAATTGTTTTTTTTTTTTTTACAGTATATTCAATAAAAGGCTTTTCTATCTGTTGATGAATTTGTTTGTATAATTAGTGTAATCCTAAGAGTTTCTTGCTTCAACTGTCCATGTTTGTTTGGATTGACTGCTTAACTGCTTTGAGCTTTGCGTTGTGCAAAATTGACAAAAATAGCCTAGAAAATCACTGTCATAACAAATACAAAAACAACATATTGTGCATACCGATTAAAAACTCCTTCACAATTTATTAACGATCATTTCCCTCATTTTAGATAAATTGTCAATTAAACTAAATTAAAATAACGGAACTAAATAGCATGAATTAATAATAATACAGGCCATGATCAAGTCGTGATCTCACGAATGAATTCTTATGTGGCCACAATATTTATTTTATTTTTTTTTACCAATTGATTTGTGCTGATAAATAATTTATAATAAACACGGAAGCATTCCATACAAATGAGAATGGTTCTTGATTTCATGGTGACTTTAAAGTTGCTGAGCTTTTGATTCAAGATTCGCTTTAACCGAATCAGTTCGATTCTCAGAATGAATCACGGCTTGTCGATCGATTACAAAGACAAAAGAGCCTATATCGCTAATTCTCTGTAGAACAAAAGAATTGTCAAGACTCATGATTTAATGAATAATTCAAAGAATGCTCATGTAGGCTAGTGTCTTCTTTTAACCAAAAAAGTCTAATTGCAATTTCTGGTATTCTATTATTCGTTTTGTTTTATAGAAATGCCATGCTTCTCTTAAGTAATTATATACAAGATTTTTCTAAAAAGAAACAGGAGTAATTGGCTAATAATGTTTTTCACAGCTAATTTGTTGATTTTTTTTTTATTGAATACAAAAAATACATACAACCAAGGCATACGTATTCTTTCTACAATGCGTAGGAATGAGTAAAGGCTCAACACAATTTAACAAAATATAAATAAAATTTTAAATCATAGATTACATTAACTTAAAACAGCTAATTTGTTGATCGCAAGGAGAAGGACGCTAGTAGACGTCATCTCAAGGCGCCGGAAAGAAAGGCACTTGGGCTGCACTTCTTCAAGCTGAGCTGGCTGATCGTTCGGGTGCTTGTGTTGGCTTGTCAAGCGCTTTTGGATGTTTTGATAGAAGAGGGAAGACACGTAGTTTTTTGCACAGTCCTCTAAATTACGTAACTGTCAAAGCAACATTTTGAAGATCCAAACTGTCGACATGGATTCCGCCAATCAAGGTAAACAAAAACAAAGCATTCGAACACGATACATTGGATTGTTAGAGCAGCACGTTTTATAGCGTAGTGTAATTTAGCGCCTTATCTTTGGATCCCAGAGTGGTGAATATGTGGCTGGTGAAGGGTAGATTGGGGCAGGGCAGGCGATCAGGTTACTAATGCACGACAAAAACACATCGCAACTGAGTGGATGTGCATCTCTATTATTTGATTTACATTGAAACCAAATAGATGATGTTGGAAAGTTATGTGGTGCCTTTGATCGACTTGTGCTTTTTATGGCGTGATGATTTTCAACTTGGATTTGGTATTTTAACATTAACCCAACAGTTAAGACAGCACAGCTCCTTTGTCTTCTTGTGTCCCATTATGTGATGCTATTTAAATAGGCAGTTTAGGGTCAGTGAGGGGCTGATGACATGTCTCGTTAACTTATCCTACACCTCACGTGACCCCCTCTGTCACAGGCTGACCTAAATTGGGCACAGTTTGATCAAACCTTTTAACTGTATATTAAATGGCTTAAAATATATACACAATGGATATATAAACAGAATATTGTTTTTGTTTATGATCAAAGTGTGTGTCTACTGTATATTATTATATTTTTTTTTCTTCTACTGTTTATGCTCTTGCTTCTGAATGTGAGTTACTCATGTAAAGAGAGATTATACTCATTTATACTTTTTTATTTCTGTTGTGGCATTTACTATTGAAAAAGGAAGTTTGGGTGGAAAAAAAACAAGACTCATGCCTTTTAAAAGATGTGTCACATCTGAACCATGATTTGCTACTCGCTTGTCTGTTGTATTACAGGGACATTCTTATTTAGATAGTTGATTGGTCAAACGTCTGTGCAGTGCAGAATGAGTCATCATTTTGTTTTGTTTTTCCCCTGAAAAGAAAGACTTGTTTTAAGATCTTTTCTACGGTGGCCGAGAGAGCTCACCGCGCTGCAACCTGATGAAGACGAATGCAATTACAAAAAAACGTTTGCAACTTTAAAAACGCGTGCAAATACAAAAAAAAACATTAAAAATTAAATTAAGCAAAACATCTTCATCAGTTCCACAACATACGTGTGCTCCAAGTACTCACAACACAACCAAATACAGAAACGCGCTGCAAATGACACGGTCAACAACGGAAATGTTTCCGGGGAACCAAATAAGTGACGGACCCGACTGGAACCACAGGACGTGCTTACAGCAAAAAACCTTTATTGACAAGAAGTCAAAGCCTATATATATATATTTATAAATAAACTATACTATTAAAATAATATTGTATGTATAAATAATATTATAATATGATATTTTTTATAGTTCGTCTATACTCCTTGTTTACTCAAAATTCTACTTTGTTTTATTTAATTTCTTTTGACTTTCCCCCCGCACAACACCAAGATTCAAATTATTATGACATACAACTTGTGTACAATATACAACATGTGTTAACAATATGTTCAATGTCATCACAATACAAATGAGAAAAGAACAATGATCTGAAAACTAAACTAAATAAATAAAAAAAGATCTAGAAGAACATGAAGGCAAGATATTAATCGATACATCAGTTACACTATACAAATAGTTTCATTTTATGTTTAAATTTTCATAGGAAAAGTTTCCTAAAAATGTTAGGTAATGTATGGCACTGACATACAGATATATAAAACATATTTTAACAGATTTTTAATAAAGTAAAAATAAAAAATAAATAATTTATTTGCAACTGTTATGTTAAAGCCACAATATATGTACTTTTTCTGCTTTAAAAATAGCAAAAATAACTATATCTATGTTATATATTTCTATTAGATGTGTACTTACATTATCCCGACAGTTTCCACCAACTTTAAAATACGGAGAAATTTATAGTTTAATTCGAAGAAACGGGACATTTCTTTATTTCCGTTTCGTCGCCCGTCTATTGCGTCATATAACCTTTGACTCCTCTATTTTCTCTAACTTCTTGCGAAACCCACCTAACACAAATGGGAACACTGGACTACCGCCAATAAAGCAAAGAAAATGACGAAGAAAAAAAAGTTGTACGTATTTTTATGTGTGTAAATCACGAGCGCTCACCCGGTACTGCTGGCTCGTCACTCTCTATGGTCACTGTTCACAAAGCGGCGCTTCCCGTTCACAGTAACCGTGTCGTCTCATTCAAAACAGCCAGCTGCAGCGAGCCGCGCACATGGAATACTTAGGCTGCGAATGTAAGTTACGTGGCCGCTCCAGCGCGCTCATGCTTACTAAATAAACGCCTCACCTCCGGCGCCGGGGACTCACTGCATTCCCTTTAGCCTTTAGCACATAGTGGATGCATAATGAAAACCCAGTCAAACGTTTGACTGCAGTATCTTATGTGCCTTATCTGGCGCGCCCGAAACATGAAAAATGTTCAAAATAGGTCATTTATTGAAGGGGCGTATATATTTATAATCGTCTGTATTATAGTTTTGGACGACGATTAACGTTACGCTTTGCCTGCACGTTCTGCTACAGCCAGCTCAAACGTACGGGTGAAAAATAAGGGTTTGGGACAGGAGAAGCATGACACAGGTTGGGGTTGGGTTTAAAGCTTCTTGACAAGCTAAATCTACAGAGAGATGCCGTATATCCGTATATTTTGTAAAAACGATCATTTCATGTCATGAGCTGAGCTGGTTGTCATTGACAGCGACAACAACTCCCGTGAGCCCACGCTCTTTCCCGACGTCATCAAAGTACATCTTTTGTTATTATTTTAAATGAGTGACCCCTGGTGGCCAAAAAATCGCATATTGTACGTTTAATCGTTATATTTCTGTCGTCAGAACAGCTATACAGCTGATGGACAAAGTGCTGCGTTGTCATAGGAACATCCAAGGTAAAAATAATAACATGAAGTTGTCTGTTGTTGCTCCCTTCATCAAGTTCCAAACGGCTACATAAATGACAAACTAGGTGTCATGCTCACACCAAATTCCCACTTGAAGAGCTTTGCCGTCTGCCCTTTGAAGGTAGTAGGGCATAGGGAAGCTCACGAGCAATAAAGCAAGTCCCAGTTTGGTCCGTCACTTATTTGGTTCCCCGGAAACATTTCCGTTGTGGACAGTGTCATTTGCACTGCAGCGCGTTTCTGTATTTGGTGGTGTTGAGTACTTGGAGCACACATGTGTTGTGGAACTGATGAAGATGTTTTTCTTAATTTTTAATGTTTTTTTTTTGTATTTGCACGCGTTTTTAAAGTTGCAAACGTTTTTTTTGCAATTGCATTCGTCTTCATCAGGTTGCAGCGCGGTGAGCTCTCTCGGCCACCGTACTTTTCTGATGAAATAGAACAGTTAAGATTGAAATTTGGACAAATGCTGGTGTCCCCAGAATTTTAGGTTTCTGTGTTAGCAACCCGATTCTCACAATTCTGTATAGAATCACAGAAAATATGGACTTCACCTTTATCTTGTGTCACTCAACACACTCTCTTTCTTTCAGACATCAATCTGAACTCTCCACATAAAGGCCTGGGCTCTGATTCTCTCTCGGAGATTCCTGAAGAGAGGGGAGCGGCAGCTGTGAATCCAGAGACTCTTCCCCCAGGTCTGACAGAGGAGGAGGCTGAGGAACTGAGACTGGAGCTCACCAAGGTAAACACCTACAGTCACAGCATGACACTGCCATACTGAACCATGAATTTGAAGATGTACTCATCTTCTGCTATAGGTCTTCAAATTAGATAGTTTAACATGTTCAGTCAGAGTGTTTAAAGGTGCAGTCTGTAAGAATGACAACTCATGGTCAAAATAGGTACTGCAGTCTAAATTCAAAATATGGGAGATTGTCGTTTTCTCCCGCCCCGCCAACAGGCACAAGCTCAATGGACAAATAAAATTGTCAAACTGATACTGTGCAGTATCACAGACCAAAACAAAAACAAATATTCCAGCCTGGCAACGCACATTTCAAAGTAAAATAACTGGCTGTAGAACTGTTTTTGAGAAACAAGTATGTGAACGGAGCATGTTTCCTCGATATATGCAAATATATTATGGCATTTGTGTGCTTTAGTAGAGTGAAAAAGTTAAATACAGCACCTTTAATTAAAAATAGAAAAAGATATATTCCTGTTGAGGACTTATTTGCCTCTCTAAAAAAAAGTCTGTGACATCTTGGTATCAGGTTGAAGAGGAGATCCTCACCTTGCGGCAGGTGCTGTCGGCTAAAGAGCGCCATTCGGCGGAGCTGAAGCGGAAACTGGGACTCAGCCCCCTGAGCGAGTTCAAACAGAACATCACTAAAAGCTGGCAGGACGTCCAGACCTCAAACGCGTAAGAATGCCTTCCTTCTACATGTTCCGCTTACTCAAACTCAAGAGGTAACTGGGATGCCATCTGCAAAGTTGATCCCTAAACCCGCTTCACATACTCCTCAGGAATGACAGTGATTTTACATAATTTTGGACAAAATGTAACAAAATTCTGAACAAAAAAGGTTTGTTGAAGTGACAATTGGGTTACGACTCTGTATGATGGCATATCCTGTAGCTGCGAGCTATTAGCTGGTGACATCAGCGGAGGAATTCATGGCAGAACTGAACCTTGTTGAACTAATCCACCCTCAATTCGCTCTCCTCCCGCTTACACACTTTTCCCTTGCTTGATTCTACTGGAAATCGGCCTAAAAATAAAGTCACAGTAGTCTAGATGCATTTTCTGTAGGATTGTACATTACCTCAGGAAAGCATTAGAAAAAGCTCTTTGAGTGCCTGTTCAGGCACCGGAGATGACTGTGGTTTTCTGTGTATATTATGGGCGGGCATCTGTCCTCAGCTGAAAGTCCTTCAGTGTAATTGTTTTATCAGTTGAAAAATGGCAATTGGTTCCAAAAGGCTCTGTGGGAGGATTGTAGTCGACTCATGAATCATCACTATTTATTGTGTTCCAAGCTGGGGCTCATGGCCATTTGTTTGAGTGTGACTCTCGAGGTTTTAAATTATCAAATTTAATACTTTTACTTCGATATTTTTTTTATTATTCTGCTATAGCTAGTAGCTACACGTTACAATTGTAAAATTTTTACAAATCATTCGTTGCAAGTTGAACAATATTTTAGAGGGGGTCGATATTAAACTCTATTAACATTTCTGTATTTTATAGTGGAAGTGGAAGTCACCATAGATGGGTAAACTCACGTTAATATAACGTGCAAATGCAAAGTATAATATTAAAAATGTGAGAAAAAAAAGAAAATATATAAAACTTTGTTAGATTTATAATTGTAATGGAAATGCATCAACACAGTCTGTGAAAATGATCCATGCAGTTGGATGTAGATACAGTTTACTTTGCTCACTATCTATTCAAATAAATACTGAAATTAGTCAATGGAAACTCCTAGTGAACAAATATCAGCAGAATAATTTGCTGGCCAGTATATCAGTTTGGGAAGTTATTGGTCGGAGAATGTCAGTCATTTTTTGAATTATCAGTATGATATTCACTATATGTGCTCTGCTTCAGGCAGCACATAACCATGTCTGTGTTTTTGAAGCTATGTGAAGATGTCAGAGAAACTGGGCCAGTGGAATGACAAGGTTACCGGGTGCGATGTGTGAGTGTTTGACCACATCGGCACGTATCTAGAGTTTATTTGCAGTGAAAGCATGAATTCCTCTCACCTACTTTCTACACGTCAATGGGGATGAAGCATTTGAACACCTGATTCCATAGCTCAACCCTTCTTACCTTCAAACAGTGCGTTTCAGGAGGAAACATAACTGATGCCTTGGGGCTTTTTTCTGGCCTGTTGATCACAAATCAGTGGATGCAGTGTATCAAAATATAGATTCAGGTGTTCAAATGCTCTGCCTATTGATGTGTTAAATGAACCATTCATAACAGTCTGACACAAATAACTAAAACCTCTCTCAAATTGAGGTTTTTAACATGCTATGATCTGGTTTTCCTGTAGAATCGACTCTAACCTGCTCTACAATGCATACATTTTTCAGCCCTGTTAGTTCTCCACTCAGAAACTTACTCAAATCTTTCACACATTGAAAGAAAAAGACTGTTAATGTAATAAAATAGCATCTCATGGTGAGGGCCAGAGATATATTTTCTATTTTTGTTAAAGTGGGCTTCTGAAACACAGAATGGTGTCACATTTTTGACTCTTCTGTTTGTTCCCTTCACAGTCAGTTTTTTTTGTCCACCCATGCAAATAGTACTTCATCTCTGAAACAAACAGGGTCATCACGCAGATGTTTCCTACTTTAAATGCTATGCTGCTGTCATGTACCCTGAATTAGTGGCCACGTGTGTATAGCTGTGCTAATACTTAATCGCTTTATTAATTCAAATCTTTTTACAATACTGTTTGGATGTTTGGGGTCAGTGTGGGTTTTTTTTTTTTTTTTTTTTTTGCTCACCAAGGGTGCCTTTTATTTATACAGTAAAAGCTGCAATATTGTGAAAGATTATTACAATCTAATAGTTTACAAGCTGAAAATAACTAAATGTATTTATAATAGAAATATTTTGTAACATTATAAATGTCTTTAACGCCATTTTAAAAAATCTAATTAATGTCTCTTTAATAAATACATTTTTTAATTTCTTTTTAAAATCCTACTGACCCCACACCTTCGGATGGTGCACCAGCCTACTCTGCCAATAATAAAATGTCTTATCAAACCGGTTGTTAACTAACTGTTGAAGCTGCTGACGATTTGCTTGATTTACCATATGTCATTAATTACTCACCCTCATGTTGTTCCAAACTCATAAGACCTTCATTCATCTTCAGAACACAAATTAGGATATTTTTGATGAAATCCGAGAGGTTTCTGAACCAGTTATAGGCTGCAACATCATTGCCACTTTCAAGGCCCAGAAAGATAGGAAAGAGAAAGTTAAAATAGTCCATGTGACTATTGTGGTTCAACCTTAATGTTATGAGAAGCAATAAGAATACTTTTTGTGCGCAAAAACAGAAATAACAACTTTATCCAGCAATTTTGTCTCTTCTTTGTCAGTCTCCTATGCTGATCACTTAGTAAACTGCAGTTGTAATTACTACATTGATGATTCTCTTAAATCAGGCTCTGTGATGAGACTAAGGTCACTAAGGGCCTCTATGTTTAGCGGCAGTCCTGATTTAGTTGCAGGTTCATAGCTGAACCTGTCAGACAGGCTGTATTATCACGAGTATGTGAGATATCTCCCACTTCCCTCTTTACACACAGTTTGAATCACGTATCCAGACTGAGACGTCTACAGACAAAGAGCATTTGTTTGTGTAAGGAAAGTCTTGTCAGGGTTAGATGAACGAATGCCACGTCTGCAGCAATACAGACCAATTGATGCTTCCTGAAACCATACTTGCTGTAGTCATGAATGTTACATCAAGACCTATTTTGCAATATCATGCACGCTAACATGCTACTTTTTGCCCCAAATGCAAAGGCAGCTTATAATGTCACTTTTTTTTCTTGGAAAGCTGAAATATACTCACACATGAGTTTCACGTGTGTTTCTTAAGTGAAATGCCTGGAGTTTGTGTGTGTAAGAATGATGTGAATTAAACTGCTGTTTCTATGCTGAGTGTGCAGTTTAGCAGCGCCTGTATTCTGCTTGTTGTGAGGCAGCATAACTGTATAATCGTAATTTAAAATTTTTAATGTTGAATGCATGTGTGTGTGTTCATTGCACCTTGTGGTTGTGAGAGTGGAGATTTGAATGTATTACCTGTTCGTTTGTAGCTATGTTTCAGCTTCTTCCACTCTGGATGACATTACCAGCTCTGAAGTGTGAGTTACTTCATTCTTTATGTTCATTTTGTGTGTTTTAAAGGTTGTTTTCTGGTTTTATTATGGTCCTGAAGGGTTAAAGGAGTGGTTTAGGGTGGCTTGCTATGCTTTGTGGATATTTTGCTGATGGGTTATTATATAGATATTACAGTCTTATATTGCTTTTTTTAGTTGTGGGAATTGCCATTGCAAATGTGCTTACTCTGTAGATGTTTTGTGGTGATATACTCTTTTTTTTCATGATTCTTTGATGAATAGAAAGAACAGCATTTAAAAAAAGAAATGTTCTGTAACATTTTAAATGTCATTACTGACACTTAATACATTTTATGCATCCTTTTAAAAAGTAGCGCATATATATATATATTTTTTATTTATTTATTTGTATATTTAATTTTTATTTATTTATTTGTATATTTATTTATTTGTATATTTATTTTTAGTTATTTATTTATTTATGTATTTTTATTTATTTATTTTATTATTTGTTTATATTTATGTTTATTTATTGATTTATTTGTTCTTTATTTTTATTTATTTATCTATTTATTTATTTTTATTTATTTATATTTTTATTTACTTATATATATATATATATATATATATATATATATTATATATTCTTTTTTTTTTTCAGGTGCTATCTAATGAGAATAACTAACATTATTTGTAGGGGTGCACCCACCGATATAATAATTTTGGCCGATATCTGACTGATAATTCTGTATATTTGAAATGCGATAACTGATACATTGGCCGATGAATCTAAATCCAAAGCAATTCAAAACCATCATGGCAGAGAGTGCGCATCTAAAGTGTCTCAGCTGTTGGAAATAATTTGTAGGTGTTAGTATATCGCCCATGTTTTCTTATTGGGCTGATAACCAAAATATTAAAAATGAACATATATCGGCCGATACCGATATGGTGGCCGATATATCGTGCATCTCTAATTTTTTGAAGGCATTTAAGGGTATCTGACTTGATTCTGTCATCTGGAAGCTGAGGTCATGTTGACCAACCCCTGAAAAGTGAAGAAGTTTGTGGACATTAATGAGTTTCACATGTTTTTTTTTGTTGTTGTTTTGTTTTTTTCTCTCCCCTCATCCTCTTCTCCCTGTGCTCTTCCTCTCACAGGTATAAAAAGACTCAGGAAACGCTGTCTCAGGCTGGACAGAAGACCTCAGCCGCCCTCTCCACCGTTGGCACGGCCATCAGCAGGAAACTGGGTGACATGAGGTAATGCACAAGTCAAAATGCCCACCCGTGTTCTTCCTGTCTTTCTCTTGTACTCTTATTCCAGTCACTAAGAACAGTGGCACTGCAATCACTTGGGGTACTATGAAATATGAGACAATAATAATACAGTAAGATTTACTAATAGTTCCCAGTGAATTTTTCTTGTTAATTATTTTGTCTAACTCTGCAATTCAGTTTTGTTGTGTCAACACTGCACATGATTTATCTTAAACTGCATTTGCATGTGTGGCATTTCATGGACTTCATCATCACATGCATCTTACTTTTTTCATTGTCGGTCCCAGCTCTCTTTGGTTTTTGATCCACTCTTTTGCATTTGTGTCGCATCCCACTGTTATTCATCATCACTAAAGCATGATAATCCATAGTGAGTGTGTTAATGCAGTGCAGCCTCCTCTCCCTGACCTGTTCTCCTGGCTTCACTTCACTACATTGTTTCGGTTTCTCGTTCCTATCAATATTTGCACACATTAATTGAACTTCCTTCACCACCCCTAAAACAAACAGACAAAGTCACAAGATAGGCAGTTTTCTTAAATGCAGAGGTCCTGAGACTCGGTTATCAGTTTGAAAATCATAAGACTGGTGTGCTATGATGCATGACCGAAAGAAGATATTAGCTTCATTCAACAGATCTAAAGCTTCAGCCATTCTTTATAAATGAAACCTCCGCTGCTGCTCTGTCCGTTCAAACCTCATCTCTCATTCATCAGACAAATAACTAAAATTTATTCAGTGTGTAAATAACATCTATTCATGTTCATCCCAATACAATTGTTTTTTGGTAGTCAGTGGATTACCCCGCTAATCCTCTATATCAGTACAAACAGTAATTCTCATAATTTGTTCTTCCTTCTTGCTCTGGTCATGCTTAACTCCCAATCGTATTCCCGTTTCTTTTTAAACGCTGCCTTTGCTTGGTCTACAGAGCTCTGCCTTTCTCTAACTCCTTTGGGTAAGACTGGTTAATGTCTTCAAATAATGAATGCATAACATAGAGCTCTGTTTATAATACCAAGCCCAATTTTATTTTGAAATTAGTATTGATTTTAATGTTATTTTGGCTCCAAAACCCTGCTTTTGCTTGAATGAAATGAAATGTGCTGATGTAACCCAGTTGATCTCTCTGCCTTTCGTGCTTTCCTGCTTGCTTGCTAACACGCACAACTTTTCCTTCTTCCTTTAATGCTTTCGAAGTAGCAACTACTCCATTCGCCATTCAATAAGTATGCCAACTATGAGGTAAAGTACTTGTGTAAAACAACCCCTCTCAACACCAACTGTTTCTGATTCATTGGACATTAAAATTTTAGATATTGTTCACTCAAATGACTACATATTTTTTATTTAAAGTAAAAAATACTAAAATGTCTAAACTCGTGTCTGCCAGTTACTTTATGTATAATTAATTTGAATGCTTCTTTCACTGTGAATTCTGGGAGTAATATGTGTGTTTGTTAAATAGGAACTCTACAACCTTCAAATCATTTGAGGACAAAGTTGGAAACATCAAGGTAGGGATTCTATTTTGAAACTCGTTCAATGACACTTATTTTTTGGCAGATGATCTAATAATTTATTTAATAAACATATTTGACAAATATTGAAAAAATAAAAAGTTCATCCATCAAATCAGTTATGTAGACTGATTCAACTAGAGTCAATATCAACTATACAGTATGTAAACTATCAAAATTTGGGTTCAGTAAGATATTTTAATGTCTCTTAGGCTCACATAGGATTAATTTATTTGAACAAAAGTACAATAAAAACAGCAAAATTGTAAAAAAAAAATATTATGATTAAAACAGTTTTCAATTCAAGTCTGCGTCAGCATCATTACTCCAGTCTTATCCTTCAGAAATCTTTCTAATATGCTGATTTGCTGCTCAAGAAATATTTCTGATTATTATCAATGTTGAAAATAGCTGTTTTGCTTAATCTTTTGATGAATAGAAAGGGAAAAAAATCAGCATTTATATGAAAATAAAATCTTTTGTAAAAAATCTTTTGATCAATTTCACGTCCTTGCTAAATAAAAGTATAAATTTCATTAAAAAAAATCAAAGATTTTGAACTGTAGTGTAGAGTAGTGCACCCTTGAAGTCCCTTAGGGCCAAATTTTCTTGTGGTTCAACCCTCCAAAAAAACTTAATTGCCTCTTTTAAAATAATATTTAAGATGCAACTTACTTTTTTGATGATTACACCACATGAAATGTAAACTTTTACTAAAAATGATATACAAGTTTTTCAAAGCCACGTGAATACAAAGAGTACATGACGGGCGCATTTTAAAATAGAACTGCACTTTTCTTGATCTTTTTCTGTCTCAGTATAAGGTGGTTGGAGGGAAAGCCAATGGCGAAAGCGCTCACTCTCCGAACGAGTCAAACCCAGTGCAGGACAACGCTCCATTCTGAGAGGCCACCCTCTCCATTCAAACACTCATCTCATTTCTTTGTGAATCCTGACTACACCCACACTTCAGTTCTCCCAATCCTTCCGTTCTCTATGAATTCTGTCATCCCTCCTTTGATACTCCTCCACCTACTGCTAGCATGTGCTTGCTCATCTCACTAAAAAAAACACGCATAGTACAGGTTCTGTGACATGAAATCATCACAGGTTGTACAAATGAAGAAAAATGTTGAATCATTTTGTATTAGAAACTATTTTACACTGCTTTGCATAACGTTTTTACATAACTTTTATCTATATATGACTATAAAGGAATACAAATAACTATATTTAGTCAGTACTGCCAAGCAGCATTCATCAGATGGCAGAGGGGTACAAAACACAAAGAAGACGCATTCAAATCTGAAGGGGGGGGATGATTCTAGGCCAATAATGAAAAGAACAGACCCTTGCTGCAGGTTCCTATGCTGCTGAGCATTCAGTTGAGTTCTTTTTTACTCTCAGTACAGTGTGAAGCGAGGCTTTGCTGTACACCTGGTGAATGTCTGACCTCCTCAGTCGGCCTTACACGCTCTCTATTGCTTTATTGGACTTTTGCTGGTAAAGTTTTTTTTTTTTTTTTTTTGGCTTTATATCCTCTTTTACCTTTGCTCTTTCTTGCTCTTGTTCGATTATTATTATTATTGTTATTTTTTTGATTGAGTAATGGGAATGTTTTATTTATGTTGGAAATCACTTGCCTTTGCTTTGTGCCATGCTGTGAGTGCCAGTTAGTAGATGCCATAGACCCTTTTCTGCCGGAATGTTTCACACGCACACAAACGATCACATCACAAAGATCACTTTGTTCAATTGTAAGACATAGAAATGCAATTGCTCTCGTGTGTACTTACCCAAAATGCCAAATGGCGAGTAAGTCCTGCTAAGGAAGACAAATTTCTTTTGTTTGTGGCATTTGTTGATTTTTCCAGAGTGTAGTCTGTATGGTAGCACAGTCACTTTTTTACCTTAAAGATATTGGAATATATTTCACTATTAGCAAGTGTTGTCTCTTATTTAACCATTTTTGTATCCATTCTTTCCTGATATTTCATTCACTTGTATGGGTTAGTGGGTGGCCTTGTTTCAGTATATTTCACAATGATGAGTGCAGGTCTTATTGAGTGAGATGTAAGGGATTACATGCATTTGACTGACTGATGCTGATGAGGAGGACTTCCTACTGAAATCTGTGTGTTACGCCATACAATTAGAATGCATCTGTAGTTCTGCATAGTGCAAAACGTTGAGAAGATGAGGAAAAGATTCAGAGGGAAAGGACTTTATTATTATTATTATGAGTAGTATATTAACAAGTCATTTGGGGAGGTTGTTTAGGAAACAGGCACCGTATAGCTTTAAATTAGGGATCTCAGCCTAGCTGTTCAGGCTCTGATCATTTTCTTTTAAAACAACAGTGGTGTAATGCTTGATTTATTTTGCCAATTGTTTGTATATTAATAAAACATTCATTCAAATGGCCTTTGTTTGTTTCTCTCTTCCTTTCATATTCTTCATGACGTAAATCTGAGACATGTCGCCGTGCTCTGATAGGCCCGACGTCGGCTCCTGGGTAGCCCGGATGTTAACTTGAATTTTTCGATCTGAATTTGAGCAGTCGAATTTGAGATCTGAATTTGAGAAGTCGAATTTGAGATCTGAATTTGAGCAGTCGTATTTGAGATCTGAATTTGAGCAGTCTAATTTGAGATCTGAATTTGAGCAGTTGTATTTTTGCATTGAGCAGTTGAATTAGAGATCTGAATCTATTTTATCTGAAATTCTGTAAGTCGACTTATTATTTTTTGTATTTTTTAAATTCAGGTTTTTATAATGGAAATCAAGAAATTTCATATTTAAATTTCAGTGGTAAATTTGAAACAAATAAATTCAGATACATGCTTTATAAGTAAAATAATTCCAAAGGGGTGAATTCAGAGCAATTTAATTCAGATAAATGTTTTTCACAATAAAAAGTTTCAAAACTAAGTATTCAGTCACTGTTAAATTTCAAATAGTTATGTCTCTTGTTTGCTTCCATACAATTCAAGTTTTAACATTTTTCTTTTATTCTTGCATTAAGATGTAGATTATATACATTTTATTAAGGCTTGAGCACCTTTGATTTACTTAATCTAAATTCCCCTTTCAGGCTGCCCAGGTATTCTCAGTATGATACATTTTCTAGCCAACATTATGATGCCTATTAGTAGTTACCATTGGATTATAGTTTCTTTATTAAAATTATCTGCCACTAGGTGGCAATGTACATTACTTGAATACTGGTGAGGTCATGTGCTTCTGAGTCTTTGCTCCTTTTTCAGCAAAGATGCCCAACTCGTGGAAGCAAATAAGACACAACTATTTGAAATTTAACAGCAACTGAATAATTAGTTTTGAAATATTTTATTGTAAATAAAAATGTAGCGATTATAGTCACACAAATCATAGCTGTGTGTTCCAAAAATAATTATCAACAACACATTTCTGTTCTGTCGATCCCTTAGAGTACATACATAGTACATAAACAGCAAACTTAACAGAGCGCCTTCTTTTTCTCTAGAAGTCATCTTTACACTGTCTATGTCTATACACAGTTTAATATCCGTTGTGCCCGAGACAGGTCGCCGTGCTCTGATAGGCCCGATATGGAAGCAAAGAAGAGACATAACTATTGCCCAGATGTTACCATGTGAATATTTAACTTGAAGTTGAGATCTAAATTTAGGCATTCAGATCTCAAATTCAACTGCTGAAATTCAGATCTCAAATTCAACTGCTCAAATTCAGATCTGAATTTGAGTAGTTGAATTTGAGATCTGAATTTCAGCAGTTGAATTTGGGATCTGAATTTGAGATCTGAATTTGATATCTGAATTTGAGCAGTTGAATTTGGGATCTGAATTTGAGATCTGAATTTGATATCTGAATTTGAGCAGTTGAATTTGAGATCTGAATTTGAGAAGTCGAATTTGAGATCTGAATTTGAGCAGTCGTATTTAAGATCTGAATTTCAGCAGACGAATTTGAGATCTGAATTTGAGCAGTTGTATTTCTGAATTTGAGCAGTCGAATTAGAGATCTGAATCTATTTTATCTGAAATTCTGTAAGTCGACTTATTATTTTTTGTATTTTTTAAATTCAGGTTTTTATAATGGAAATCAAGAAATTTCATATTTAAATTTCAGTGGTAAATTTGAAACAAATAAATTCAGATACATGGTTTATAAGTAAAATAATTTCAAAGGGGTGAATTCAGAGCAATTTAATTCAGATAAATGTTTTTCACAATAAAAAATTTCAAAACGAAGTATTCAGTATTCATTCGCTGTTAAATTTCAAATAGTTATGTCTCTTATTTTGCTTCCATACAATTCAAGTTTTAACATTTTTCTTTTATTCTTGCATTAAGATGTAGATTATATACATTTTATTAAGGCTTGAGCACATTTGATTTACTTAGGCTACTCTAAATTCCCCTTTCAGGCTGCCCAGGTATTCTCAGTATGATACATTTTCTAGCTAACATTATGATGCCTATTAGTAGTTACCATTGGATTATAGTTCGTTAATTAAAATTATCTGCCACTAGGTGGCAATGTACATTACTTGAATACTGGTGAGGTCATGTGCTTCTGAGTCTTTGCTCTTTTTTCAGCGAAGATGCCCAACTCATGGAAACAAATAAGACGCACACAACTATTTGAAATTTAACAGCCACTCAATAATTAGTTTTGAAATATTTTATTGTTTATAAAAATGTAGCGATTACAGTCACACAAATCATAGCTGTGTGTTCCAAAAATAATTATCAATAACATATTTATGTTCTGTCGATGCCTTAGAGTACATACATAGTACATAAACAGCAAACTTAACAGAGCGCCTTCTTTTTCTCTAGAAGTCATCTTTACACTGTCTATGTCTATACACAGTTTAATATCCGTTGTGCCCGAGACAGGTCGCCGTGCTCTGATAGGCCCGATATGGAAGCAAATAGGAGACATAACTATTGCCCAGATGTTACCATGTGAATATTTAACTTGAAGTTGAGATCTAAATTTAGGCATTCAGATATCAAATTCAACTGCTCAAATTCAGATCTCAAATTCAACTCTTCAAATTCAGATCCCAAATTCAACTCTTTGAATTCAGATCCCAAATTCAACTCTTCAAATTCAGATCCCAAACTCAATTACCCAAATTCAGATCCCAAATTCAACTGCCCAAATTCAGCTCTTCAAATTTAGATCCCAAATTCAACTCTTCAAATTCAGATCTCAAATTCAACTGCCGGAATTCAACTCTTCAAATTCAGATCCCAAATTCAGCTCTTCAAATTCAGATCCCAAATTCAACTGCCGAAATTCAGATCCCAAATTCAACTGCTCAAATTCAGATCTCAAATTCATCTCTTCAAATTCAGATCTCAAATTCAACTGCTGAAATTCAACTCTTCAAATTCAGATCCCAAATTCAGCTCTTCAAATTCAGATCCCAACTTCAACTCTTCAAATTCAGATCTCAAATTCAACTGCTGAAATTCAACTCTTCAAATTCAGATCCTAAATTCAGCTCTTCAAATTCAGATCCCAAATTCAACTGCCGAAATTCAGATCCCAAATTCAACTCTTCAAATTCAGATCCCAAATTCAACTGCCGAAATTCAGATCTCAAATTCAACTGCCCGAAATTCAGATCTCAAATTGAACTAAGATCTGAATTTCAGCAGTTGAATTTGGGATCTGAATTTAGATAGTTGAATTTGGGATTTGAATTTGAGCAGTTGAATTTGATATCTGAATTTGAGCAGTTGAATTTGAGATCTGAATTTGGGCAGTCATATTTAAGATCTAAATTTGAGTAGTTGAATTTGGGATTTGAATTTGAGTGGTTGAATTTGAGCAGTTGAATTTGATATCTGAATTTCAGCAGTTGAATTTGAGAACTGAATTTGAGCAGTTGAATTTAAGATCTGAATTTGAGCAGTCGTTTTTAAGATCTGCATTTGAGTAGTTGAATTTGGGATCTGAATTTAGACAGTTGAATATGGGATTTGAATTTGAGTAGTTCAATTTGATATCTGAATTTGAGCAGTTGAATTTAAGATCTGAATTTGAGTTGTTGAAATTGATATCTGAATTTGAGCAGTTGAATTTAAGATCTGAATTTGAGCAGTCGTATTTAAGATCTGAATTTGAGTAGTTGAATTTGGGATCTGAATTTAGACAGTTGAATTTGGGATTTGAATTTGAGTAGTTGAATTTGATATCTGCATTTGAGCAGTTGAATTTGATATCTGAATTTGAGTAGTTGAATTTGGGATCTGAATTTAGACCGTTGAATTTGAGTAGTTGAATTTGATATCTGAATTTGAGCTGTTGAATTTGATATCTGAATTTGAGTGGTTGAATTTGATATCTGAATTTGAGCAGTTGAATTTGATATCTGAATTTCAGCAGTTGAATTTGATATCTGAATTTGAGCAGTTGAATTTGATATCTGAATTTGAGCAGTTGAATTTGAGATCTGAATTTGGCCAGTCGTATTTGAGATCTGAATTTGAGCAGTCGTATTTAAGATCTGAATTTGAGCAGTAGAATTTGAGATCTGAATTTGAGCAGTCGAATTTAAGATCTGAATTTGAGCAGTTGTATTTCTGAATTTGAGCAGTCGAATTAGAGATCTGAATCTATTTTATCTGAAATTCTGTAAGTCGACTTATTATTTTTTTTGTATTTTTTTAAATTCAGGTTTTTATTATGGAAGTCAAGAAATTTCATATTTAAATTTCAGTGGTAAATTCGAAACAAATAAATTCAGATACATGGTTTATAAGTAAAATAATTTTAAAGGGGTGAATTCAGAGCAATTTAATTCAGATAAATGTTTTTCACAATAAAAAAATTCTAAACGAAGTATTCAGTATTCATTTGCTGTTAAATTTCAAATAGTTTTCAATAGTAAATTTCAAAATGTCTCTTATTTGCTTCCATACAATTCAAGTATTAACATTTTTCTTTTATTCTTGCATTAAGATGTAGATTATATACATTTTATTAAGGCTTGAGCACCTTTGATTTACTTAATCTAAATTCCCCTTTCAGGCTGCCCAGGTATTCTCAGTATGATACATTTTCTAGCCAACATTATGATGCCTATTAGTAGTTACCATTGGATTATAGTTCGTTTATTAAAATTATCTGCCACTAGGTGGCAATGTACATTACTTGAATACTGGTGAGGTCATGTGCATCTGAATCTTTACTCATTTTTTAGTTAAGATGCCCAATTCATGGAAGCAAATAAGACACAACTATTTGAAATGTAACAGCCAGTGAATAATTCGTTTTGAAATATTTTATTGTATATAAAAATGTAGTGATTATAGTCATACAAATCGTAGCTGTGTGTTCCAAAAATAATTATCAACAACATATTTCTGTTCTGTCGTACATACATATGGGAAGCCAAACAAACCAAAAGTGGGACGAGACAGCGGTAGTTTACAGTGCTCGCGCCGCGCTGAAACGGCAAACTTAACGGAGCGCCTTCATTTTCTCTAGTCTACACTGTACACAGTTTAATGTAAGTTGTGCCCGAGACAGGTCGTCGTGCTCTGATAGGCCCGACGTCGGCTCCTGGGTAGCCCGGATGTTAACTTGAATTTTTCCATCTGAATTTGAGCAGTCGAATTTGAGCTCTGAATTTGAGCAGTCGTATTTAAGATCTGAATTTGAGCAGTCGTATTTAAGATCTGAATTTGAGCAGTCGTATTTAAGATCTGAATTTGAGCAGTCGTTGGCTATTTCTGAATTTGAGCAGTCGAATTTGAGATCTGAATTTGAGCAGTCGTTTTTCTGAATTTGAGCAGTCGTTTATTGAAAAGTATTTTAGTTAAATTCTGATACACAAACAATTCTTCTCGGACTAAATTTGACAACGATGAAAATATTAAAGGATATACAAAAATAAAACAAGTATTCAGCTTCAGCTGTCTTATGATATTTTATGTATATATGATATATATATATATATAGACCATTTCACAAGATGTAAACAACACTGGTCCAGAAACACTTCCTGTTTCAGTTTGTAACTGTTTTCTTTATTTCACATGTAAAGAAAACATCTTAAAGATGTTTATTTAAGATGTTGGTTGTATTTTATCCCAGCTTTTATGTAGTGTTAAAAAACTGAAACAGGAAGTGCTTCTGGACCAGTGTTGTTTACATCTTGTGAAATGGTATATATATATATATATATATATATATATATATATATATATATATATATATATATATATATATATATATATATATATAATTTCCCCGAAGCTTTCCTCCCTGGCTCTAAAGCAACCATCTGCATCAGTCTCACAATATGACTCGTGAGCTGGTTTTTATTCGTCAAACGCACAGCTAAATTCGTCATTTGTATGCGAGTAATCAATTACCAATGAAATCGCAATATTGCAGTTGCATAAGTTTATGCTCAACTAAAAATATGTGGGTATTACTTGTTTTACAAATGATAAGTGAAATGTTTAAGCAAAACGTATCTTCCCTGACCGGGAATCGAACCCGGGCCGCGGCGGTGAGAGCGCCGAATCCTAACCACTAGACCACCAGGGATGAGTGAAATCCAGGATGTCATATCTCAATAAAACAAATTATCAAACTTATTAAAACGCTATATTTTGTATGTATTCATTATATGCATTTATTGATATTATTATACGATATTATGCACTTAATGTGTTACAAGACCAAATCTTGGCAATACTTTCGTTGTTTCTGAACATTTTCAGAAAAAAGCACCAGCCCCTCCGTCCTTGATTTCGCTGGTTTGATCCGGTTCCACGCGGAGGTGATTATATAGAGGAGAGAGACGCCCCGCCTCCATTTAAACGTCTCTGTATAAATGTCAGCGAACGAGTTGTTATTGTTAGACAGCATTGCGGTAGTTATTTCCTGACGTGGAGGGTCTTATCCATCCAAACCTTTTCAAATGGGCCACATCGCCTAGCGTTTTCTCCCCAAAGCCTCCGACGGAATCGAGCAGGTTGCTTTAATAACATCAACACGAGGGTAAAAGAAGGTGAGGATGTGATCTTACATTTTAGCAGAGTAACGTTACATTTAACGTTAGTCAAACACCGTTAATGCTCTCTGTGTCTTGATGTTGTGCTGTACATATGCATGTTTTCTCATGTTTGGGGCAAATGTATCTTTTGTGAGTGCATGACCATGCCTCTCAGTCTCAACTCCCAAAAATGATATGAGCTTACTGTAAGTAACTTCCTCGCGTAACGTTATTTTTTTGAAACATGCGATGGAAGTCCTTTTCGTAATGAATACCTTGTGTGGCATAATGTCACTTTGGTTAGTATTGTGGTTTGGCACTAAAACATCAGTAACCCTTACAATAACAATATCTAACCAAAACAAGGTTTCAAACCACACATTGGTAATGCAAACTCTTAAATGCCTTCTTTTGAGTCGATCTGTGTTCATTCGAAGCTATTTTTCAGGGTTAAGATGGTAAACGATAATCTGGTTGCTATGAAGCCTTCATATTTGACCAAATCTCCTTTTGCTGTCCTCACAGGGTTTCCATCTAAGTCACGATTTACACCAGTCTGTAAAATGGCAGCCATCCCAGCTAGTGGTTCTCTTGTTGCCACTCATGACTACTACAGAAGTAAGTAGCCTTGATGACTGATATCGTAAATGCACCATTAAAACTTGATGTTATACAGAGAATTTGGGCTTATAAGACTGTTTCTTCTCAGGGCGCATTGGCTCTACATC
The DNA here is from genome assembly GCA_038021265.1 of Cyprinella venusta. Lineage (NCBI taxonomy): Eukaryota > Metazoa > Chordata > Actinopteri > Cypriniformes > Leuciscidae > Cyprinella > Cyprinella venusta. The sequence goes on along the minus strand of CM075883.1, from coordinate 14,079,515 downwards.
CAGTAGCAGTTCATGTGGCAGTTCAGAGTACAGTGGGGAGGTTATTCCACATCACCCAGGTCAGTTGCATTTCATTTCAATCTCTTCAAGCCCCCTCCTAAATCAATATTTTATTGCAACAGTTGAGCCCATTTACATGCATTATACAACCATTTGCACAGTCACCACCCACATCAGTAGTTTAAATGAGTGTCCTTCTGATTGTTTTGGGTAACCAACTTTTGATGAAGTCACTTCATTAAATTTAGAAAGAGCACTTTTTCTTCGTCATCTGGCAGGGCTTGCATTAGGACGTTGTCTTCACCTGTCTGAATAGATGGACATGTCTTTGTTTAGAGACTCTTAACAGTGATTGCGTTAGTGCTTGTGTGTTTGTCTACTAAATCCATTAAAAGATTAGGAAAGACTGGTGGTCCTTTGTTCTGACCTGTTGTTTAATTGTGCTTTAGGTCTGCCCAAACAGGATTCTGGTCATTGGTGGTCCAGTTTCTTCTTTGGGAAGCAGAACCAGCCTGGTATGGGAACTCTTACTGAGGAGGCGCAGCAGAAGTGAGTCACTGGATTGAGTTTCACCTAAATTGGTGCATGTAACATGAAGGCCTTGCCAAGTGCTGTTTTGAAATGCCAATGCAGTTGCAAATTTGTTGCTGGGTATCAGTTTGTCGTATCAATAGCTACAAGTCTTAATCTGGTTGTCTCTCTGTAGGTCAGGGTTGGTGAGCGTGACCAATGGGCAGGTGACATGTGTCGCCCGGGAGATGGTGATGAGGCAGGCGAGCGAATGTTGCGATGGAGGCAAGTCGGAGGCGGGGAGTTCTCCTCGTTCCTGAATCCGAGACCAGATCAGGACACCAACGCTAGGGGATGGAAATGGTTCCCTTTTTTTAATTTTATTTCCCATCCATTTAATGGGCTGTTTTAGTACTTTTTCTTTTTTTTGTATTCATTGTTTTATATATATGTATCACGTAATAAATGGAAGAGCTGAAACTTGCAAAAAGAATTTTGTACATTTTTACACATCCATAACTCTGGATATTTTGTTACTTGTTATTGTCTTAACCTGTGTTTTTCAGCACAATAAATGGTCTTAAACAGCCTATTTCTGCTACTTGATTTTGTTTGTATATATAATATACTAACCATACACCATCTTGAAGGAAAAGACCTCTTTTTCCAAAAATCCTTAGCTATGCATTTAGTAGTTTACTGGAAGGTGCAGTTACAATGAATGATAAAAGCTGAGAAATATATGGGGTTTTGAGGAGAGACTGCATTCATTGCTTTTGCACGTGGTTCTTTAATACAATATGGTAATTGTGCATTTTGTATGCATGAAGATTACAGCTGATTTGTATCAAATTAATTGTAACTGTGCAATAGAGGAAATGCTCCTGCATTTTGTTAATTTAAAAAAAAAAAAATCAGATTATGTAGCATGCCGTTACTAATTAAGCGACTCTGCTTTTAACTTGTACAAACAGATTATTTGATAGTAACTGAGGGAGACAAAATGTCATGACCATGAAGAACTGCCCTTGAGTGAAATGTTAGTTCCCCTTATATAGAAATGATCCAAGAATTTTTAAAATAAGCCAACATCTAGTTTAATTCAAATAAATGCATTGTGCTCCACATCCTTTTGAAAATGGTGCTTTGTAGATCCCTCTTGAGTGGAATAGAGCATTTTATTAAATTAGTGTAATGGTTGTGGTGTAGCTAAAGAAAGACAAATGCAAAAAGGCTCCACTTCAACGATTTCCTCAAAAATAAAACAACAAACAGGTTCAGGCAAGCAACTGCACACACACAGGAAGTGCGAGCAGGTGCAAGCAGCCAGGGTGGATCGGGAACTGGAAGCAGCCAGAGTGAATCAGGAAGTTCAAGCAGATGCAAGCAGCCAGGATGGATCAGGAACTGGAAGCAGCCAGAATGGATCAGAAAGTTCAAGCAGATGCAAGCAGCCAGGATGGATCAGGAACTGGAAGCAGCCAGGGTGGATCAGGAACTGGAAGCAGCCAGGGTGGATCAGGAAGTTCAAGCAGATGCAAGCAGCCAGGATGGATCAGGAACTGGAAGCAGCCAGGGTGAATCAGGAAGTGCAAGCAGCCAGTGTGGATCAGGAAGTGGAAGCAGCCAGGGTGGATCAGGAAGTGCAAGCAGCCAGGGTGGATCAGGAACTGGAAGCAGCCAGCGTGGATCAGGAAGTTCAAGCAGATGCAAGCAGCCAGGGTGGATCAGGAAGTGGAAGCAGCCAGGGTGGATCAGGAAGTGCAAGCAGCCAGGGTGGATCAGGAACTGGAAGCAGCCAGGGTGGATCAGGAAGTGCAAGCAAATGCAAGCAGCCAGTGTGGATCAGGAAGTGGAAGCAGCCAGGGTGGATCAGGAAGTGCAAGCAGCCAGTGTGGATCAGGAAGTGCAAGCAGATGCCAGCAGCCAGTGTGGATCAGGAAGTGGAAGCAGCCAGGGTGGATCAGGAAGTGCAAGCAGATGCCAGCCAGGGTGGATCAGGAAGTGCAAGCAGATGCCAGCAGCCAGGGTGGATCAGAAAGTGGAAGCATATGCAAGCAGCCAGGGTGGATCAGGAAGTGGCCCTCTGGCAGGGCGGTCTCTGGCTGGACTGGTGTTACCGTGAGGGATGAACCACAGACCCAAAGAGCCCTGTCCAGAAACTCAGAGAATGGCAAGTTAAATGCTTAAGGAAATCTTCCTCCCAAAATATGTCTTGGTGAAGGTGAATATGAAGAGTTCAGATGCAAAAGCCTCTAAATGCCATTTGAAATTTTTTTTTCTAAAATGCCCATTTTTTTTATCAAGCTTGTATATTTAAGTCCAGTAATTTCACTTAAATGAGGTAATCTTCATTGCCATTTAAGTGAAATTACTGAACACAAGCTTAAATATACAAGCTTGATAAAAATGATCATTTTAGAAGAAAATTTCAAATGGCACCTGAGGCTTTTGCATCTGAACTCTTCATATATACCTCAACGAATTCCTCCAGAGAGGCCCCATTCTGGTCAAAGACAACTGCAAAAAGGCTCCACTTCAACAATTTACACAAAATAAAACAACAAACAGGTTCAGGCAGGCAACTGGTACACACACAAAACACAGTAACATTAACAAGAACCAACCAAGACTAACTGAACTGAGCAAACTAAATACAAACACAAATGAACACTAACAAGGTGACGACAGGTGACACAGATGATCAGGATGATGAACAGGTGGATGATTGAGGGAGTGAGCTCAGGTGTGGAGAGAAGTGTAGTGAAGATGACGAAGACAGAATGGTGCAGACAAGGACTGTGACAATTAGGCCCCGTTCACACCGCAAGTCTTATAAATGCTCAATTCTGATTTTTTGCTCAGAACATTTTTTGGTTCGGCTGTTCACATTACCTTTTAAAATGTGACATATATCTGATTGCAATGTGAACTGTTTGCATGTTTCAAACTAACCCGTATGTGCAAAAGAACAACAACATCATACGCAGTAGTGATGGTGAAATGAAGCTTTCTGAAGCACTGAGGCTTTCCCCTCAAGTGTATCGTAAATTGGTTCATTACTCGAAGCTTTTCAACACGGTGCACACTAACGACATCTTGTGGTCAAAAGGTGGAAAAGCTACCTTTCCCATTTTTTTAATTGTTTTATGTAATAAATCACTTTGTGCTATGAAAACCACAAAGCAATTATAAAAATAATCAGTGTTAGAGTTGATTTTTACACAATGTATGGACAAAATGAGTCTATGAATTAATTTATGAAATAATTAATACATAGGACAAATTAACTCTGTTCAACCATGCAGCCTTAAAACTTTAGCCGTAGTCCTACACCTTATTAGTTCATAGGCAAGGTTCAAATAGGCATAATCAAAATAAAATAAAACTATTGTGGAATAGTGACGTGCTGGGTAGAGAAAGTGCTTGTGAACCGTGAATCTCAGTCGGTCTCAATTCCCTACCGAAGCGCATGACACTCGAAACCTGCGCGAGGGGCTTGCGCTATTTTTTAATCAGTGAAGCAGTCACGTGGTTGAAACGAAGCTTCGGACGTCACTGATCACATGGTAATGGCAAAACGAATCAAGCTCCGGTACAGTGCTTCTCGTAATATGCTTCGTTTTTTTGATGGAAGCTTCGAAGCCTCGGTGCCGAACGTCACATCACTAATACGCAGCACGGTGTTGCACTATTTGTTCGTGTGGTTATGGAGGAAGTAGGCCTAAGCATTTGCGCTTTTATTTCTAAATGAAGAGTTCAGATGCAAAAGCCTCTAAGTGCCATTTGAAATTTTCTTCTAAAATGATCATTTTTATCAAGCTTGTATAATAAAGTTCAGTAATTTCACTTAAATGGCACTGAAGATTACCTATTAATTGTCATTTAAGTGAAATTACTGAACTTAAATATACAAGCTTGATAAAAATTGGCATTTTAGAAGAAAATTTCAAATGGCATTTAGAGGCTTTTGCATCTGAACTCTTCAAATGCTGTGTAATGGAAGCCTTAAAATTAATGAGCAGGTGACGATGAGGAGAAGAATGAAGAGAAAGAAAGCAAAATTGGCTTTTTATTAATTAGCCCATATATTAATTAGGTCTAACACCTCACTTTTCCTCCATTGACTCGCTCCATCACTGTTCTCCATATGTATTCAAGTTTTTAATGTTACTGTCTGTGTCTGTTGTGTCTAGTGCTTGCTCGCCGGTGCATAATTGTTTCAAATGTCGATGTAGATTGACGTCAGAGTCGCATTTAATCCGCCTTGGTTGTTCACACTGCGGACACATTGAAAAAAATCAGATCTGTATCTGATTCAGGACTAGCCTACATATGAATGTGGTCTAAATCTGATTCAAAAAGATCAGATCTGGGCAAGATTTGAGTGTTCACACTATCTCTGAAGAAGTCTGACCTGGTCACTTGACCCCCCCAAAAAAAAATCAGATTTGGGCCACTTTTGTCTGCAGTGTGAACGGGGCCTTAGTGCATTGCTTTCTGAATAGAATAGAATTTCAATACTTGGACATGGTTAATGAAACCACAAAAGGCCAGAGAAACCACAAAATGCTTGTGGGCCTTAACATATACAGTGTGAAACCACAAAATGCTTGTGGGCCTTAACATATACAGTGTGGGCGGTAGACCAAACAATGATTAATGGAAAATTGTTCTGTATAGATGACGTTGTATGGCTTTGTTCCCATGTGTACATGGATTTTCCAGGTCACCGAGTTCCGATGGTTGGTTAGATACATGGAAAAGCCTCTTTGTGGCATGCTGACTCTGTTCTTTTTCAGGCTTCATTTTTCCTTTGTTCGCAGCCACAGGTCCCAACTAAGAGACGCAACAGGTGCAGTGATTGGTAGTTTACTTTACTACTTTCTAAAATGTAGAATAGTTACATTAAAGACAAATCCATTTTCTCAATTTGCTATATTGGCTATTTTCTATTTAGGCAATAGATACAGTTCTTATGAATTTGAATGATGAAAGAGCAAGATATCCAAAATTAAAAACAATATTATAAATGTTTCTTTTGTCAAATCACTTTACATTTCAGGTTGGTCCAGCTGAGGCGCATGCAAAATAAAAATAGTAAAAAAAAAAAAACAGGCAATGGCTATCTTAAAAAATAAAACTTCAAGCTAGACCATCTTCCTAGTCATATTGTAAGCAGTAAATTAAGCAGAGTGAATTCAACACATGACTAAATGGATTATACAAAGTATAATTACACACCTGTTCAAAAGTTTTGTTGTTTTCTAACATGAAAGTCTTCTGTGGACAATGCAAAAAAAAAGAAAAGGACATATAAATCGTAACCTTTTTTCCCCAGCACTCTATGCATTATTATTGTGAAGGTGTCTACTTGACCACACAATCAGCAGGAGCCATCCGTTTGGAAGATGCTTCGCTTGATGTCTGGCTCCTTAAACCCTGAGAAATCTGCATTCAGACAGGAATGAAGAGACATTCTTGTCAGAAGTGATAAATGTGTCAACAGATCTCAGTTGAACTTCTACCATACCTTGGTGTTTGGATTTGGTCAACCAGACAGTCACTTGTCTTTGCTTTGGTTCCATTAAGTTATCAGAAAGACTATTGGCTGCCTTCATTTTTTCTGTTGGGTAGATGCCTGCAAACAAAAACAATCACACACATAAACACTAGAGAAAATCCTCTGAAAATCTGAATCTGCACTTTATTCAGCATTGATAAATATTTTAAAATATATTGTAATGTCAGAGTCACCACACCCCACAGCACCCACTATTTTTATGATGGCATAAATGCTACGTGGGATCTCAATATCTCAGCTGAGGAAGGGTCTAGAGACTCAATTTTTGCACCCAGGTAACACTGTCGTTTTTTTTTCTGGTCGAAATTTTGAGTTTCGATATCTCAGCACTGGAAGGGTCTAGAGCCTCCATTTTTGCACTCAGGTCTAAGTCTTATGGCCCTCTATCAGAATCCAGAGTTTTGAGAAGATTGGGGAAACTTAATTTTTCGGCCCCCGAAAAAAAACGTAAGGGGTAACACTGTTGTTGTTTTTTTCTGGTCGAAATTTTGAGTTTCCATATCTCAGCTCTGGAAGGGTCTAGAGCCTCCATTTTTGCACTCAGGTCTAAGTGTCGTGGCCCTCTATTAGAATCCAGAGTTTTGAGAAGATTGGGGACAATTAATGTTTTGCCAAAAAAATATAAAAACATAAGGGGTAACACTGTCATTTTTTTTTCTGGTCAAAATTTTGAGTTTCCATATCTCAGCTCTGGAAGGGTCTAGAGCCTCCATTTTTACACTCAGGTCTAAGTGTCGTGGCCCTCTATCAGAATCCAGAGTTTTGAGAAGATTGGGGAAAATTATTTTTTTGCCAAAAAAAATAAAAAAACATAAGGGGTAACACTGTCGTCATTTTTTTTTCTGGTCAAAATTTTGAGTTTCCATATCTCAGCTCTGGAAGGGTCTAGAGCCTCCATTTTTGCACTCAGGTCTAAGTGTCGTGGCCCTCTATCAGAATCCAGAGTTTTGAGAAGATTAGGGAAAATTAATTTTTTGCCAAAAAATAAAAAAACATAAGGGGTAACACTGTCGTTTTTTTTTCTGGTCAAAATTTTGAGTTTCGATATCTCAGCTCTGGAAGGGTCTAGAGCCTCCATTTTTGCACTCAGGTCTAAGTGTCGTGGCACTCTATCAGAATCCAGAGTTTTGAGAAGATTGGGGAAAATTAATTTTTTGCCAAAAAAATAAAAAAACATAAGGGGTAACACTGTCTTTTTTTTCTGGTCAAAATTTTGAGTTTCGATATCTCAGCTCTGGAAGGGTCTAGAGCCTCCATTTTTGCACTCAGGTCTAAGTGTCGTGGCCCTCTATTAGAATCCAGAGTTTTGAGAAGATTGGGGACAGTTAATTTTTTGCCAAAAAAATAAAAAAACATAAGGGGTAACACTGTTTTTTTTTTTTTCTGGTCAAAATTCTGAGTTTCGATATCTCAGCTCTGGAAGGGTCTAGAGCCTCCATTTTTGCACTCAGGTCTAAGTGTCGTGGCCCTCTATCAGAATCCAGAGTTTTGAGAAGATTGGGGAAAATTAATTTTTTGCCAAAAAAAAAAATAAAAAAACATAAGGGGTAACACTGTCATTTTGTTTTCTGGTCAAAATTTTGAGTTTCGATATCTCAGCTCTGGAAGGGTCTAGAGCCTCCATTTTTGCACTCAGGTCTAAGTGTCGTGGCCCTCTATCAGAATCCAGAGTCTTGAGAAGATTGGGGAAAATTAATTTTTTGCCAAAAAAATAAAAAAACATAAGGGGTAACACTGTCGTTTTGTTTTCTGGTCAAAATTTTGAGTTTCGATATCTCAGCTCTGGAAGGGTCTAGAGCCTCCATTTTTGCACTCAGGTCTAAGTGTCGTGGCCCTCTATCAGAATCCAGAGTTTTGAGAAGATTGGGGAAAATTAATTTTTTGCCAAAAAAATAAAAAAAACATAAGGGGTAACACTGTCGTTTTTTTTTCTGGGCAAAATTTTGAGTTTCGATATCTCAGCTCTGGAAGGGTCTAGAGCCTCCATTTTTGCGCGCTGGTCGAAGTCTCGTGGCCCTCTGTCAGAATCCAGAGTTTCAAGAAGATCGGAGGGGGTCAAAATTTCGGCCAAAAAAAAAAAAATGACAGTGTTACCCCTTATGTTTTTTTTTCAGGTCCAAATTTTGACCTTCGATATCTCGGCTCTGGAAGGGTCTAGAGCCTCCATTTTTGCGCGCTGGTCGAAGTCTCGTGGCCCTCTGTCAGAATCCAGAGTTTCAAGAAGATCGGAGGGGGTCAAAATTTCGGCCAAAAAAAAAAAATGACAGTGTTACCCCTTATGTCTTTTTTTCAGGTCCAAATTATGACCTTCGATATCTCGGCTCTGGAAGGGTCTAGAGCCTCCATTTTTGCGCGCTGGTCGAAGTCTCGTGGCCCTCTGTCAGAATCCAGAGTTTCAAGAAGATCGGAGGGGGTCAAAATTTCGGCCAAAAAAAAAAAAATGACAGTGTTACCCCTTATGTTTTTTTTTCAGGTCCAAATTTTGACCTTCGATATCTCGGCTCTGGAAGGGTCTAGAGCCTCCATTTTTGCGCGCTGGTCGAAGTCTCGTGGCCCTCTGTCAGAATCCAGAGTTTCAAGAAGATCGGAGGGGGTCAAAATTTCGTCCAAAAAAAAAAAATGACAGTGTTACCCCTTATGTTTTTTTTTTCAGGTCCAAATTTTGACCTTCGATATCTCGGCTCTGGAAGGGTCTAGAGCCTCCATTTTTGCGCGCTGGTCGAAGTCTCGTGGCCCTCTGTCAGAATCCAGAGTTTCAAGAAGATCGGAGGGGGTCAAAATTTCGGCCAAAAAAAAAAATGACAGTGTTACCCCTTATGTTTTTTTTTCAGGTCCAAATTTTGACCTTCGATATCTCGGCTCTGGAAGGGTCTAGAGCCTCCATTTTTGCGCGCTGGTCGAAGTCTCGTGGCCCTCTGTCAGAATCCAGAGTTTCAAGAAGATCAGAGGGGGTCAAAATTTCGTCCAAAAACGACAGTGTTACCCCTTATGTTTTTTTTTCAGGTCAAAACTTTGACATCCGATATCTCGGCTCTGGAAGGGTCTAGAGCCTCCATTTTTGCGCGCTGGTCGAAGTCTCGTGGCCCTCTGTCAGAATCCAGAGTTTCAAGAAGATCGGAGGGGGTCAAAATTTCGGCCAAAAACGACAGTGTTACCCCTTATGTTTTTTTTTCAGGTCAAAACTTTGACATCCGATATCTCGGCTCTGGAAGGGTCTAGAGCCTCCATTTTTGCGCGCTGGTCGAAGTCTCGTGGCCCTCTGTCAGAATCCAGAGTTTCAAGAAGATCGGAGGGGGTCAAAATTTCGGCCAAAAACGACAGTGTTACCCCTTATGTTTTTTTTTCGGGTCAAAACTTTGACGTCCGATATCTCGGCTCTGGAAGGGTCTAGAGCCTCCATTTTTGCGTGCTGGTCGAAGTCTCGTGGCCCTCTGTCAGAATCCAGAGTTTCAAGAAGATCGGAGGGGGTCAAAATTTCGGCCAAAAACGACAGTGTTACCCCTTATGTTTTTTTTTCAGGTCAAAACTTTGACATCCGATATCTCGGCTCTGGAAGGGTCTAGAGCCTCCATTTTTGCGCGCTGGTCGAAGTCTCGTGGCCCTCTGTCAGAATCGAGAGTTTCAAGAAGATCGGAGGGGGTCAAAATTTCGGCCAAAAAAAAAATGACAGTGTTACCCCTTATGTTTTTTTTTTTCAGGTCCAAATTTTGACCTTCGATATCTCGGCTCTGGAAGGGTCTAGAGCCTACATTTTTGCACGCTGGTCGAAGTCTCGTGGCCCTCTGTCAGAATCCAGAGTTTCAAGAAGATCGGAGGGGGTCAAAATTTCGGCCAAAAAAAAAAATGACAGTGTTACCCCTTATGTTTTTTTTTTCAGGTCCAAATTTTGACCTTCGATATCTCGGCTCTGGAAGGGTCTAGAGCCTACATTTTTGCACGCTGGTCGAAGTCTCGTGGCCCTCTGTCAGAATCCAGAGTTTCAAGAAGATTGGAGGGGGTCAAAATTTCGGCCAAAAAAAAAAATGACAGTGTTACCCCTTATGTTTTTTTTTCAGGTCCAAATTTTGACCTTCGATATCTCGGCTCTGGAAGGGTCTAGAGCCTCCATTTTTGCGCGCTGGTCGATGTCTCGTGGCCCTCTGTCAGAATCCAGAGTTTCAAGAAGATCGGAGGGGGTCAAAATTTCGGCCAAAAAAAATGACAGTGTTACCCCTTATGTTTTTTTTTTCAGGTCAAAACTTTGACATCCGATATCTCGGCTCTGGAAGGGTCTAGAGCCTCCATTTTTACGCGCTGGTCGAAGTCTCGCGGCCCTCTGTCAGAATCCAGAGTTTCAAGAAGATCGGAGGGGGTCAAAATTTCGGCCAAAAACGACAGTGTTACCCCTTATGTTTTTTTTTCAGGTCAAAACTTTGACATCCGATATCTCGGCTCTGGAAGGGTCTAGAGCCTCCATTTTTGCGCGCTGGTCGAAGTCTCGTGGCCCTCTGTCAGAATCCAGAGTTTCAAGAAGATCGGAGGGGGTCAAAATTTCGGCCAAAAACGACAGTGTTACCCCTTATGTTTTTTTTTCAGGTCAAAACTTTGACATCCGATATCTCGGCTCTGGAAGGGTCTAGAGCCTCCATTTTTGCGCGCTGGTCGAAGTCTCGTGGCCCTCTGTCAGAATCCAGAGTTTCAAGAAGATCGGAGGGGGTCAAAATTTCGGACAAAAACGACAGTGTTACCCCTTATGTTTTTTTTTTCAGGTCAAAACTTTGACATCCGATATCTCGGCTCTGGAAGGGTCTAGAGCCTCCATTTTTGCGCGCTGGTCGAAGTCTCGTGGCCCTCTGTCAGAATCCAGAGTTTCAAGAAGATCGGAGGGGGTCAAAATTTCGGCCAAAAACGACAGTGTTACCCCTTATGTTTTTTTTTCAGGTCAAAACTTTGACATCCGATATCTCGGCTCTGGAAGGGTCTAGAGCCTCCATTTTTGCGCGCTGGTCGAAGTCTCGTGGCCCTCTGTCAGAATCCAGAGTTTCAAGAAGATCGGAGGGGGTCAAAATTTCGGCCAAAAAAAAAAAATGACAGTGTTACCCCTTATGTCTTTTTTTCAGGTCCAAATTATGACCTTCGATATCTCGGCTCTGGAAGGGTCTAGAGCCTCCATTTTTGCGCGCTGGTCGAAGTCTCGTGGCCCTCTGTCAGAATCCAGAGTTTCAAGAAGATCGGAGGGGGTCAAAATTTCGGCCAAAAAAAAAAAAATGACAGTGTTACCCCTTATGTTTTTTTTTCAGGTCCAAATTTTGACCTTCGATATCTCGGCTCTGGAAGGGTCTAGAGCCTCCATTTTTGCGCGCTGGTCGAAGTCTCGTGGCCCTCTGTCAGAATCCAGAGTTTCAAGAAGATCGGAGGGGGTCAAAATTTCGTCCAAAAAAAAAAAATGACAGTGTTACCCCTTATGTTTTTTTTTTCAGGTCCAAATTTTGACCTTCGATATCTCGGCTCTGGAAGGGTCTAGAGCCTCCATTTTTGCGCGCTGGTCGAAGTCTCGTGGCCCTCTGTCAGAATCCAGAGTTTCAAGAAGATCGGAGGGGGTCAAAATTTCGGCCAAAAAAAAAAATGACAGTGTTACCCCTTATGTTTTTTTTTCAGGTCCAAATTTTGACCTTCGATATCTCGGCTCTGGAAGGGTCTAGAGCCTCCATTTTTGCGCGCTGGTCGAAGTCTCGTGGCCCTCTGTCAGAATCCAGAGTTTCAAGAAGATCAGAGGGGGTCAAAATTTCGTCCAAAAACGACAGTGTTACCCCTTATGTTTTTTTTTCAGGTCAAAACTTTGACATCCGATATCTCGGCTCTGGAAGGGTCTAGAGCCTCCATTTTTGCGCGCTGGTCGAAGTCTCGTGGCCCTCTGTCAGAATCCAGAGTTTCAAGAAGATCGGAGGGGGTCAAAATTTCGGCCAAAAACGACAGTGTTACCCCTTATGTTTTTTTTTCAGGTCAAAACTTTGACATCCGATATCTCGGCTCTGGAAGGGTCTAGAGCCTCCATTTTTGCGCGCTGGTCGAAGTCTCGTGGCCCTCTGTCAGAATCCAGAGTTTCAAGAAGATCGGAGGGGGTCAAAATTTCGGCCAAAAACGACAGTGTTACCCCTTATGTTTTTTTTTCGGGTCAAAACTTTGACGTCCGATATCTCGGCTCTGGAAGGGTCTAGAGCCTCCATTTTTGCGTGCTGGTCGAAGTCTCGTGGCCCTCTGTCAGAATCCAGAGTTTCAAGAAGATCGGAGGGGGTCAAAATTTCGGCCAAAAACGACAGTGTTACCCCTTATGTTTTTTTTTCAGGTCAAAACTTTGACATCCGATATCTCGGCTCTGGAAGGGTCTAGAGCCTCCATTTTTGCGCGCTGGTCGAAGTCTCGTGGCCCTCTGTCAGAATCGAGAGTTTCAAGAAGATCGGAGGGGGTCAAAATTTCGGCCAAAAAAAAAATGACAGTGTTACCCCTTATGTTTTTTTTTTTCAGGTCCAAATTTTGACCTTCGATATCTCGGCTCTGGAAGGGTCTAGAGCCTACATTTTTGCACGCTGGTCGAAGTCTCGTGGCCCTCTGTCAGAATCCAGAGTTTCAAGAAGATCGGAGGGGGTCAAAATTTCGGCCAAAAAAAAAAATGACAGTGTTACCCCTTATGTTTTTTTTTTCAGGTCCAAATTTTGACCTTCGATATCTCGGCTCTGGAAGGGTCTAGAGCCTACATTTTTGCACGCTGGTCGAAGTCTCGTGGCCCTCTGTCAGAATCCAGAGTTTCAAGAAGATTGGAGGGGGTCAAAATTTCGGCCAAAAAAAAAAATGACAGTGTTACCCCTTATGTTTTTTTTTCAGGTCCAAATTTTGACCTTCGATATCTCGGCTCTGGAAGGGTCTAGAGCCTCCATTTTTGCGCGCTGGTCGATGTCTCGTGGCCCTCTGTCAGAATCCAGAGTTTCAAGAAGATCGGAGGGGGTCAAAATTTCGGCCAAAAAAAAATGACAGTGTTACCCCTTATGTTTTTTTTTTCAGGTCAAAACTTTGACATCCGATATCTCGGCTCTGGAAGGGTCTAGAGCCTCCATTTTTACGCGCTGGTCGAAGTCTCGCGGCCCTCTGTCAGAATCCAGAGTTTCAAGAAGATCGGAGGGGGTCAAAATTTCGGCCAAAAACGACAGTGTTACCCCTTATGTTTTTTTTTCAGGTCAAAACTTTGACATCCGATATCTCGGCTCTGGAAGGGTCTAGAGCCTCCATTTTTGCGCGCTGGTCGAAGTCTCGTGGCCCTCTGTCAGAATCCAGAGTTTCAAGAAGATCGGAGGGGGTCAAAATTTCGGCCAAAAACGACAGTGTTACCCCTTATGTTTTTTTTTCAGGTCAAAACTTTGACATCCGATATCTCGGCTCTGGAAGGGTCTAGAGCCTCCATTTTTGCGCGCTGGTCGAAGTCTCGTGGCCCTCTGTCAGAATCCAGAGTTTCAAGAAGATCGGAGGGGGTCAAAATTTCGGCCAAAAACGACAGTGTTACCCCTTATGTTTTTTTTTCAGGTCAAAACTTTGACATCCGATATCTCGGCTCTGGAAGGGTCTAGAGCCTCCATTTTTGCGCGCTGGTCGAAGTCTCGTGGCCCTCTGTCAGAATCCAGAGTTTCAAGAAGATCGGAGGGGGTCAAAATTTCGGACAAAAACGACAGTGTTACCCCTTATGTTTTTTTTTTCAGGTCAAAACTTTGACATCCGATATCTCGGCTCTGGAAGGGTCTAGAGCCTCCATTTTTGCGCGCTGGTCGAAGTCTCGTGGCCCTCTTTCAGAATCCAGAGTTTCAAGAAGATCGGAGGGGGTCAAAATTTCGGCCAAAAACGACAGTGTTACCCCTTATGTTTTTTTTTCAGGTCAAAACTTTGACATCCGATATCTCGGCTCTGGAAGGGTCTAGAGCCTCCATTTTTGCGCGCTGGTCGAAGTCTCGTGGCCCTCTGTCAGAATCCAGAGTTTCAAGAAGATCGGAGGGGGTCAAAATTTCGGCCAAAAACGACAGTGTTACCCCTTATGTTTTTTTTTCGGGTCAAAACTTTGACATCCGATATCTCGGCTCTGGAAGGGTCTAGAGCCTCCATTTTTTCGCGCTGGTCGAAGTCTCGTGGCCCTCTGTCAGAATCCAGAGTTTCAAGAAGATCGGAGGGGGTCAAAATTTCGGCCAAAAACGACAGTGTTACCCCTTATGTTTTTTTTTCAGGTCAAAACTTTGACATCCGATATCTCGGCTCTGGAAGGGTCTAGAGCCTCCATTTTTGCGCGCTGGTCGAAGTCTCGTGGCCCTCTGTCAGAATCCAGAGTTTCAAGAAGATCGGAGGGGGTCAAAATTTCGGCCAAAAACGACAGTGTTACCCCTTATGTTTTTTTTTCAGGTCAAAACTTTGACATCCGATATCTCGGCTCTGGAAGGGTCTAGAGCCTCCATTTTTGCGCGCTGGTCGAAGTCTCGTGGCCCTCTGTCAGAATCCAGAGTTTCAAGAAGATCGGAGGGGGTCAAAATTTCGGCCAAAAACGACAGTGTTACCCCTTATGTTTTTTTTTCAGGTCAAAACTTTGACATCCGATATCTCGGCTCTGGAAGGGTCTAGAGCCTCCATTTTTGCGCGCTGGTCGAAGTCTCGTGGCCCTCTGTCAGAATCCAGAGTTTCAAGAAGATCGGAGGGGGTCAAAATTTCGGCCAAAAACGACAGTGTTACCCCTTATGTTTTTTTTTCAGGTCAAAACTTTGACATCCGATATCTCGGCTCTGGAAGGGTCTAGAGCCTCCATTTTTGCGCGCTGGTCGAAGTCTCGTGGCCCTCTGTCAGAATCCAGAGTTTCAAGAAGATCGGAGGGGGTCAAAATTTCGGCCAAAAACGACAGTGTTACCCCTTATGTTTTTTTTTCAGGTCAAAACTTTGACATCCGATATCTCGGCTCTGGAAGGGTCTAGAGCCTCCATTTTTGCGCGCTGGTCGAAGTCTCGTGGCCCTCTGTCAGAATCCAGAGTTTCAAGAAGATCGGAGGGGGTCAAAATTTCGGCCAAAAAAAAAAATGACAGTGTTACCCCTTATGTTTTTTTTTTTCAGGTCCAAATTTTGACCTTCGATATCTCGGCTCTGGAAGGGTCTAGAGCCTACATTTTTGCACGCTGGTCGAAGTCTCGTGGCCCTCTGTCAGAATCCAGAGTTTCAAGAAGATCGGAGGGGGTCAAAATTTCGGCCAAAAAAAAAAAATGACAGTGTTACCCCTTATGTTTTTTTTTTTCAGGTCCAAATTTTGACCTTCGATATCTCGGCTCTGGAAGGGTCTAGAGCCTACATTTTTGCACGCTGGTCGAAGTCTCGTGGCCCTCTGTCAGAATCCAGAGTTTCAAGAAGATTGGAGGGGGTCAAAATTTCGGCCAAAAAAAAAATGACAGTGTTACCCCTTATGTTTTTTTTTCAGGTCCAAATTTTGACCTTCGATATCTCGGCTCTGGAAGGGTCTAGAGCCTCCATTTTTGCGCGCTGGTCGAAGTCTCGTGGCCCTCTGTCAGAATCCAGAGTTTCAAGAAGATCGGAGGGGGTCAAAATTTCGGCCAAAAACGACAGTGTTACCCCTTATGTTTTTTTTTCAGGTCAAAACTTTGACATCCGATATCTCGGCTCTGGAAGGGTCTAGAGCCTCCATTTTTGCGCGCTGGTCGAAGTCTCGTGGCCCTCTGTCAGAATCCAGAGTTTCAAGAAGATCGGAGGGGGTCAAAATTTCGGACAAAAACGACAGTGTTACCCCTTATGTTTTTTTTTTCAGGTCAAAACTTTGACATCCGATATCTCGGCTCTGGAAGGGTCTAGAGCCTCCATTTTTGCGCGCTGGTCGAAGTCTCGTGGCCCTCTGTCAGAATCCAGAGTTTCAAGAAGATCGGAGGGGGTCAAAATTTCGGCCAAAAACGACAGTGTTACCCCTTATGTTTTTTTTTCAGGTCAAAACTTTGACATCCGATATCTCGGCTCTGGAAGGGTCTAGAGCCTCCATTTTTGCGCGCTGGTCGAAGTCTCGTGGCCCTCTGTCAGAATCCAGAGTTTCAAGAAGATCGGAGGGGGTCAACATTTCGGCCAAAAACGACAGTGTTACCCCTTATGTTTTTTTTTCGGGTCAAAACTTTGACATCCGATATCTCGGCTCTGGAAGGGTCTAGAGCCTCCATTTTTTCGCGCTGGTCGAAGTCTCGTGGCCCTCTGTCAGAATCCAGAGTTTCAAGAAGATCGGAGGGGGTCAAAATTTCGGCCAAAAACGACAGTGTTACCCCTTATGTTTTTTTTTTCAGGTCAAAACTTTGACATCCGATATCTCGGCTCTGGAAGGGTCTAGAGCCTCCATTTTTGCGCGCTGGTCGAAGTCTCGTGGCCCTCTGTCAGAATCCAGAGTTTCAAGAAGATCGGAGGGGGTCAAAATTTCGGCCAAAAACGACAGTGTTACCCCTTATGTTTTTTTTTCAGGTCAAAACTTTGACATCCGATATCTCGGCTCTGGAAGGGTCTAGAGCCTCCATTTTTGCGCGCTGGTCGAAGTCTCGTGGCCCTCTGTCAGAATCCAGAGTTTCAAGAAGATCGGAGGGGGTCAAAATTTCGGCCAAAAACGACAGTGTTACCCCTTATGTTTTTTTTTCAGGTCAAAACTTTGACATCCGATATCTCGGCTCTGGAAGGGTCTAGAGCCTCCATTTTTGCGCGCTGGTCGAAGTCTCGTGGCCCTCTGTCAGAATCCAGAGTTTCAAGAAGATCGGAGGGGGTCAAAATTTCGGACAAAAACGACAGTGTTACCCCTTATGTTTTTTTTTTCAGGTCAAAACTTTGACATCCGATATCTCGGCTCTGGAAGGGTCTAGAGCCTCCATTTTTGCGCGCTGGTCGAAGTCTCGTGGCCCTCTGTCAGAATCCAGAGTTTCAAGAAGATCGGAGGGGGTCAAAATTTCGGCCAAAAACGACAGTGTTACCCCTTATGTTTTTTTTTCAGGTCAAAACTTTGACATCCGATATCTCGGCTCTGGAAGGGTCTAGAGCCTCCATTTTTGCGCGCTGGTCGAAGTCTCGTGGCCCTCTGTCAGAATCCAGAGTTTCAAGAAGATCGGAGGGGGTCAAAATTTCGGCCAAAAACGACAGTGTTACCCCTTATGTTTTTTTTTCGGGTCAAAACTTTGACATCCGATATCTCGGCTCTGGAAGGGTCTAGAGCCTCCATTTTTTCGCGCTGGTCGAAGTCTCGTGGCCCTCTGTCAGAATCCAGAGTTTCAAGAAGATCGGAGGGGGTCAAAATTTCGGCCAAAAACGACAGTGTTACCCCTTATGTTTTTTTTTTCAGGTCAAAACTTTGACATCCGATATCTCGGCTCTGGAAGGGTCTAGAGCCTCCATTTTTGCGCGCTGGTCGAAGTCTCGTGGCCCTCTGTCAGAATCCAGAGTTTCAAGAAGATCGGAGGGGGTCAAAATTTCGGCCAAAAACGACAGTGTTACCCCTTATGTTTTTTTTTCAGGTCAAAACTTTGACATCCGATATCTCGGCTCTGGAAGGGTCTAGAGCCTCCATTTTTGCGCGCTGGTCGAAGTCTCGTGGCCCTCTGTCAGAATCCAGAGTTTCAAGAAGATCGGAGGGGGTCAAAATTTCGGCCAAAAACGACAGTGTTACCCCTTATGTTTTTTTTTCGGGCCAAAACTTTGACATCCGATATCTCGGCTCTGGAAGGGTCTAGAGCCTCCATTTTTTCGCGCTGGTCGAAGTCTCGTGGCCCTCTGTCAGAATCCAGAGTTTCAAGAAGATCGGAGGGGGTCAAAATTTCGGCCAAAAACGACAGTGTTACCCCTTATGTTTTTTTTTCAGGTCAAAACTTTGACATCCGATATCTCGGCTCTGGAAGGGTCTAGAGCCTCCATTTTTGCGCGCTGGTCGAAGTCTCGTGGCCCTCTGTCAGAATCCAGAGTTTCAAGAAGATCGGAGGGGGTCAAAATTTCGGCCAAAAACGACAGTGTTACCCCTTATGTTTTTTTTTTCAGGTCAAAACTTTGACATCCGATATCTCGGCTCTGGAAGGGTCTAGAGCCTCCATTTTTGCGCGCTGGTCGAAGTCTCGTGGCCCTCTGTCAGAATCCAGAGTTTCAAGAAGATCGGAGGGGGTCAAAATTTCGGCCAAAAACGACAGTGTTACCCCTTATGTTTTTTTTTCAGGTCAAAACTTTGACATCCGATATCTCGGCTCTGGAAGGGTCTAGAGCCTCCATTTTTGCGCGCTGGTCGAAGTCTCGTGGCCCTCTGTCAGAATCCAGAGTTTCAAGAAGATCGGAGGGGGTCAAAATTTCGGCCAAAAACGACAGTGTTACCCCTTATGTTTTTTTTTCGGGTCAAAACTTTGACATCCGATATCTCGGCTCTGGAAGGGTCTAGAGCCTCCATTTTTTCGCGCTGGTCGAAGTCTCGTGGCCCTCTGTCAGAATCCAGAGTTTCAAGAAGATCGGAGGGGGTCAAAATTTCGGCCAAAAACGACAGTGTTACCCCTTATGTTTTTTTTTCAGGTCAAAACTTTGACATCCGATATCTCGGCTCTGGAAGGGTCTAGAGCCTCCATTTTTGCGCGCTGGTCGAAGTCTCGTGGCCCTCTGTCAGAATCCAGAGTTTCAAGAAGATCGGAGGGGGTCAAAATTTCGGCCAAAAACGACAGTGTTACCCCTTATGTTTTTTTTTTCAGGTCAAAACTTTGACATCCGATATCTCGGCTCTGGAAGGGTCTAGAGCCTCCATTTTTGCGCGCTGGTCGAAGTCTCGTGGCCCTCTGTCAGAATCCAGAGTTTCAAGAAGATCGGAGGGGGTCAAAATTTCGGCCAAAAAAAAAATGACAGTGTTACCCCTTATGTTTTTTTTTTTCAGGTCCAAATTTTGACCTTCGATATCTCGGCTCTGGAAGGGTCTAGAGCCTACATTTTTGCACGCTGGTCGAAGTCTCGTGGCCCTCTGTCAGAATCCAGAGTTTCAAGAAGATTGGAGGGGGTCAAAATTTCGGCCAAAAAAAAAATGACAGTGTTACCCCTTATGTTTTTTTTTCAGGTCCAAATTTTGACCTTCGATATCTCGGCTCTGGAAGGGTCTAGAGCCTCCATTTTTGCGCGCTGGTCGATGTCTCGTGGCCCTCTGTCAGAATCCAGAGTTTCAAGAAGATCGGAGGGGGTCAAAATTTCGGCCAAAAAAAAAATGACAGTGTTACCCCTTATGTTTTTTTTTTCAGGTCAAAACTTTGACATCCGATATCTCGGCTCTGGAAGGGTCTAGAGCCTCCATTTTTACGCGCTGGTCGAAGTCTCGTGGCCCTCTGTCAGAATCCAGAGTTTCAAGAAGATCGGAGGGGGTCAAAATTTCGGCCAAAAACGACAGTGTTACCCCTTATGTTTTTTTTTCAGGTCAAAACTTTGACATCCGATATCTCGGCTCTGGAAGGGTCTAGAGCCTCCATTTTTGCGCGCTGGTCGAAGTCTCGTGGCCCTCTGTCAGAATCCAGAGTTTCAAGAAGATCGGAGGGGGTCAAAATTTCGGCCAAAAACGACAGTGTTACCCCTTATGTTTTTTTTTCAGGTCAAAACTTTGACATCCGATATCTCGGCTCTGGAAGGGTCTAGAGCCTCCATTTTTGCGCGCTGGTCGAAGTCTCGTGGCCCTCTGTCAGAATCCAGAGTTTCAAGAAGATCGGAGGGGGTCAAAATTTCGGACAAAAACGACAGTGTTACCCCTTATGTTTTTTTTTTCAGGTCAAAACTTTGACATCCGATATCTCGGCTCTGGAAGGGTCTAGAGCCTCCATTTTTGCGCGCTGGTCGAAGTCTCGTGGCCCTCTGTCAGAATCCAGAGTTTCAAGAAGATCGGAGGGGGTCAAAATTTCGGCCAAAAACGACAGTGTTACCCCTTATGTTTTTTTTTCAGGTCAAAACTTTGACATCCGATATCTCGGCTCTGGAAGGGTCTAGAGCCTCCATTTTTGCGCGCTGGTCGAAGTCTCGTGGCCCTCTGTCAGAATCCAGAGTTTCAAGAAGATCGGAGGGGGTCAAAATTTCGGCCAAAAACGACAGTGTTACCCCTTATGTTTTTTTTTCGGGTCAAAACTTTGACATCCGATATCTCGGCTCTGGAAGGGTCTAGAGCCTCCATTTTTTCGCGCTGGTCGAAGTCTCGTGGCCCTCTGTCAGAATCCAGAGTTTCAAGAAGATCGGAGGGGGTCAAAATTTCGGCCAAAAACGACAGTGTTACCCCTTATGTTTTTTTTTCAGGTCAAAACTTTGACATCCGATATCTCGGCTCTGGAAGGGTCTAGAGCCTCCATTTTTGCGCGCTGGTCGAAGTCTCGTGGCCCTCTGTCAGAATCCAGAGTTTCAAGAAGATCGGAGGGGGTCAAAATTTCGGCCAAAAACGACAGTGTTACCCCTTATGTTTTTTTTTCAGGTCAAAACTTTGACATCCGATATCTCGGCTCTGGAAGGGTCTAGAGCCTCCATTTTTGCGCGCTGGTCGAAGTCTCGTGGCCCTCTGTCAGAATCCAGAGTTTCAAGAAGATCGGAGGGGGTCAAAATTTCGGCCAAAAACGACAGTGTTACCCCTTATGTTTTTTTTTCAGGTCAAAACTTTGACATCCGATATCTCGGCTCTGGAAGGGTCTAGAGCCTCCATTTTTGCGCGCTGGTCGAAGTCTCGTGGCCCTCTGTCAGAATCCAGAGTTTCAAGAAGATCGGAGGGGGTCAAAATTTCGGACAAAAACGACAGTGTTACCCCTTATGTTTTTTTTTTCAGGTCAAAACTTTGACATCCGATATCTCGGCTCTGGAAGGGTCTAGAGCCTCCATTTTTGCGCGCTGGTCGAAGTCTCGTGGCCCTCTGTCAGAATCCAGAGTTTCAAGAAGATCGGAGGGGGTCAAAATTTCGGCCAAAAACGACAGTGTTACCCCTTATGTTTTTTTTTCAGGTCAAAACTTTGACATCCGATATCTCGGCTCTGGAAGGGTCTAGAGCCTCCATTTTTGCGCGCTGGTCGAAGTCTCGTGGCCCTCTGTCAGAATCCAGAGTTTCAAGAAGATCGGAGGGGGTCAAAATTTCGGCCAAAAACGACAGTGTTACCCCTTATGTTTTTTTTTCGGGTCAAAACTTTGACATCCGATATCTCGGCTCTGGAAGGGTCTAGAGCCTCCATTTTTGCGCGCTGGTCGAAGTCTCGTGGCCCTCTGTCAGAATCCAGAGTTTCAAGAAGATCGGAGGGGGTCAAAATTTCGGACAAAAACGACAGTGTTACCCCTTATGTTTTTTTTTTCAGGTCAAAACTTTGACATCCGATATCTCGGCTCTGGAAGGGTCTAGAGCCTCCATTTTTGCGCGCTGGTCGAAGTCTCGTGGCCCTCTGTCAGAATCCAGAGTTTCAAGAAGATCGGAGGGGGTCAAAATTTCGGCCAAAAACGACAGTGTTACCCCTTATGTTTTTTTTTCAGGTCAAAACTTTGACATCCGATATCTCGGCTCTGGAAGGGTCTAGAGCCTCCATTTTTGCGCGCTGGTCGAAGTCTCGTGGCCCTCTGTCAGAATCCAGAGTTTCAAGAAGATCGGAGGGGGTCAAAATTTCGGCCAAAAACGACAGTGTTACCCCTTATGTTTTTTTTTCGGGTCAAAACTTTGACATCCGATATCTCGGCTCTGGAAGGGTCTAGAGCCTCCATTTTTTCGCGCTGGTCGAAGTCTCGTGGCCCTCTGTCAGAATCCAGAGTTTCAAGAAGATCGGAGGGGGTCAAAATTTCGGCCAAAAACGACAGTGTTACCCCTTATGTTTTTTTTTCAGGTCAAAACTTTGACATCTGATATCTCGGCTCTGGAAGGGTCTAGAGCCTCCATTTTTGCGCGCTGGTCGAAGTCTCGTGGCCCTCTGTCAGAATCCAGAGTTTCAAGAAGATCGGAGGGGGTCAAAATTTCGGCCAAAAACGACAGTGTTACCCCTTATGTTTTTTTTTTCAGGTCAAAACTTTGACATCCGATATCTCGGCTCTGGAAGGGTCTAGAGCCTCCATTTTTGCGCGCTGGTCGAAGTCTCGTGGCCCTCTGTCAGAATCCAGAGTTTCAAGAAGATCGGAGGGGGTCAAAATTTCGGCCAAAAACGACAGTGTTACCCCTTATGTTTTTTTTTCAGGTCAAAACTTTGACATCCGATATCTCGGCTCTGGAAGGGTCTAGAGCCTCCATTTTTGCGCGCTGGTCGAAGTCTCGTGGCCCTCTGTCAGAATCCAGAGTTTCAAGAAGATCGGAGGGGGTCAAAATTTCGGCCAAAAACGACAGTGTTACCCCTTATGTTTTTTTTTCGGGTCAAAACTTTGACATCCGATATCTCGGCTCTGGAAGGGTCTAGAGCCTCCATTTTTTCGCGCTGGTCGAAGTCTCGTGGCCCTCTGTCAGAATCCAGAGTTTCAAGAAGATCGGAGGGGGTCAAAATTTCGGCCAAAAACGACAGTGTTACCCCTTATGTTTTTTTTTCAGGTCAAAACTTTGACATCCGATATCTCGGCTCTGGAAGGGTCTAGAGCCTCCATTTTTGCGCGCTGGTCGAAGTCTCGTGGCCCTCTGTCAGAATCCAGAGTTTCAAGAAGATCGGAGGGGGTCAAAATTTCGGCCAAAAACGACAGTGTTACCCCTTATGTTTTTTTTTCAGGTCAAAACTTTGACATCCGATATCTCGGCTCTGGAAGGGTCTAGAGCCTCCATTTTTGCGCGCTGGTCGAAGTCTCGTGGCCCTCTGTCAGAATCCAGAGTTTCAAGAAGATCGGAGGGGGTCAAAATTTCGGCCAAAAACGACAGTGTTACCCCTTATGTTTTTTTTTCAGGTCAAAACTTTGACATCCGATATCTCGGCTCTGGAAGGGTCTAGAGCCTCCATTTTTGCGCGCTGGTCGAAGTCTCGTGGCCCTCTGTCAGAATCCAGAGTTTCAAGAAGATCGGAGGGGGTCAAAATTTCGGACAAAAACGACAGTGTTACCCCTTATGTTTTTTTTTTCAGGTCAAAACTTGACATCCGATATCTCGGCTCTGGAAGGGTCTAGAGCCTCCATTTTTGCGCGCTGGTCGAAGTCTCGTGGCCCTCTGTCAGAATCCAGAGTTTCAAGAAGATCGGAGGGGGTCAAAATTTCGGCCAAAAACGACAGTGTTACCCCTTATGTTTTTTTTTCAGGTCAAAACTTTGACATCCGATATCTCGGCTCTGGAAGGGTCTAGAGCCTCCATTTTTGCGCGCTGGTCGAAGTCTCGTGGCCCTCTGTCAGAATCCAGAGTTTCAAGAAGATCGGAGGGGGTCAAAATTTCGGCCAAAAACGACAGTGTTACCCCTTATGTTTTTTTTTCGGGTCAAAACTTTGACATCCGATATCTCGGCTCTGGAAGGGTCTAGAGCCTCCATTTTTTCGCGCTGGTCGAAGTCTCGTGGCCCTCTGTCAGAATCCAGAGTTTCAAGAAGATCGGAGGGGGTCAAAATTTCGGCCAAAAACGACAGTGTTACCCCTTATGTTTTTTTTTCAGGTCAAAACTTTGACATCCGATATCTCGGCTCTGGAAGGGTCTAGAGCCTCCATTTTTGCGCGCTGGTCGAAGTCTCGTGGCCCTCTGTCAGAATCCAGAGTTTCAAGAAGATCGGAGGGGGTCAAAATTTCGGCCAAAAACGACAGTGTTACCCCTTATGTTTTTTTTTCAGGTCAAAACTTTGACATCCGATATCTCGGCTCTGGAAGGGTCTAGAGCCTCCATTTTTGCGCGCTGGTCGAAGTCTCGTGGCCCTCTGTCAGAATCCAGAGTTTCAAGAAGATCGGAGGGGGTCAAAATTTCGGCCAAAAACGACAGTGTTACCCCTTATGTTTTTTTTTCAGGTCAAAACTTTGACATCCGATATCTCGGCTCTGGAAGGGTCTAGAGCCTCCATTTTTGCGCGCTGGTCGAAGTCTCGTGGCCCTCTGTCAGAATCCAGAGTTTCAAGAAGATCGGAGGGGGTCAAAATTTCGGCCAAAAACGACAGTGTTACCCCTTATGTTTTTTTTTTCAGGTCAAAACTTTGACATCCGATATCTCGGCTCTGGAAGGGTCTAGAGCCTCCATTTTTGCGCGCTGGTCGAAGTCTCGTGGCCCTCTGTCAGAATCCAGAGTTTCAAGAAGATCGGAGGGGGTCAAAATTTCGGCCAAAAACGACAGTGTTACCCCTTATGTTTTTTTTTCAGGTCAAAACTTTGACATCCGATATCTCGGCTCTGGAAGGGTCTAGAGCCTCCATTTTTGCGCGCTGGTCGAAGTCTCGTGGCCCTCTGTCAGAATCCAGAGTTTCAAGAAGATCGGAGGGGGTCAAAATTTCGGCCAAAAACGACAGTGTTACCCCTTATGTTTTTTTTTCAGGTCAAAACTTTGACATCCGATATCTCGGCTCTGGAAGGGTCTAGAGCCTCCATTTTTGCGCGCTGGTCGAAGTCTCGTGGCCCTCTGTCAGAATCCAGAGTTTCAAGAAGATCGGAGGGGGTCAAAATTTCGGCCAAAAACGACAGTGTTACCCCTTATGTTTTTTTTTCAGGTCAAAACTTTGACATCCGATATCTCGGCTCTGGAAGGGTCTAGAGCCTCCATTTTTGCGCGCTGGTCGAAGTCTCGTGGCCCTCTGTCAGAATCCAGAGTTTCAAGAAGATCGGAGGGGGTCAAAATTTCGGCCAAAAACGACAGTGTTACCCCTTATGTTTTTTTTTCAGGTCAAAACTTTGACATCCGATATCTCGGCTCTGGAAGGGTCTAGAGCCTCCATTTTTGCGCGCTGGTCGAAGTCTCGTGGCCCTCTGTCAGAATCCAGAGTTTCAAGAAGATCGGAGGGGGTCAAAATTTCGGCCAAAAACGACAGTGTTACCCCTTATGTTTTTTTTTCAGGTCAAAACTTTGACATCCGATATCTCGGCTCTGGAAGGGTCTAGAGCCTCCATTTTTGCGCGCTGGTCGAAGTCTCGTGGCCCTCTGTCAGAATCCAGAGTTTCAAGAAGATCGGAGGGGGTCAAAATTTCGGCCAAAAACGACAGTGTTACCCCTTATGTTTTTTTTTCAGGTCAAAACTTTGACATCCGATATCTCGGCTCTGGAAGGGTCTAGAGCCTCCATTTTTGCGCGCTGGTCGAAGTCTCGTGGCCCTCTGTCAGAATCCAGAGTTTCAAGAAGATCGGAGGGGGTCAAAATTTCGGCCAAAAACGACAGTGTTACCCCTTATGTTTTTTTTTCAGGTCAAAACTTTGACATCCGATATCTCGGCTCTGGAAGGGTCTAGAGCCTCCATTTTTGCGCGCTGGTCGAAGTCTCGTGGCCCTCTGTCAGAATCCAGAGTTTCAAGAAGATCGGAGGGGGTCAAAATTTCGGCCAAAAACGACAGTGTTACCCCTTATGTTTTTTTTTCAGGTCAAAACTTTGACATCCGATATCTCGGCTCTGGAAGGGTCTAGAGCCTCCATTTTTGCGCGCTGGTCGAAGTCTCGTGGCCCTCTGTCAGAATCCAGAGTTTCAAGAAGATCGGAGGGGGTCAAAATTTCGGCCAAAAACGACAGTGTTACCCCTTATGTTTTTTTTTTCAGGTCAAAACTTTGACATCCGATATCTCGGCTCTGGAAGGGTCTAGAGCCTCCATTTTTGCGCGCTGGTCGAAGTCACTCGTGGCCCTCTGTCAGAATCCAGAGTTTCAAGAAGATCGGAGGGGGTCAAAATTTCGGCCAAAAACGACAGTGTTACCCCTTATGTTTTTTTTTCAGGTCAAAACTTTGACATCCGATATCTCGGCTCTGGAAGGGTCTAGAGCCTCCATTTTTGCGCGCTGGTCGAAGTC